>BTHS01000023.1:48144877-48697377 GCA_036184385.1 Tokudaia muenninki | reverse complement strand
TTTTATATGTTATTCCTCTTCTATATTGCTAATTCAGTGTCTAACTATGTAAACATTGAATTCAGATCCATCAAACTGTAAATGTGAGAAGGTGCAAACAGTCAGACTTGGTTGTAGCATTTCAGAGAAACTTACTCAGTTCTCTTGATGTTTCTCCTATTCTGTTGTCCAGAATCACAGGTTAATATTTATGTGTATGTGTGAGCATGTGCATGAGTGTGCATGCATGTACATGCGTGTGTATATACATGTGACCATGATACACACTGCATCATGACAGAAGCAAGCTCTAATCAGAGATTAAGAATGACTGTAAACAACCAAATGGAATAAAGGCATATATGACCTTTCCTGCGTATAGTTTACAATTGATGGGAAGAAAGCTTAAAGAGGTGACAAAAGTATTATGTGCACAGGATATGTATAGGGTGCTAGGGAATATGGCTATATATCTTGCTTTGTATAGAGAGACAGAGTAAATTTAGCTGAGTATGTAAAAAGTAATATGCCTGACATATGAGTGTGGATGAACCAGGTGAAAGGGAAAGAGAGAGGAGAACGTGATATGCAAGTGGAGGAGCAACTCTAAAGATTGGGAAGTGAAGAGATTTACCACAGCACTAAATGATGAGAGAAAAGCATATGGGACCATCTGAGATGTATCACTGGCATAAGATAATACGACAACTTATCCTCAGAGCAACAGTGATAATAGGAAAATATATCAGAAAAGATGTGAAGAAACTACTCTGTTAGAATACCATAGTGTAAATGGAGCATGTTGAAGAAGAGAAGTGTCAGTATACATGAGAACATGGATGTGAACTGAGTCTGCATCTCTATTTCAGTAAAGACAAAGATGTGGTCCTGATATAGTTATATAAGCTCACAGAGATGAATGGATGAAATTGGAGGATAATGGGGGAAAGACTGTGAATAATGCATGAAGGCAGTTTAATTAATAAAAATGAGTATATCAAAATTGACATACCTATGACTCAAACACAAATTTTTACATTATACTATGTCAGACTAGAGATGTGGGAGAATGAGGGATACTTTTGGAGACACTAAAGTAAAAACACGAGTTTCACTAGGGATTTTACTTTTGATGTTAGTTGCACATGAAATGGAAGGAAGGTAACTAGTTAACAGTGGAGCAGAAATATGTATGTTACATAGACATGCTCATCTAAGGTTGAAATGGCAATCTAATACAATAAAGTACATTGAGTTTTCATGGAATTTATATAAAATTATGATGTGAAATGTAAGAAAATTCTTCAAGAGAATTCTTGAAGAATTCTTTATATGAAAAATAAAGTAAAGAAAAATATAAATAAATTAACAGCAGTTATCCAAGATGAGCAGGCAGCAGGAGAGAATTAATCCTTTATATACAGCTGTAGAAAACCACAAATAGGGCATATACCCAGAGGCTTCCCCTGCATGCAATAAGGACACATGCTCCACTATGTTTATAGCAGCCTTATTTATAATAGCCAGAAGCTGGAAAGAACCCAGATGTCCCTCAACAGGGGAATGGATTCAGAAGATGTGGTATATTTACACAATGGAATACTACTCTGCAATTAAAAACAATGAATTCATGAAATTCTTAAGCAAATGGTCGGAACTGGAAAATATCATCCTTAGTGAGGTAACCCAATCACAAAAGAACTCACATGGTATGCAGTCACTGATAAGGGGATATTAACCCGGAATCTCGGAATACTCAAGACACAATTCACAGATCAGTAGATTTCCAAGAAGATGGAAGGAGAGAACCCTGGTCCTGGAAAGTCTGGATGTAGGAGAATACCAGGACAGAGAAGCAAGAGGGGGTTGAATGGGGAACAGTGGGAGGGAAGAGACCTTATTGAACTTTCGAGGGCGAGGAAACTGGAAAGGGGAAATCATTCGGAATGTAATTAAAAAAATATAGAAAAGAAAAAAAGAAAAAAAAGAAAACTCCAGATAAAACTGTCTTGGAAAAGATGAAAGGATGAAACCTAATTTTAATAATGGAGAAAAAATACCAGTAATTGAAATGATTACAGATATTTGAGGTTTGAGATTATAATTACTATGAGGACTGTCAGATTTATCATTGTAGAATATTTCTCCTAGATATTTGTTCATTTTTACTTTGAGTTTCAAGAGATAATGATATTTTCTCATTAGGACATTAGCAAGGAAGAACGGTAATGAACAACCAGACAGTTATCTCCCAGTTCATTCTCCTGGGTCTGCCTGTACCCCCAGGGCACCAGCTCCTGTTCTACATCCTGTTTCTTGCTATGTACCTCACCACCGTCCTGGGAAACCTTATCATCATCATCCTCATTCTTTTGGACACCCATCTCCACACACCCATGTACTTGTTTCTCAGCAACTCGTCCCTCACTGACCTCTGCTTTTCCTCTGTCACAATGCCCAAGTTGCTACAGAACATGCAAAGCCAGGACACATCCATCTCCTATGTTGGTTGTCTGACACAAATGTACTTTTTCTTGGGTTTTGGAGGCCTGGAGGTCTTTCTTCTTGTAGTCATGGCCTATGACCGCTATGTGGCAATCTGTTTACCCCTTCAATATTCCAGCATCATGAGCCCCAAGCTCTGTGTGTGTGTGGTGCTGCTCTCCTGGGTATTTCCCATGCTCTGTTCCATGTTGCATACTCTGCTCTTGACTAGATTGTCATTCTGTGAGAACAATGTCATACCTCACTTTTTCTGTGACATATCGGCCCTTCTCAAGTTGGCCTGCTCTGACATTTATATTAATGAACTAATGATATTTGTTGTGGGAGGGCTCGTTATGGTCATTCCATTCTTACTAATTGTTGTGTCCTATATACAAATTATCTCCTCAATCCTAAGTATTTCTTCTACTAGGGCTATCCACAAGGTCTTCTCTACCTGTGGCTCTCACCTGTCTGTGGTCTCACTGTTCTATGGGACACTTATTGGTCGTTATTTATGTCCTTCAGCTAATATCTCTACTGTTAAAGAGATTGTCATGTCCCTGATGTATACAGTGATAACTCCCATGATGAATCCCTTCATCTACAGTCTGAGAAACAGAACTATGAAAGAGGCCCTGATCAGAGTCCTTTGTGAGAAGAAAATCTCTTTATAATGGCAACACTGGGCTTTTACTTAAATTTATACAGTAAACATATTGATATTAATATAACAAAATGTACCCATACAACGTGGTACTATACTACATAAAATTTCTGTTGGCCAAAGGTAGTTCAATTAGGAAAGTGGACCTTAATGACTCTGTGCTGCATTCTCTGCCTTTCATAAGTTATTCTAGAAAAGCATAAGTTATCAGCCACTGTTTATCCGACATCCATTTCTTATATTCTTTTCATTGAAAATAGGTTATGTCTCATACAATACACACCAGCCACATTTTTCTCTACCAGAACTCCTACTATCCACTCTTTCTCTATTTCCTCTTCAGAAAAGAGCAAACCTCCAAGATGTGCTAACCAAACAGGAGGGAAGTAGATACACTAAAACAACTTCAAAACCTTGAGTCGGGAAAAGGCAGCCCTGTAGTCACAAAGAACTCAAGGGTAATAGAACAGTCAGATAGATCTGTTCCCATTATTAGGAGTCCCAAAAAACAACACCTACAAAATCAACAACAACATCAACAAAATCAACAAGTCATTAGGGCTAAAACCCCTAACAAACTCAGAGAACCTGGGGCAGATCCATGCAGGTCCCATGTTTGCTATTCTGATCTCTGTGAGAAGTGAACGCTGCTTTGTTGATTCAGTGGGCCATGTTCTCCTGGTGACCTCCATTCCTTCTGATCTTTACAATCTTTCCTACCCTTTTGTGTGGGATTTACTGATCCACAAGGGGAGAGACTAATGGAGATCTCCCATTAATCTCTCTCCCTCAGTCTCTCTCTCTCTCTCTCTCTCTCTCTCTCTCTCTCTCTCTCTCTCTCTCTCTCTCTCTCTCTCTCTCTCTCTCTCCTCTCCATAATATCTGCCTTTTGGTTTCTGCAACTGCTGCAATCAACTTCCAAATTGAGCCTCTCTAATCACTAGACAAGGTACTAATTTATGAGTATAGTAGAATATCAATACAAAATATTTCTTTGATTTTGTTGCTGATTGTAGTTAACTCAATACTAGGTTTAAGTTAACTACAACTAGGGCAATCCAATCAACCCCTTGCCCCTGGCTATGCAGGCAGTATAGAGCATGGACTCTCTCTTGTGGAATGACCTCAAGTTAAGCCAAATGTGAGTTGGACAGTCCCACTAGTTCTGCACCACCAGTATTCCATCACGTCTTGCAGGAAGAACAGATTTTAGGTGGAGGGTTTTGTGGCTGGGTGGGTGTTCAGTTTTCTCCCCTAGGAGCTTGAAGAGTACATTCCTACACCAAAGAGACTAGAATGTGGGGGTGAAGGTTCCAAATGCACACCAGCTTGACCTGTGTTCAATGAAATGTGTGGATCTTTTCCTCAGCACTGGGGTCCCATTGTCAGTTATCAGAGAACCAACCTCTGTCCTAGTATCAGCCTGGGTTATTTAGGGAGCTCAGTGGGGACTGCCAGGCCAACAACTCAACCAAATGTAATAAAATCATTTTCTTGCTAGAAAAGAAAGTCACTTTAGACTCTGTAGCTTCTATTAGTTGAAGTTCCCAATGGGCTCACCATTATGATTCCAGGAAGTTTCCACTTCACTGTTTCACCACTCCCAAAGTGCCCCCCAATTCCAACTGTCTCCCCCACACAGTTTCCATCCATCCCTTCTCTCCTGATTCCCCATGCTCTTGTACCCACATGTCCTCAGCTTAACCACAGAACATATTTTATTTCCCCTTCCCAGGGGAAATGCATGTTTCTCCCCCTATAACACTTCTCTTTGCATAACTTCAAAGGCTCTGTAAATTTTGATTTGTTTATCATTTATATAATAGCTAATACCCACTTTTAAGTGAATGAATACTATATTTGTCTTTCTCTTTCTGGAGTACCTCACTCAGGATAAATTTTTGTAGTTGCAACCATTTGAATTCAAATTTCATGATGTCATGGGTTGTTTATTTTAATGGTTGAGTAACATTATATAAATGACCTGTATTTCCCTTATCCATTTTTAAGTTGAAGGACATCTAAGTTGTTTTTGATTTCTGGATATTATGAAGTAAGTCTCAATGGATATAGTTGAACAAGTGTTCATGTGATAAAATGGGAAGCTTTTGAGTGATATTCTCAAAAGTGTTACGACAAGAGTGGTATAGCTAGGTCGTGAGATTTTCACAAGATTTTTTTCCAAATTTCTCTGTTGACTGCAATATAATATTTGTACATGAATAAATAATATATCATAATCCTAGGCTGATGCTCCAAAGCACTCAAATATCTCAAACACAATTTTTTTCTAATTTCTCCCACTGTTCTTACTACACTATGTTTATATCAGTTTGTCTTTTAATTTTCCCTTCTTTTTTTATTTCTATTTTACTATTTCTGCCCTGTCCTCTTCTTCACAAAATTTCTGCGATCCTGTTGCATAGCCAACAGTCATTTAAAGGTTACATTAAAAAAAACATGGAAAAATCAGGAATCAAGAAAAACAACTAGTTTTTAGCATTGCCTCTCATATCCTATTTTGCATGTAAAGTTCCTAATGTAGATATTTTACAGTACTTGAAAACTATGCTTTGTAGTACAACCAATTTAAACTTATTCCCAATTTGCCTACAAATAAACAAGACTTGGGCTATGGTTATTTTGTTTGGCTTTGATAATTACTGTTGTGTAACAAACCTAACTTTAATTTTTTCCAAATGCATATTATCCTTTTGGTGGTTATTTTATTTATTTTGATTTCATATGTTATCCTCCTTCCTGGTTTCCCCTCTGAAACCACCCTAGCTCACTCCCCTCATCCCTGATACTATGAGGGTGCTCCCCCACCCACCCACCCACTCTTGTCTCACTGCCCAAGCATTCCCCTGCACTGGAGCATCAAGGCTTCATACCATGAGGGCTTTCCCTCCCATTGATGCCAGATAAAATCATCCTCTGCTAAATATGCGGCTGGAGCCATGGGTCCCTCCATGTGTATTTTTTGGACAGTGGGATATCTTGGGGGTCTGGTTGGTTGATATTGTTCTTACTATGAGGTTGCAAACCCCTTAAGCTCCTTCAGCCCTTCTCCTAACTACCTCATTGGGGTCCCATGCTGAGCCCAAAGGTTGGGTGCAAGCATCTGCATCTGTATTTGTAAGGTGCTGGAAGAACCTCTCAGGAGACATCCATATCAGGTTCCTGTCAGCAAGCACTTCTTGGAATCAGCAATAGTGACTGGGTTTGGTGGTGGCAAATGGGATGGATTCCCAGATGGGGAAGTCTCTAGATGGACTTTCCTTTAGTTTCTGCTCCACTCTTTGTCCCTGTATTTCCTTTAGACAGGAGCAATTCTAGGTTAAAATTTTGAGAAGGGTAGGTGGCCCCATTCCTCAACTTGGGACCTTGCCTAACCTATGGATATGGTCTCTACAGCTTCTCTCCCCCCTTTGTTGGGAATTTCAGCAAATGTCATCCACATTAGGTCCTGGGAGCTTCTTACTTTCATGATGTCTGGAACTTTGTGTTGGCTACCCCAGTAGCCCATCACCCATTGCTACACACCTCTGTTCAATTTCCCGATCCTCTGTACATCTACTCTGTCTCCTCCCATACCCGATCCTGACCATCTTTCTCTCTCCCCTCCTGTCTTCCTTTCAAGTCCCTCCCAACCTCTACCTCCCCTGATTATTTTGTTGCCCTTTCTAAGGAGGACTGAAGCATCCACATTTTGGTCTTCCTTCTTGAGCTTCATATGATCAGTAAGTTGTACTGTGGGCATTCCAAGCTTTTTTTTTCCCTAACATCCACTTATCAGTGAGTTAATACCATGTGTTTTCTTTTATTATTGGGTTACCTCACTCAGGATGATATTTTCTAGTTCCATCCATTTGCCTGCAAATTTCATGAAGTCATTGTTTTTAATAGCTGAAAAGTACTTCATAGAGTAAATAAACCACATTTCCTGTATTCATTCCTCTGTTGAGGGACATCTGGGTTGTTTCCAGCTTCTAGCTATTGTAAATAAGGCTACTATGAACATAGTGGAGCATGCATCCTTTTTATATGTTGGAGCATCTTTGGGGTATATGCTCAGGAGAGGTATAGGTGGTCCTCGGGTAGGAATATGTCTAATTTTCTGAGGAACCACCAGACTGATTCCCAGAGTGGTTGTACCAGCTTGCAATCCCACCAATGATGGAGGGGTGTTCCTCTTTCTCTACACCCTTGCCAGCAACTGCTATTACCTTAGTTGTTGAACTTAGCCATTCTGAGTGGTGGAGGTAGAATCTCAGGGTCATTTTGATTGACATTTCCCTGACGACTAAGGATGTTGAACATTTCTTTAGCTGCTTCTCAACCATTCAATATTCCTCAGTTAAGAATTCTTTGTCTGGCTCTGTATCCCATTTTTAATCTGGTTATTTGGTTCTCTGGAGCCTAACTTCTTCTGTTCTTTGTACATATTGGGTAATAGCCCTCTATTGAATGTAGTGTTGATAAGATCTTTTCCCATTCTGTAGTTTGCCATTTTGTTCCATTGACAGTGTCCTTTGCCTTACAGAAACTTTTCTATTTTATGAGATCCCATTTGTCACTAGTTGATCTTAGAGCCTGAGCTACTGATGCTCTGTTCAGGAAAATTTCCCCTTGTGCCAATGTGTTTGAGGCTCCCTCCCAATTTCTCTTCTTTTTAAAACTTTTCATTTTTTTACTATTGAATATTTTCTTTATTTACATTTCAAATGTTATCCCCTTTCCCAGTTTTCCACACTCCCAGAAACCCCCTATTCCATCCTCCCTCTCTCTGCTTTATAGCAAGGAATGCTCGCTGACAGGAGCCTAATATAGCTTTCTCCTGAGAGGCCCTGCCAGAGCCTTACAAATACAGAGGCAGATGCTAGCAGCCAACCATTGGACTGAGTATGGGGTTTACAATGGAGGAGTTAGACAAAGGACTCAAGGAGCTGAAGGGGTTTGCAACCACATAGGAAGAACAACAATATCAACCAACCAGATCCCCCAGAGCTCCCAGGGACTCTGGGAGCCATCAAACAAAAAGTACACATGGCTCCATCTGCATATGTAACAGAGGATTGCCTTGTCAGGCATCAATGGGAGGAGAGGTTCTTGGTCCCATGATGGCTTGATAGATGCCCAGTGTAGGGCAATTGAGGGAGGCGAGGCACGAGTGGGATGGGTGGAGGAACACCAATTTCTCTTCTAATAGATTCATTGTATCTCATTTTATGTGGAGGTCTTTAATATCCTTGGACTCCAGCTTTGTATTAGCAGATAAGGATGAGTCAATTTGCATTCTTCATGCTATCTGCCAATTAAGCCAGCACCATTTCTTGAATATGCTGTGTCCACTGGATGATTTCCGATTCTTTGTCAAAGATCAACTGACCATACGTGTGTGCTGCGTCTTCAATTCTATTCCATTGATCTACATGCCTGTCTCTGAACCAATGCCATGCAGTTTTTATCACTATTGCTCTGTAGTATTTTATGAATGATGGTTTTTAAATGCTTTAATCTCCCTTTTAGCCCACCAGAGGCAGTGATAAATAAAGAATACAAGGTGGAAGTGCACCTGTTTAGATGAGAATGCAGCTCTCATCTGTGTTGATTGGAAACTGGCAGTTCAGTCCACAGGTCAGCAGCAGCACCTCCATACATTCACAAACACTTTACGGATATGTCAGCAATCCAGTTTGGTAGAGTTGTGTCAGCAACAGCAGTGACAAGACTTGGCAGACACAGCCAAGACTCAGCAGGAGGGACCAGGAGAGACACCAGGAAAAGTTCTCAGTTGAGCCTTTCTCAGAGAAGCAAAGATCATCTAGCTGTACCAGCAATCCAAGCTCAGGCTCTGTCACTTGGTCGGTTGAGTCCTATTTATACCCTCCAAACATCATGTTTCCTCCAAGTGCCTCGCCTCAGCATGGATCTTGCTTCAACACAAGCATCCAATCAGCCTAGATCTGCAACATCCTGACAAATGGAGCTCAACTATCTTGACTCCTAGAATCTCTCTGACACCTCTTGTGTGATGATTCTTTAGCCTTGAGGGAAGGGAGGAAGTTACAAGTATTCTAGATAAACACTCTAACATAATCAGTTTTTTTTATTGTACTCATTCCTATCTTTAACATATATTAGCAGGTGTAGAAAGTTGGGTCATAGTAGTCTAATCTATGCCAGTAACTTGCTCATTCCTCAAATGTTTACAGTGCTTACAGTGAGTAACAATGTATCAAAAGACTGTCAAGCACAACCTCTCCAACTGGTACATCTTTAAAGCAACATACAAAAATTTATGCTCTAAAAGATACTTTGTTCAATGTGTAGTTTCTGATTACTTTTGGCAACTGTTCAAAATCTCCCTCTTCACCCCACAAAGAAAAGGCATCACTAAATAAACAAGTTATGTCAACCAATTAACATCTCTCCAACTCCAACATCCCCAAAGTGTAGACATCTCTGGTCAGTGACTATTATCAGTCTCTATAGGTCACTGAGAGAAGTGTTTCTATAGAGGTCCTGGAAAATTACTGTTTTTCTGAATTAATGAATCACCTGGACTCCTCTCACAGCTTATGTAGAGATACATTTCAGGGGATGTATGACAAATGTGGTTAGACACTGGAGAGGATTGCAGACCTGGTTACTTCCTATGGCCAAAGTAAATAAGAATAGGAATTTTTATAAGGATTTCAAAGTCACCTTGGTCATCCAAGGTAAATATCAGGAGACTGTGCTATTCCCTTCTGCCCTTCAACCCACAAAAGATTACAATGAATCTCCCACCTCCAGCCTCTTCTTTCCAATCAACCTTCAGTTCCTCATATCTGAGAGTTTTATTTTATTTCTTTCCCTATCATTCCCCATCAAGTAAATCCCATATATGCTGTACTTAATTTTTTTCTTTAGCTCATCTTTGTCCTGAATATGAATACCTTAAAAAAGAGAATCAACCCACTTGGAATATTGAAAACACCTCTCCATTGCACCCCTGATTCCAACCTTCAGTACTCCTCTCAAACAGCTTTCCTTTGTTCTTTACATATGCAGTAACAATCCATACATCTTTCCTTGCTGAAGGAATTGTTTATGGATTCTTTCTGTTTTTAATATAAAAGTTAAATTTCATTTAGGCACACAGTTAACACAGTGTGCCCAATCTCCCCTAACTCCACAATCTCACTTGGTCACACAATGACTTTTGCATTTCATTCTCCAGCTACAATGGATTTTAAAGACTATCTTTCAACACTCTGGCTTTCTGAGGAGGAGTTTCATTTACCTATAAATTTTTTCCATTGTTCACACTCATCTGGATTATGATTTATCCTTCAGGTACAGTACCCATTGCTCTCTAAGACAAATCTAAGTCCATCTAGAGTAAATGACAGAACTCTTGTCACTTTTCCTAGTGTCTGGTATTCATTCTATGACACTTGATGGGTGGATCAGCTATTTATAACTGACTCCTGCCACGCTGTAAAGTACATCCAGGAAAGATATGTCTGCCTTCTTCCTACATCAGGAACATTTTGCTTGGTGACCGCATTTATGAATATGCCAGTAATATTATCAGCTGCCTTTTGCACATGGAAATGCACTCATGTACTTTTAAAGGCATCAATATTCTATCTAACCACAGTAACTACTCTTGTTAACTCCTCCCTGACAAGAATTTTTACCCTTAACACTACACTTTACCAACAATTTTGACTTTCTATTATAATTCAACATGTAATTTTGCAAACACAGGCAGTATAATGAAGCTTTACAAATGATACTTAATCAAGTTACCAATTCAAATGATATTCTGAACATCTTCATACTTCATCCCATGTTGTGACATTGATATCAATATGCTACAAATAAATATGCTGACAATTTTAGTAAGCTTAGGAATATTTCTACCCTCCTTTTTTGACAGCTCCTTTTCCAATATTCATGCGCCAAGTCCTCATTAACTTTATGAGGCCTGGTCCTACTATTAGTTTTGTACAGGTTTTGCAATTTGAATAACCTTTATTTCAGTAAACTTTGATTGAATTGAATTACATTGAATAATGTAATGGGCTTCATATACAAAATGAAGGCATTAACAGAAGAAGAATCTTCAGTCTCCCAAGAAAGAGAGGACTCTGAGGGTTAGAGCCTGTCGTCCCAGTAATGTCTTGGACAGCAGATCACATACAGATTTGAGATTGTCCAGTCTATAATCCAGACTGCTGATGTATTAAAATAAGCCTTAATTCACTCTTCTCTGTGTCTGTCTCTGTCTGTCTCTGACTCTCTCTCTCTCTCTCTCTCTCTCTCTCTCTCTCTCTCTCTCTCTCTCTCTCTCTCTCTCTCTCTCTCTGACTCTCCCTCTTCTGACCTCAATGCAGACTTATGCATGGCTATGGTATCACTGCTTTCAATACTTGTGATATTCTGACTTCAATAAATCCCACTGTACCTTAGTCCTAACAAATGGAGCATTAAAAGTCACAGAAAGACCAACTGTTGAACTCCCTCTCCTAAAATGTTTAATTCGGCTGAATTAATAATTTTCAATTACAAATTATTCACTGGTATTAAGGAGGGAAATATCTATTGAAAGCACATACACTGTCAGAAGTTTGCTTTCCTTGCACCTGTGAAAACCCAATCTCTACTTTTGAGTATGACTAGGAATCACAGACCAAAATGTTCATGTATGGATGCTGCATGGAGGAGACAAAAGCTTCATGTCTCCCAGAACCATGTAACTACAAGCTCTCCACCTATACTTAACCTAAGAATCACTGAAGTTGGTGCCTCTAAATTTTGATGTGAGTGAAATCACCAGGGTATTTTATTCAAATATTACTTTTTATCATGTAATTTAGATTTTATATTTTTAATTAACATCAATAAAAACCCAGTTACTATGCTAAATGGACTGAGCAACTTTTAAACTTACAGGTCATCAGATTCTTCAGAAAAAATGGGTAATTCCTAAGAGGAGTTCTATTCAAAATGGTTGAAATCACCTGTGATTATTTCATTAAATCAAAAGTAATGATCGCATTACTCTGAAGTGATAGGATATTATTATATATCAGGACCAATTGGTCCTAAAATAGTGACTTATTATAGCATTGATCATATCTCGTTATGTTTCTGAGGGAGGTGAAGATGTCATGAACCTTGTGGATGAATGTGCAATCCTTAATTCCATTGGAAATTGACAGGGATGTCACAAGGATTGAACTACTTTTTTTTGGTGGGTGAAAGGTGCATTTGGGAAATCCCTAAAATGCTAAGGATCAAACTGTGCTTGAGTTAAAATATAATAGAAATATAAAAGTTCTCACCAGAATCTGTAACATTTTGTGGCAGCATGCCACACTGAAAAGCACAAGCTCTGGAAAAGTTTGCAGATGACCTATTCTAAGTTCAACCCAACTTGCTGTCAAGTGATGTTTGGGGAGATACATATGGTACTAGGAAAGATCAGATGTATTTAAGCCAATTTTAAATATCTGCCAATATGTGGGAAGGACCAGAATAAACAAAAATAACTCTCTCAAGTCAAGTTCAAATATTTGACAAGGTTAATATCTTTTAAAATCCTGTAACCTCATCCTCATAGTTGCCTTTGGCTCCTTAATGCTCTAGGCATAATTTGACACCCAATCCAATCATCATAATATACCTCTGTCCTAATAACCATAGATGATATTTGTAACTTCTGTTTTCACTACCTGTTTCATACACTTTCTCTCATCCTGTGGTTCAGAGACTAAAATGATGCTGTGTATAGGGATTATGTTAAAAACGATTATTCCAATGAAATCTACATATTTAATGATCTAACTCTCATTAGATTTTTATAGATTATATTGATATTTCTTTTTGTACATTGGAATATTATGTGGTAGTTTTAAATTCTTCAATATTCTAAGCCTGGTTCTGTCTTTCAGTTGTGCACAATGCCCAACAGCTTTGAAAGTAATCAATATCCTTCAGTACACAAGGAATGTTAACTCTGCTTTTTGTATAATTCTTTACACAAATTTTATTCTTTGGTTATGAAATATTCCTCCAAACTTACATATTGAAGGCATAGTTACAAATGCAATGTTCAAAATGCTTGGGAGACATGATGGGATCTTCAAAACCCTGACCCTGATGGCCTTATACAGTTGCTGAAAAAGCTAGACTGTAGGGCTATGGGCACAATTATTTTGCAATCCACTTTTAATAAGGGTTCAATCTCTCCTCTAGCCCACCACCTACAGAGATAGTAGAAAAGTTATTAAGTTATGGGGGAAGTGAACCTGTTCATCAATAGTTCTTTGTAAGTGAGCTCAATCTTCTTTGGCAGGAGTCTAGTCTCATAGCAAACACCAAATATTACCCAGCACCTGCAGATCAGTCCTCTAGTCAAAGAGACACCTCATGAGAACCAGCAACTACTGTCTAATCCTTTCAGCAGACAGACACTAGGCAGTAGTTCAATCCTGAAGAAACAGCAAGATTCACCAACCAGACCGAGGTCAGGCCATGGAAGCAGCAAGATTCCATGGAAACCTCATGAGTAGTTATTAGGTGAGATTCACTCAATGGTAGTATTACCACAAGTTGAGCTTAACAAGGCTATGTAAGGTAAACCAATACATGTGTGTTGTTAACAAAGAATATTGAGTCATAGCAAACCAAAGCAATGTTCAGTGTTTGTCTCCCACTGACTGTGGGATCGTATTTATTCTCCTTTCTCATGGATTCGTTCATGTGTTTGATATATCAAAACATCTTTTCACCTGTATCTGCTTCATGAAAATATTCTTTCATGTGTCTACTTTAGCAAAACATCCTTTCACTTGTTTGCTCCAGAAAATCATCACTTGACATAATTAACTTTTCAAAGAACCTAGAAATCTCCACTTAATAGGTCTTATTTCTTGGAAGTAAATCACAAGTATACTTTTCAACAGTTTTTTTTTAACACACTCTCTCTCCTTCTGCTTCCTGGTTGCCATGAGGTAAACAGGGTTTTGCTTTCTCCCATATCTTTCTATTACTCTATCACCGCAATATGAGATTTGGAAGTTTTAAGAAAAGGTCTTGCAGGACTCCAGGAGCAACCAACTTCTCCACGGAGGCCTGCAGGAGCAGAAAATCAACCATCTTGGAACACTCCCCTACCAATTCCCTTCCTGTAAGGACCTCCTGTGGAACAATGAACAGAGATGAGCTTCACAGTGTTCCCTGGCCTTCATCATCTGGTCTATGACTCTCCCAGCCTTCTTCAGGAGCTTTATGGGGCCCCAGGTGTGCCCAGATTAGAGCTCTCCCTAGACAACCCCCTGCCTGCTGGGTCTGCCCAGGCACATCCAGGAGCAGGGAGCAGGCTTCTCTTCCCTCAGATTCATTCTCAGGCTCTGACTGGCTCCCCAGTGTGTCCTGTTGTCACAAGGGTCATTCAGGGAACAACACAAACAACCCGATGATGAAAGGACAGCACAAGAAAACAATCAAGAAGCCTGGCAGTGGTGGCGCACACCTTTAATTCCAGCACTTGGGAGGCAGAGGCAGGAGGATTTCTGAGTTTGAGGCCAGCCTGGTCTACAAACTAGTTCCAGGATAGCCAGGGCTACACAGAGAAACCCTGTCTCGAGACACCAAAAAAATAAAAAAAAAATAAATAAACAAGAGCCAGAACAATACAACACAACAAGGGCTAATCTGTCCTCCTACTGCAAACCCTGAATATCCTAACACAGCTTAAGCACAGACCTTGAATCCAATCTTATAAAAATGATAGAAGAGGAAATATCTTTTAAAACATGGGAAAATATAGTCACACAAATTGAGAAATATAATAAAATTGTATGATAACTGAAAATAGAAATAGAAGTAATAAAGAAAAGGTAAACTGATGCAATCCTGGAGATAGAAAACCTAGGAAAGGGAACAAGAAATGCAGGCACAAGCATTACCAATTAAAGAATACAAGAGATAAAAGAGAGAGTCTCAGGTATAGAAAATATAATAGAAGAAGTCAATACATTGGTCAAAGATAATTCTAAATCTAAAAATTTCATTAAAAAGACCTTGAAAAATGTACGACAGTGTGAAAAGACCAAACCTAACAGTAATAGGTATAGAAGAAGAAGATTCCCTAGTTGAAATGCCCAGAAAATATCTTCAACAAAATCATAGAAAAAAATCCCTAACATAATAAAATTATACCTTTACAAAACACCAAATAGACTGTACAAGAAATAAGAAAAAAACCTCCCACCACATAATAGTCAAAACACTCAATGTACAGAACAAAGAACATTAAAAGCTGTAATGAAAAAAAGCCAAGTAACATATAAAAGCAGACCAATCACAATTACACCTAATTTCTCAACAAAGATATAAAAGCAAGAAGGGACTCTACAGACATTGTCCAGAACCTAAGAGACCACAGATATCATCCAAGATTTTCAATCACCATAGATAGAGAAAACAAGATATTCAATAAGAAAACCAAATTTAAATGGTATCTTTCCAATAATACAGCCCTAGAAAAAATACTAGAAGGAAAACTACATACATATAAGGCTAACCACATCCAAAAAACCAAAAGAAATAAATAATTACATTCCATCAAAACCAAAAGAAGAGAAACACACACACACACACACACACACACACACACACACACACACACACACAAACACACACACACATGACCACAAATATCAAAATAATAGGATTTAGCAGTTATTGGTAATTAATATCTATCAACATCAATGATCTGAAATCCTGACTAAAAAGACACAGGCTAGTAAATATATAAACCGAATCTGTCATTATGCTGCATGCAGGAAACCTACCTAAGCAACAAAGATAGGCATTATCTTAGAGTAAAGGGCTGGAAAAATGTTTTCCAAGAAAACCAACTAAATAAACAAGCTGAAAATTTAATATCTAATAAAATAGACTTTAAACCAGGTGTAATCTAAAGAGATAGGAAAGGATGCTTCACACTCATCAAGGAAAAAACTCACCAAGATTACATTTCAATTCTGAACACTTATGCCCCAAAGGCAATGGCAACCCAATTGATAAAAGAAACATTACTAAACCTTAAATCATACATCAAACCCAACACATTAATGTGGGACACCACACTCTCACCAATGGACAAGTTATTGGTACAGAAACTAAACAAAAAAATAATGAAACTAACAGAGGTTATGGATCAAATGAAAATAACAGATATCTATAGAATATCTCACTCAAACACACAAGAATACACCTGTTCTCAGCACCTCATCAAACCTTCCCAAGACTTGTTCATGTACTCAGTCACAAAGCAAGTATCAATAGATAGAAGAAGATTAAAATAATCCCTTGCCTCTTATCAGATCACTGTCGATTAACCTGTACTTCAACAACAAAAGAAACAACAGAAAACCTACAAACCCATGAAATCTCAACAACTCTCTCCTCAATGACCACTGGGCAAAAGAAAATACGGATCTTCTAGAATTCAACGAAAATGAAGTCACAACATATACAAATATAAGGGACACAATGGAAGCAGTGCTAAGAGGAAAGTTCATGGCACAAAGTGCCTTCATAAAGAAATAGGAGAGATCCTCATATTTGTAACTTAACAAAACACCTGAAACTCTAGAACCAAAACAGCAAACATACCCAAGAGGAGTAGACAGCAGGAAATAATCAAACTCAGGGCTGAAATCAATAAATTAGAAACAAAAAGAACAAAACAAAGAATGAACAAAATCAAGAGATGGTTCTTTGAGAAAATCAAAATGATAGACAAAACTTTATCCAAACTAACTAAAAATCAGAGAGACAATATCCAAATAAACAAAATCAGAAATGTAAAGTGGGATATAACAACAGCCATTGAAGAAATCTAAGGAATCATTAGGTCTTACTTCAAAATCATGTCCTCCACAAAATTGGAGAACATAAATAAAATGGATGTTGTTTGGACAGATTTAACTGACCAAGGTTAAATGAAAATAAGGTAAACTATTTAAGTCATCCTATAACCCTCAAGGGAATAGAAGCAGTCATTAAAATCTCCCAACCAAAAAAAGCCCAGAGAAAATGGTTTTAGCTCAGTATTCTTCCAGACTTTTAAAGAAGAACTAAAATCAATATTCCTCAAACTATTTCATGAAATAGAAACAGAAAGAACATAGCCAAACTCATTCTATGAGGCCACGGTCACCCTGATACATAATCCACATGAAGACTCAACTAAAAAAGATAATTTCATACCAATTTCCCTTATTAATATTCATTTATACAAAAATACTCAAAATACTTGCAAACCAAATCCAAGAATGCATCAAAAAATCATCACACATGATCAAGTAGACTTAATCCCAGAAGTGTAGGGATGATCTAATATATGAAAATCCATCAGTATAATCCAAAATATATACAAATTAAAAGGGAAAAAACATATGAACATCTTATTAGATACTGAAAAGAACTATAACAAAATACAACACCTCTTCATGTTAAATCTCTTGAAGATATCAGGAACAGAAGAATTTTTTAAAACAAAATAAAATAAACAAAATAAAGGAAATATACAAACAAAATAAAGGAAATATATCATAAGCCAATAACCAATATCAAACTACATGGAGAAAAAGGTAAAGCAATTCCACTAAAATCAGGAACAAGAAGAGGCTGACCACTCTCTGTATATCTCAACATACTAGTTGAAGTCTAGCTAGAGCAATAAACCAAGTAAAGATCAAAGGGATATAATATGGAAAGGAAGAAGTCAAAGTATCACTATTCAAGGAAGTCATAATAGCATAAATAATTAAACAGAAAAATTATAACAGAAAACTCCTACAGCTGAAAACAAGTAGCTGAATACAAACTTAACTCAAAGGGATGAGTAGCCCTTCTTTATACAAATGAAAAAAGAAAAAAGTCTGAGAAAAAATTAGGGAAAGAACAACTTTTACAATATCCATGCATAATATAAAATACCTAGTTGTAACTTTAACCAAGCAATTGAAATATCTGTATGACAAGAATTTCAAGACCATGAAAAAAGAAATTGAAGAAGTGTCACTGGGCAGACAGGTGCAGCCAGATATGCAGAGATCACCCGAGTATACCTTCGCTTGGGACATGGTCTTCCATTGCTCCACCTACACCCAGGAGCTGGGCAGGGCAACAACCTTCTGTGCATCTATCCTGACAAGGGACATCTGCACTGCAGGGAGTCCTGTGATTAGAGGGATTCCCAGGGTTAGAGGTGGGGTCACTGCCATCTTTGCTCCTGTGACTGAGCATGCAGGTGCAGACAGGTACACAGAGAACACCTTAGTAGAAGATCACTTGGAACTCAGTCCACCAGGGCCTCACCTGCACCCAGGAGCTGGGAAACCCCACAGCAATCTGTGCCAGGAGAAAGACAGTCACCCAGGGGTGCTGAGATAGGCTTGCAGGCACACAAGAAGTTCAAGCACCAGCCAGTGACAGCAGGACCAACTAACACCAGAGAAAATCAGATGGAAAAAGGCAAACATAGGAGAGTTACTAACAGAAATCAATGCAATATGACACCATCCGAACCGAATTCTCCCACAACAGCAAGACCTGGATACCCCAATACACCAGAAAGGCAAGATTTGGATTTAAAATCAAATCTCATGATGTTGTTAGAGGATTTCAAGAAGGACATAAATAATTCTATTAAAGTAGTACAGGAGAAAATGAGCGAACAGGTAGAAGCATTTACAAAGGAAACACAAAAATCACTTAAAGGAATACAGGAAACTTGGGTCACCATGCCTAAGTCCTGAAAAAGGAAACACAAAAATCTCTTAAAAAATTACAGGAAAAAACAAACAAACAATTGAAGGATCTGAGCAAATCCATCCAGGATCTAAAAACGAAAGTAGAAAAAACTAAGAAATCACAAAGTGAGACAACTTTGGAGATAGAAAACCTTGGAAAGAAATCAGGGGTCATAGATGCAAATATCAGCAACAGAATACAAGAGATAGAAGAAAGAATCTCAGGTGCTGAAGATACCATAGAAAGCATCGAAACAACATTCAAAGAAAATGCAAAATGCAAAAAGCTTGTAACCCAAAACATCCAGGAAATCCAGGACACAAAGAGAAGATAAAACCTAAGGATTATAGGTATAGATGAGAGTGAAGATTTAAAACGTAAAGGGCCAGTAAAAAACTTCAACAAATTTATAGAAGAAAAATTTCCCTAACCTAAAGAGAGAGACGCCCATGAACATAAAAGAAGCCTACAAAAAAATTAGGGGAAAAATTAGACTCCAAACAGACTGGACCAGAATAGAAATACCTCCCTTCACATAATATTCAAAACACCAAATTACTAAACAAAGAAAGAATATTAAAAGCAGTAAGAGAAAAAGGCCAAGTAACATTTAAAGTAACACCTGTCAGAATTACACCAGACTTCTCACCAGAGACCATGAAAGCTAGAAGATCCTGGACAGATCTCATGCAGACTCTAAGAGAACACAAATGCCAGTCTAGGCTATTATACCCAGCAAAACTCTCAATCACCATAGGTGGAGAAACCAAGATATTCCATGATAAAACTAAACTTACCCCATATCTTTCCACAAATCCAGCCCTACAAAGGATAATAGATGGAAAATGCCATGCAAGGAGGACAACTACACCCTAGAAAAAGCAAGATAGTAATCTTCTTTCAACAAACCCAAAAGAAGATAACCACTCAAACATAAAAATAACATCAAAAATAACAGGAATCAACAATCACTATTCCTTAATGTCTCTTAACATTAATAGACTCAATTCCCCAATAAAAAGACATAGACAGACTGGATACGTAAACAGGGCCCAGAATTTTGCTGCGTACAGGAAATGCACCTCAGTGTCAAAGACAAACACTCAGAGTAAAAGGCTGGAAAATAATTTCACAAGCAAATAGTTCCAGAAAACAAGCTGAATAGTCATTCTAATACTGGACAAAATTGACTTTCAACCTAACGTCATAGAAAAGACAAAGAAGGACAATTCATGCTAGTCAAAGGAAAAATACACCAAGAAGAACTCTCAATTATGAACATCTATGCTGCAAATGCAAGGGCACCCTCATTCGTAAAAGAAACTTCACTAAATCTCAAAGCATACATTGCACCTCACACGATAATTGTGGGTAACTTCAACACTCCACCCTCCTCAAAGGACGGATCAGGGAAACAGAAACTAAACAGAGACACAGTGAAACTAATTGGAGTTTTGGACCAAATGGATTTCATATATATATATATATATATATATATATATATAATATTTCATCCTAAAGCAAAAGAATATACCTTCTCAGCACTTCATGGGACCTTCTCCAAAATTGACCATGCAGCTGGTAACACAACAGACCTCAACAGATATAAGAAGACTGAAATAATCCCATGCCTCCCATCAGATCACTATGGAGTAAGGGTGGTCTTCAGTAGCAACAAAATAAAAAATAGAAAGCCCACATACACATGGAAACTAAACAATGCCCGACTCAATGATAACTTGGGCAAGGAAGAAATAAGGAAAGAAATAAAAAACTTATTAGAATTTAATGAAAATGAAGGCACAACATGCCCAAACTTATGGTACACAATGAAAGCAGTGCTAAGAGGAAATTTCATAGCTATGAGTGCTTCCAAAAAGAAACTGGAGAAAGCATACATTAGCAGCCTAATGTCACACCTGAAAGCTCTGGAACAAAAAGAAGCTAATAAACACAAGAGTAGTAGAAGGCAGGAAACCATCAAATTCATAGCTGAAATCAACCAAGTAGAAACAAAAAGAACCATACAAAGAATCAACAAAACCTGGAGATGGTTCTTTGAGATTATCAAAAAGATAAATAATCCCTTAGCCACATTAGCCAGAGGGCACAGAGACAGTATTCAAATTAACAAAATCAGAAATGAAAAGGGAGATATAACAACAGAAGCTGAGGAAATTCAAAAATCATCAGATCCTACTATATAAGCCTATATTCAATACACCTGGAAAAACTGGAGGAAATGGACAATTTCCTACACAGATAACAAATACCAAAATTAAATCAGGATCAAAAAGACCAACTAAACAGTCCCATAACCCCTAAAGATAAAAGTGGTCATTAAAAGACTTCCAAACAAAAAAAGCACAGGACCAGATGGTTTTAGTGCAGAATTCTATCAGACCATCAAAGAAGACCTAACACCAATACTCTTCAAACTATTCCACAAATAGAAACAGAAGGAACACTGCCCAACTCCTTCTATGAAGCCACAATTATGCTGATACCAAACCCACAAAAATATCCAAAAAGAAAGAGAATTTCAGACCAATTTCTCTTATGAATCAATGCAAAAATACTCAATAAAATTCTTATCGACCGAATCCAAGAACACATCAAAACAATCATTCACCATGATCAAGTAGGCTTCATTCCAGTGATGCAAGGATGGTCCAATATATGGAAATCCATCAATGTAATCCACTACATAAACAAACTCAAAGAAAAAGCTGCATGGTCATTTCAATACATGCTGAAAAGCATTTGACAAAACTCAGCATCCTTTCATGCTAAAAGTCTTGGAAAGATCGGGAATTCAAGTCCCATAGCTAAACATAGTAAAAGCAATATACAGCAAACCAGTAGCCAACATCAAATAAATGAAGAGAAACTTGAAGCAATCCCACAGAAATCAGACACAAGACAGGGCTGCCCTCTCTCTCCGTATCATTTCAATATAGTTCTTGAAGTTCTAGCTAGAGCAATTAGACAACATAAGGATGTCAAAGAGATACAAATTCATAGAGTAGAAAGAGCAATTCTCAAATTATTTTGGAATAACAAAAAACACAAGAGAGCTAAAACTATTCTCAACAGTAAAAGAACTTCTGGGGGAAGCAGTATCCCATACTTCAAGCTGTACTACAGAGCAACAGTGATAAAAACTGCATGGTATTGGTACAGTGACAGGCAGGAAGATCAATGGAATAGAATTGAAGACCCAGAAATGAACCCACACACCTATGGTCACATGATCTTTGACAATGGAGCTAAAACCATCTAGTGGAAAAAAGATAGCACCACAAATGGTGCTGAGTCAATTGGAGGTCACCATGCAGAAGAATGCAAATTGATCCATTCATATCTCCTTGTACTCAGCTCAAGTCCCAGTGAATCAAGGAAATCCACATAAAACCAGACACACTGAAACTAATAGAAAATATACTGGGGAAGAGCCTTGAGCACATGGGCACAGGGGAAAATTTCTTGAACAGATCACCAATAGCTTATGCTCTAAGATCAAGAATTGACAAGTAGGACCTCATAAAATTACAAAGTTTCTGTAAGGCAAAGAACACTGTCAATCGGACAAAACTGCAACCAACAAATTGGGAAAAGATCTTTACCAACCCTACATCCGACAGAGGGCTAATATCTAATATATACAAAGAACTCAAGAAGTTAGACTCCAGAGAGCCAAATAACCCTAATAAAAATGGGGTACAGAGCTAAATAAAGAATTTTCACCTGAGGAATATTGAATGGCTGAGAAGCACATAAAGAAATGTTCAACATCCTTAGTCATCAGGGAAATACAAATAAAAACAATCCTGAGATTTCACCTCACATCGTTCAGAATGCTAAGATCAAAAACTCAGGAGACAGCAGGTGTTGGCGAGGATGTGGAGAAAGAGGAACACTCCTCCACTGCTGGTCGGATTGCAAGCTGGTACAACGACTCTGTAAAGCAGTCTGGCAGTACCTCAGAAAACTGGGCATAACACTCTCAGAGGATCCTGTTATACCACTCCTGGGCATATTCCCAGAGGATTCCCTAGCATGTGATAAGGACACATGCTCCACTATGTTCATAACAGCCCTATTTATAACAGCCAGAAGCTGAAAAGAACCCAGAGGTCCCTCAACAGAGGAATGAATACAGAAAATGTGGTATATTTACACTGGAATACTACTCTGCAATTGAAAACAATGAATTCATGAAATTTTTAAGCAAATGGGTGGAACTGGAAACTATCATCCTTAGTGAGGTAACCCAGTCACAAAAGAACACACATGGTATGCACTCACTGATAAGCAGATGTTAGCCCAGAAGCTCAGAATACCCAAGACACAATTCACATATCAAATGATGCCCAAGATGAAGGAAGAAGAGGGCCCTGGTCCTGGAAATATTCAGTGCAGCAGTGGAGGGGAATACCAGGACAGGGAAGCAGGAAGGGGTTGATTGGAGAACAGGGGGAGGGAAGAGGGCTTTTGAGACTTTCAGCGAGGGGGAACGAGGACAGGGGAAATAATTTGAAATGTAAATAAAGAATATATCTAATAAAAATAAGAAATTGAAGAAGATATCAGAAGATGGCAAGATCTGCCATGCTCATGAACAGGTAGGATTAAGATAGTGAAAATAGCCATCTTACCAAAAGCAATCTACAGATTCAATGCAATCCCCACTGAAAATTTTACCATAATTTTATAGATCTTGAAAGAGCAATTGTCAACTACATATGGAAAAAAACCAAGATAACCAAAGCAATCCTGAACAATAAAAGAACATCTTTAGGAATCACCATTCCTGACCTCAAGCTGACCAGAGAGCAATAGTGATAAAAACTGCATGGCACTGGTACAAAAGAGACATGTAGATCAAGGAAATCAAATCAAAGACATAGAAAAAAACTACACACCTATAAACACTTGATTTTTTTTTACAAAAACTAAACACCATACAATGAAAAAAAAACCAAAACATCTTCAACAAATGGTACTAGTCTAAGTGGATGTCTGCATGTAGAATAATGGAAATAAATCCATATTTATCATCCTGCACAAAACTGAAGTTTAAGTGGATGAAGGACCTCAACATAAAACCAGATATCTTAAATCTTATTAAAAAGAAAGTGGGAAATAGCCTTGATCACATTTGTATAGGAGACATTTCCCTGAACAAAATACCAATGGCTCATGAAACTGAAAATCTATTCAGCAATTAAAAAGAAAGACATCGTGAATTTTGCAAGCAAATGGATCATCTTGAGAATATCATCCTGAGTGATGTAACCTAATCCCAAAAGGACATGCATGGTATGTACTCACTTATAAGTGGATTTTAGCCATAAAATACGAGATACCCTTGCTTCACTCCACAGACCCAAAAAAAGTAAGCAAGAGTATAGGCACAAGTGAATATTTTTGAATCTCACTTAGAAAGGGAAATAAAAAAATCATCTAGGAGAGATCACACCCACAGAGGGCAAGAGCCTACCAGCCTCCCTTTGGCGACCTCTATTCAGGGGATCGACTGTACTGAGGATACAGGTATCCAGGGTCCCCCCAATATAACATCGCTTGGAACACAGCCTGTTGGGCTTCTATCTGCGCCCAAGAGCAGAGCAGCTCTGTGGACCTCTGGATGCCAGCTCTGCTGTGGGCCATCTGCCCTGCAGAGTGATCTGCTCTGAGAGAGTGCAGAGTGCACTCTGCCATCTTTGCTCCAGCCAAAGGGCAACTGGGACCTTCTGATGCAGAGACAATCAAGCTTAATATCACTTGGGTCTCAACCAGCTTGTGTGCTCCCTGCTCCCAAGATCTGGGAAGTTCTGTGGTCACCTACACGCCAGCTCTGCTGTAGGACATCTGCCCTGCAGAGAGACCTGCTCTGTGAGAGAGCGCACCCGCACAGGTAGGGAGTGCACGAGCCTACCCTTGGCGACCTCTGCTCTGGGAATCCACGATGCTGAGCCTTTGGATGTGCAAGGATTCCCCAATATAACATCACTTGGGGCAAGGCAAATCACGGCTCCAAAGTCACTCAGGAGCAGAAATAGGTGCCAGGAGAATCTGGGTAATTGGGGGGGGGGGCAGAAATAGCATTGCAGGCTCACAGGAGGTCCAACCAACAGCCACTGACAGCAGGACTAACCAACACCAGAGGGAACCAGATGGCAAAAGGCAAATGTAGGAACGTTACTAACAGAAATCAAAGCAATATGGCACCATCTGAACCGAACTCTCCAATAGCAGCAAGTCCTGGATACCCCATCACATCTGAAAGGCAAGATCTGGATTTAAAATCACTTCTCATGATGCTGTTAGAGGATTTCAAGAAGGACGCAAATAAATCTCATAAATAAATACAGTAGAACATGAATCAACGGTTAGAAGCCCTTACAAAGGAAACACAAAAATCGCTTAGAGATATGCAGGAGAACATGGGTCAACAGATGGAGGCCCATAAGGAGGCAACACAAAAATTGCTTAAAGAAATGAATCAACGGGTAGATGACCTTACAAAGGAAAGACGAGAATTGCTTCAAGAAATGCGGGAGACTATGGATCAACAGATGGAAGCCCATGAGGAGGAAACACAAAAATCGCTTAGAGAAATACAGGAGAACTTGGGTCAACAGGCAGAAATCCTGAAAGAGGAAATGCAAAAGTATCTTAAAGAAATACAGGAAAATACAAACAAACAAGTGAAGGATCTCAGCAAATCCATCCAGGATCTAAAAAAAGGAAGTAGAAACAACTAAGAAATCACAAAGGGACACAACTTTGGAGATAAAAAACCTTGGGAAGAAATCAAGAGTCATAGATGCAAACATAAACAATAGAATACAAGAGATGGAAGAAAGAATCTCAGATGCTGAAGATACCATAGAAAGCATGGACTCAACAGTCAAAGAAAATGCAAAACGCAAAAAACGTGTAACCCCAAACATCCAGGAAATCCAGGACACAACGAGAAGACCAAACCTAAGGATTATAGGTATAGATGAGAGTGAAAATTTGCAACTTAAAGGGCCAGTAAATATCTTCAACAAGATTATGGAGGAAAGCTTCCCTAACCTAATGAGAGAGATGCCGATGAACGTACAAAAAGGCTACAGAACTCCAGGGGACACAGTGAATCTAATTGAAGCCTTGGACCAAATAGAACTAACAGATATATATACTTCTCACCAGAGACTATGAAAGACAGAAGATCCTGGGCAGATCTCATGCAGACACTAAGAGAACACAAATGCCAGCCTAGACTACTATACCCAGCAAAACTCTCAATCACCATAGATGGAGAGACCAAGATATTCCATGATAAAATCAAATTTTCACAATATCTTTCCACAAACCCAGCCCTGCAAAGGATAATAGGTGGAAACCGACAATACAAGGAGAGAAACAACACCCTGGAAAAATCGAGATAATAACCTTCTTGCTTCAAACCCAAAAGTAGATAACCACTCAAACATAAAGATAGCATCAAGAATAGCAGGTGGCAATAATCACTATTCCTTAATCTCTCTTAATATCAATGGTCTCAATTCCCCAATAAAAAGACATAGACTAAGAGACTGGATACGGAAACAGAACCCAGCATTTTGCTGCATGCAGGAAACACACCTCAGCATCACAGACAAACACTACCTCAGAGTAAAAGGCTGGAAAACAATTTTACAAGCAAATGGGCCCAGGAAACGAGCCGGAGTAGCCATCCTAATATCAGATAAAATTGACTTTCAACCTAAAGTCATCAAAAAAGACACAGAAGGACACTACATACTGATCAAAGGAAAATCCACCAAAAAGAACCCTCAATTCTGAATATCTATGCTCCAAATGCAAGGGCACCCTCATTTGTAAAAGAAACTTTACTAAAGCTCAATGCACACATTGCTCCTCACACAATAATAGTGGGTGACTTCAACACCCCACTCTCTGAAATGGATCGTTCAGGAAAGCAGAAACTAAACAGGGACAAAGTGAATCTAATTGAAGCCTTGGACCAAATAGAACTAACAGATTATATATATATATATATATATATATATATATATATATATATATATATATATATATATATAATATTTCATCCTAGAGGAACAGAATGCACCTTCTTCTCAGCACCTCATGCTATCTACTCCAAAATCGACCATATAATTGGTCAAAAATCAGACCTCAACAGATATAAGAAGATCGAACTAATCCCATGCTTCCCATCAGATTACTATGGAATAAAGTTGTTCTTTAATGGCAACAAAAACAACAGAAAACCGACATACACATGGAGGCTGAACAATGCTCTACTCAATGATAACTTGGTCAAGGAGGATATAAAGAAAGAAATCAAAGACTTTTTAAAATTTAATGAAAATGAAGGCACAACATACCCTAATTTATGGGACACAATGAAAGCAGTGCTAAGAGGAAAATTCATAGCCCTGAGTGCCGCCATAAAGAAATAGGAGACAGCATACATTAGCAGCTTAATGGCACACCTGAAAGCTCTGGAGCAGAAAGAAGCAAATACACCCAAGAGGAGTAGAAGGCAGGAAATCATCAAACTCAGGGCTGAAATCAATCAAGTAGAAACAAATAAAACCATACAAAGGATCAACAAAACTAGGACTTGGTTCTTTGAGAAAATCAACAAGATAAATAAGCCCTGAGCCAGACTAGCCAGAGGGCACAGAGACAATATCCAAATTAACAAAACAAGAAACAAAAAGGGAGAGATAACAACAGAAACTGAGGAAATTCAAAAAATCATCAGATCCTACTACAAAAGCCTGTATTCAACACAACTAGAAAATCTGGAGGAAATGGACAATTTCCTAGACAGATACCAAATACCAAAATTAAATCAAGATCAAATATACCATCTAAACTGTCCTATAACCCCTGAAGATATAGAAGTGGTCATTGGAATTCTACCAACCAAAAAAGCAGAGGTCCAGATGGTTTTAGTGCAGAATTCTATCAGACCTTCAAAGAAAACCTAACACCAATACTCTTCAAAATATTCCACAAAATAGAAACAGAAGGAACACTACCCAACTTGTTCTATGAAGCCACAATTAAGCTAATACCAAAATCACACAAAGATCCGACAAAGAAAGAGAATCTCAGGCCAATCTCTCTTATGAATATCGATGCAAAAATAATAAAATTCTTGCCAACTGAATCCAAGAACACATCAAAAGATCTTTCACCACGATCAAGTAGGCTTCATCCCAGGGATGCAGGGATGGTTCAATATAAGGAAATCCATCAATGTAATCCACTACATAAAAAATCTCAAAGAAAAAAAAACACATGGTCATTTCATTAGATGCTGAAAAAGCATTTGACAATATTCAGCTTCTTTTCATGTTAAAGGTCTTGGAAAGATCAGGAATTCAAGGCCCATATCTAAACATAGTGCAAGCAATTTACAGCAAACCGGTAGCCAACATCAATCTAAATGGAGGGAAACTTGAAGCAATCCCACTAAAATCAGGGACTAGACAAGACTGCCCTCTCTCTTCATATCTTTTCAATATATTACTTGAAGTTCTAGCTAGAGCAATTAGACAACAAAAGGAGGTCAAAGGGATACAAATTGGAAAGGAAGAAGTCAAACTATCACAATGTGCAGACGATATGATAGTATACTTAAGCGACCCAAAGAACTCCACCAGAGAACTCCTACAGCTGATCAACTACTTCAGCAAAGTGGCCGGATATAAAATCAACTCACACAAGTCAGTAGTCTTCCTATACTCAAAGGATAAGCAGGCTGAGAAAGAAGTAAGGGAAATGATACCCTTCCCAATAGCTACAAACCATATAAAGTATCTTGGTGTGACTCTAACCAAACAAGTGAACGATCTGTATGAAAAGAACTTCAAGTCTCTGAAGAAAGAAATTGAAGACTTCAAAAGATGGAAAAATCTGCCATGCTCATGGATTGGCAGGATTAATATAGTAAAAATGACCATCTTGCCAAAAGCAATATACAGATTCAATGCAATCCCCATCAAAATCCCAACTCCATTCTTCAAAGAGTTAGAAAGAGCAATTCAAAAATTCATTTGGAATAACAGAAAATCCAAGATTCAATAAGGGTGTTTAAGCATGTGGATATGAAATTTGAAGTGTCTACCTACTGAAGTCAGGCAGGAACCCCAATTGGAGCAATAGGAACACCAACCCTCCCACAAAACTTTTGATACAAAATTTATCCTGTCTTCAAGAAATGCAGGGACAAGGGATGGAGCAAAGCCTGAAGGAATGGCCAACTAATAATTGGCTGAAATTGAAACCCATTTTATGGCCAAGCACCAATTCTTGATATTATTAATGATACTCTGTTATGCTTCGAGTTGGGAGTCTAGCAAGGCTGTCCTCTCAGAGGTTCCACATAGCAGCTGATTCAAACAGATGCACGCACCCACAGCAAAACAGTGGATGAAGCTTGGGAACTCTTGCAGAAGAACAGGAAGGATTATAGGGTCTAAGGGGGTAGAAACCCTGCAGGAAGACCAACAGACTCAACTAACCTGAGCTCTTGGGGCACTCAGAGACTGAACCACTAACCAAACACCATACACGGACTGGACCTTGGCGTCCTTGCAAATAAGTAACAGATGTGCAGTTTGTTGTTCATGTGGGTCCCGAACAACTAGCGTAGGGGCTATCACAAAAGCTCTTGCTTGTCTCTGGGATATGTTCTTCTAGCTAGCTTGTCTGGATTAAGTTGTAGGGAATGCACAGACCTTCACAGAGTCTTGATGTACCAGAATGGGGGAATACCCAGGGGACTCCCACCTGCTCAGAGAAGAAGGGGAGTGGTCATTTATGGAGGATTGTTGGGGGCATGATTTTGAAAGGTAACTGGAAGGGGTGTAGTGAGTAGGATGTAAAGTGAATAAGTAAAAAATAAAAATAATAAAGAAAAAATAAACAAAAGAAAAGAAAGAAAACACAGCCTTCATAATGTGAGAAAATCTTTGGCAGGTGCACACCTGACAGAAGCTTAAATCCATAATATACAAACAACTGAAAATATGAATAATGTGAAAATAATAAGCCAAATAAAAATGGATAAAAGACTACATGAAGAGTTCTCAAAAGAAGATATGCAATGACCAATACACAGTTTTTCCAGTATTCAACATCCCTTACTTCACGGTAATCAAAATGAAAATTAACTTGAAATTCCATTTTATTCAAATAAGAATGAATGGCATGGAATTCTCTGCAGAATTATTGCTTCTAAAGTGCATTGTAGACTGCTGAATGACACTGAAAATACTAAGGCTATTTAGTTATACTTATGTTAGTGAACATCACAGTTCATAAGGACGATTGAATCAGACCATGAGCCCAACATAGAATCACTTTTGCTTCTCATGTCAACAGAGAAAGAACCGTCATTCTTCTTGAAATATTTGAAATCAATTGATTAGTAAGTGAAATGTGGTTTTTCTATACAACCAGAGCAGGTAGCACTGTATCTAAAATCCTGGATAAATATTTACATCTCACTTACTCTTTCTATATGCAAATACAAAAGTTAATCATCTTTTAAAAAACAATAAAATTTATATCAATAAGGATAAAGATGCTCTAGGGATGAATGTTTCTATTTCATTATTTCATTATTTTGTACAGAAATTCCTCTGACCAATAACTCCAGTTTGAGAAATAATCATGAAGGAAAGAATTATAAATGTTACTATGATCTCATGATGAATGGTGAACTCATAGAACACAGCATTATGAAATAATATTACATATATGACAGGTGGTTGGATAGTGGTGGTAGTAGGTACAATTAACATTTTCACAGAGAGATGAGAAGGCAAAATGAGTGAATAGGCAAAGAAACATGGACTGCTTTCCTATTCCATTGAGGAAGCCCTAAACATAGAATTTGTTTGCCATATTCTTGCCCTTTTCACATATCGACACTTATAGAATGTTGGATGATGAAGTTTAAATTTTTTCAGAAAGTTGAATATCTGCACGAAGTCTTCGTGCTTTTTGATGATCTCATGCTGCTTAAAATTACCACAGGACTGGCTGAAGAGCTGGCTCAGTCAATTAAAGACTAGCCTCACATCCAAAAATATAAAAACAACTGATATTTACATAAATTTTGTTGTGTGTGAGACACATTAAGTCATACATAGTTGGAAAAATTCCTGATAATTTGTGATGGTGTGCAGTCACCCTTCTTCCCTTTCCATGCTAGCAAACTGAGCTCCAGTCAAGTAGAAGCCATGTTCATTATCTAAATATGGAATGACTATGCATCTTTACATGATTTTTTGGATTTCTTATTGGTGCTATTTTTAATTAATTTTAGTTATTGTTCTCTTTAAATTCTACCTTCTCTTAAGTAAAGAAATAGCGATCAGTGGCCATAATTGATCTCCACTAGAGATCCTTGTAGAAAATTGGTCCAAGAAATGTCCTAACTAATTACTGTCTTACTTAATGAGTTATATAGGATCTGGACTCCTCTGGGATGCTGGGCACTTGAGGGCCAGGGATGGCAGGGGAATGAGGGAAGGGATGGTGCAGATAGGTGATGATTCCAAAGGCCGCTAATCCTGAGTCTGCAGATAAAATGAAGGTGAGCAGGAACATCAACCAGAAACTAGGACTCGGCCTCAGAAAAGCTAGGTTTAGTCAGGAAAATAAACAGGTGGGTTTCTGTGAATCCACATGAACTTCCAGCGTGTGTAGGACAGTTTTTCTGGTAAGATAACATTGTTTTCCTTGTCTTGCAAGACTTCATCACACTACAAGTATTTTTTTCATGTTCCTCATGTAACCTAGTTCATATATGTCAGTTCAGTATAATTATTGATTATATTTTTTTCTTTCAGTATCATACTATTTCATCACGAGAGCAGCCCTGTAAGATGAAGTTCACTATTGTTGTGCTGAAGGTTAGTTAACTATACTTTATCCTGTGGGATTTTAGCAAACATTTAATAATGTCCTCCCTATGATGATGATTAATTTTATCTTCACAAGCTCATAAGCCTCTGTTTTACTGGTATTGTATGAGATTTTTCCTAAATGCAGTCCATCAAAAGTGATATTTCCATCATCTAGGTGTTCAAATAAATGTAGATTGAGAGCTACTCAACAGAACTCAGTGATTACACACACAAAAAAACAAGAAAATACACAGATGTAGTAAATGTTAGAAATATATCTCTTGTGATTTCCCTGTTCTGTTCCATTTGAGAACTGTGATTTTAACATCTAAAGAAGGTATGAAGTACATTGGCACATCATTGGTGACAATTGATGGTGATTTCTCTGGATTCTGTTCTGTGTACACATGTATACATAATATAAAGCCATTGTTCATTTACTGGAGAAGCACAAACTGAGCTTGGTGGCACAATCCTGTAATTTCAGTGCTCAGGAAGGAGAGTCTGGAGTATTGTTTTAAGCCAGTCTGGGATACACAAGGAGAGCATCTTTTTAAAAGGGGCATGATATTTTTTGCTATATGGTTCTACCTCTGTAATGTATCCATGATGTCTTAAGTGTGCAAGCACTGAATATAACTGGAATAAAATAGTCTGTGAAGACGCAAGTTCTCAGACTGGGTTGTAACATTTCAGAAATCTTACTGAGATCTATTGATGTTTCTCCTGCATTATTAACTTTGAGATGCATCATGGATTCAAATTATCCAGTGTTGTAAAGAATCACAGTGTGGGGTGTGTGTGTGTGTGTGTGTGTGTTTTCTGATGCAGACTGCATGTTAAAACTGATATGGCCAAATATTTGAAGAACTGCCTAGAACATTTGTGGAGGTCAGAGAGTTGTATCTAAGGCAGATGATGCAAACGTTCTCTGTATATAACTGTATTTTTCCACCTAAATTCTTTCAAGACTTCATTACACTGTAAAAGTTTTTGTTTCATGGTACTCATGTACTCTCTTTCATATTAACTTTGAGATGCATCATAGATTCAAATTAACCAGTGTCATCAATAATCAGTGTGTGTGTGTGTGTGTGTGCGTGTGTGTGTGTGTGTGAGTGTGTGTGTATGTGTTCCCTTGCATGTGACTTAGGACATAGACTGATGTTAAAGACTGATGTGACAATATTTGAAGAACTGACTAGAACATTGCAATCCCTGAGAAGATTGGAGATTAAAGACTTGTATCTAAGGCAGAAGATGCAAATTTTTTCTGTAGAGAACTGTATTTTTTCCACCTAAATCTTTCATCTGATTGTCTGAAGCTCAAAATGTGGTGGAGTGTTTCTTATTACTCAAGGTCCACACGTTTTAATGACATTTAGAGAATATCTGCATATCAAATAGAATTATTTAAAATTAGCATTGGATTTAAACCATTTGATGTTTAATCATCATATATAGAATAAATGTCTGAAGAATAACTCAAGTGGGGATTTAAAGTAATTTTGTTGCTTCTTTTTATAATTTATAAACTTTTCATCCTATTTGTATTCTGTATCAGAATTAATTGTTTTGAGGACTAAAGCCTATGGATTTGATTTATAGTCATTGACACTTCTGAGAAGTGAAACAAATGATTAACCCTCACAATGTAAACATATGTTAGCTCTCTCACTCATTATGGAGTATAAAATTTAGTGTTAAGTATTCAAGTCTTTATATTTAAATGGTAATTTTTCTGCCATTGAGGTCGAACAAATCTGTATTAGTTTGAGCTGCAAGAAACAAATATTCACTGGCCAAATTCATGCAACATGATAGGTATTGACACTGGTTGGATATTTTGAATGATTGCAGCCAACCAAATGGAATGAAGACATATGCGGCCTCTCTATCATATACTTTACAACTGATGGAAAGATAATTTAAAGTCATAATCAAAGCATTAAGTACATGGGTTACAAATATAGGATGCTATGAAGCATAGCTGAGGGTCTCACATAGTATAGGAGGACAGGGTAAACTTAGCTGTATATGTGATAAGCAATAAACATTACTTATGATTGAAGATGAACAAAATGAAAGGGAAAGGGAGGAGAGGAAGTAATAGTGAAATTTTATTGGCTTTATTGTTCTATGGGAGACTGGATTGTTAGGAGAACAAGGAATGCTTCAGGAAATAATAAAGTAACAGCATGAATTTCACTCGGGGCTCTTGAACTTGATGCCTGTCATACATGCAACAGAAGGAAGATGATTGGTTAATGGTGAAGCATGAATCTGTATATTACAGTGACATACAGGTCTGATTTTGAAATGGTAATATAACATATTGGACTACATGAGATTTTCATAAAATGTATATTAAATTGTGTTGATAAAGTTTATCCAAATTCATCAAGAATATCAAAGTATAAAATCTCATAGAGGAAATTACGAACAACAATTGAGCAAGAAGCAAAAGAGAAAAAAATTCCATTTTTTATCTCAGTACAAGTGCATAGAACTATTTAGAAAAGAATTAGAGATATAAAGGTGTTAACAAAAAGTTAAGAAAAATCATTAACAATTTTAATGAGTACAGACATTTGGAGTTTTGAAATTATAATTTCTAGGAAGATGATCAGATCCACTTTTGTAGAATATATTCCCTAGATATATGTAAATTTTTTATTTTAAAGGATCTGATATTTTCTCATTAGGTTGCTGAAGAGGAAGAATTATAATGAACACCACTGTGATCACCCAGTTTCTCCTCCTGGGCCTGCCCATCCCCCCAGAGCACCAGCACCTGTTCTATGCCCTGTTCCTGGCCATGTACCTCACCACAGTCCTGGGGAACCTCATCATGATCATCCTCATTCACCTGGACTCCCATCTCCACACACCCATGTACTTCTTTCTCAGCAGCTTGTCCTTCTCTGATCTCTGCTTTTCCTCTATCACAATGCCCAAGTTGCTCCAGAGCATGCAGAGCAAGGACACATCCATCTCCTATGCAGGTTGTCTGACACAAATGTACTTTTTTGATCTTTTTGGATACCTGGAAGTCTTCCTCCTTGTGGTCATGGCCTATGACCGCTATGTGGCCATCTGCCTTCCACTTCACTATACCAGCATCATGAGTCCCAAGCTTTGTGTATGTGTAGTGCTGGTGTCCTGGGTTTTTAACGTGCTATATTCCATGTTGCACACCATACTCACGGCGAGGTTGTCATTCTGTGAGGACAACGTGATCCGCCACTTTTTCTGTGACATATCTGCACTGCTCAAATTGGCCTGCTCTGATATTTATATAAACGAACTTATGATATTTATCACGGGAGCGCCCCTTATTGTCATCCCATTCTTACTCATTGTTGTGTCCTATGTATGTATTGTCTTCTCCATTCTAAAGATTTCATCTACTCAGGCCATCCATAAGGTCTTTTCCACTTGTGGCTCACACCTGGCTGTGATCTCACTGTTCTATGGGACAATTATTGGTCTCTACTTATGCCCATCAGATAATAATTTTACAGTGAAGGAGGCTTCAATGGCCATGATGTACACAGTGGTGACTCCCATGCTGAACCCTTTCATCTACAGCCTGAGGAACAGAGATATAAAGGAGGCCCTTATAAAACTTCTTGTCAAAAAAATATCTTTATAATGGCAACACTTGGATATTTACTTAAACTTATCTAGTAAGTACACTAATATTAATATTACAAAATTTATCTTTCCTAGGGAAGCCACATACAAGAACATATTACATAATATTCCCATCTGTAAAAGGATGATTTAAAAAGTAGTTCAGTTGGGAAAAGTGGACCTTGGGGATCCCGTTATGCCATCTTCTGCCTTAAATGTGTGATTCCAGATAATCATCAAGGAAAAGCCAATATTTTATCCCTTATATTCTTTTTATTATTATGTAAAATACATAATACAATACATGCCAGCCACAGTTTCCCCTCCTTCCACACCTCTTTGCTTCTTCTCTAAATGTACTCCTTCCCCCCTTTCCTCTGCTGAAAAGATCTGGCCTCCAAGAGAGGATAACTAAACACCACAAAACAAAATACAGCATGGAAAGATAAAATCCCTCATATCCAAGATGACTAAGACAACACAATAAAAGGAAAAGACTCTTAAGATTAGGCAAAAGATTCAGAGATAAACCTGATCTCACTGGAGTCCCATAAAAACACCAAGCTAACAGTCCTAATATATAGGCAGAGAACCTGGTAGAGACCACTGCAGGACCCCTGCTTGTCTTTTCAGACTTTGGGAGGTCATGTGAACCATTGCTTAGTTGATAGTGTGGGACTGTGTTTTCCTGGTGTATTCCATTCCCTTTGACTCCTACAATATTTCCTTCCCCTCCAGAAGATTTCCCCATCTCTGAGGCGAGGAACCCTGTGGAGAATTCCACTTTAAACTCTCTCTGCATAATGTGTGGGTATGGATTTCTGCATCTGCTCCCATCTGATGGCAGAAGAGTTCTTTCTAATAATGACTGTACTGTTGCCCTAGTCCTAGGCCCCTTAGCATGGTGCTTTCAGGTAGTGGGTAAGGAGTGGAATCAATGACAGAAACTCTGGCAGCTAGGTGAGAAATGGATGCAGAATCATTTATTGTAGTAGTGGGGAGTGCTTTCTTGCCTTCTGCCCCTGTCCCTTCAGTCTTTAACTGCTTGTGCCATGCAGCTGGCACCAGCCAATTGGCTGTGCTGGTCACAATCTCTGTCTTTGTTCATCCCTGGGTGTCGGGCATGTTCTGGGATTAGAAAATGTGGAAGCACCTGCTGCATGTGCATGGGACAAGACAGACTGCTAGTCAGAACATGCTGACTCACTCCTTCTACATATCTACCCTTTTTCTTCTAAAAGATGGCAGCTCAATGGGAGCCAGAGTTCTATGCTCTGAGCATGTTGACCCCACATCAGCAGGCAACCAGCATAGGGAATCATGCCTGTCTCAGGTTGCCCTAGCTATTGGGGTCTTTCTAGTCATTGACTACAGGCTGTAGAAGGTCAGCCTCCCTGAAGAACATGCCCAGGTGGAGTAGGTCAGTTTATTAGGAGTTGTTTTGTATCTCTGAGAACCATGCCTCTGTAAGCTCGGGTGTGGGGGGGGTCCTGTTCAGGATATTCCAGGGCCATCCATACTTGGAACATGGTCTTGTTGATAGAGACCTGGGGCGACATATGCTGCATAAGACACTTAAAGAGAATCATTACTAACAACAGACCACCCCCTAATATTATGTAAGTGTCCATCCAAGAGATGTCAAAGAGCCTTTTAAGTGCTTTACTTTAAGGTCCCATACTTTAGTAATAAAGCTCACTTCAAAGGACATAGTTAGAGGTCTAGTGAAGTTTAACTTATGTATTTGTTCCCTGAAGATTATAAAATAATTGAGGAACTTGATGGACCATGTCCTCTTGGTGTAAGGGGCCAATGTCAGCCTATCTGAGGTGAAATTATGTACCTGGTAGGGGGTCAGGCAGAAAGACCTCAACCTAGGATCACATGCAAGAAGAGATATGTCCTGTACCATCTCAAGTTCTTCAGACAACAGATTAACCTATTCTTGTAAAATATGGATGACTTGGTCAAGATGTTTATTAAGTATCTCCTGTGCCTGAAGGTCACCTGCAGAGTGGGACACTACTCTGTCTAACATTTTTTCTATCATCACAGTTTGCATCAAGGTTACTATCGCTGTAGTTGCCACCACTACAGCTGCCAAGATGGTGGTAATGATGGCCACAATGATGCCAAAATCATATTTGACCTGTCCTAGGAGTTGTAGGTCAGTTTTAGACATCAAAGTGATAGCATAGAAATGAGTTTCATTAATCACAGGTATCTTTATTGCAGCAGGCTCACATAGAAGGATGGCCAATTTGGTGTGGTGGGACAAACACTAGATGGTGAGATGCCAAATCTTTTAAGTTCAGACTTCATTTTAGAGAACCTAAGTTTGAATTCAAGTAAACCAAAAGGCTGTATCTAGCATTTGTTTCCAAGCTGACCCCAAACAAAACCTGAGCCTAGCTCTAGTCTCAGGTTTACAATCCTAACAAGACCAGCATCTCCAGGTTACACCCCCAACAAGACCGGCATCTCCAGTTTATTCACCAAACAAATATGCACCCCGGGTTACAAGCCCACTCCTTGCCTAACGACCACCAATGCAGGGGGGAACAAAAGTTAAGTTTATTATATGACTCCCAGCACCAGTCAAGTATGTTAAAGGCCACAGCAGTTTTCCAATTAGATGCTTGCATACATACTCCCTGCTTGCTGCTTACTATAAAGCCTTTCCCTGATAGACATTCAGGACTCCTTTCTCCACCAAAACCAACCTGCATGATGGAGGTACATTGGATGGGGTCGGGGGTGGGGGTTGAGTTAGTTCTACAAGAATAAAGACACTGCTGTGAATTACATCATATTGGTTCTTGTGTGTGTTTTGAGGGAACACTAACACTCCCCTGGCACAACAATGACATGGTATGTTACAACAGTTTAGCACTTCTTAGAGGTCAGAGCATTTGTGAGAAGAAAAAAGAACAGGGGGGTGTGAACACATACTGGGGTGGGAGCACAATTAATCTGGGAGGTTGCAACTATCTTTACATTCATACCATTGCCAGATGGATCAGTAAAAGTCTTATTAAAAATACTACCACCCCTTAGCAGGAAGGTGGGGTGCAGGTCGATACATCTTAGGGCCCCACAAATGCCCCAGTTTCCCAGAATGGTATCATATCAAGTCTAGGTGGATGTTCTAAGAGGTTAGGGCTGACCTTCATCCAGTAGGAACCACAATAGCCCTTAAGTATAGGGGGACACATCAGAATCTTTGGAGTTAGCAGTATGTTCTCCAAAATCCTGTACTTGGCCAGAGGGGCATATGGGTTGACAATGTTCCCATGGGATTGGAAGTTAAACTATGGTGGACAGTCTACTTGTAGGGAGATAGTGAGGGGTAGTAGGGTGATAGATACCCCACTGAGGTAGCAAGGAAGCAGGGCCAGCATAAGACTGAATACTGGGGGAAAGAATCTTCATACCCAGCATCTTCACTACAGTTTTATTACCATGAAAATCCCTTGTTGTGAGGTTCTTAAGTTGGATACAGGGGGACTCTTCAGCTTCCATCACAAAGCAGATGGTCCTAGCTACATACCAAGTGTTAGTAATCATCTCAGTTGCATCTATAGGTTCCATGAATGGCAGTCCCAGTGTGGTGTTAGTCGTAGAAAGTGCAGGGTATGCACAGAAACCTGAGTCAACAGGCAATAATAGGGATGGCAAAGGCACGAGTCCCCATAGCTCCTCACCCATTCCCAAGAGAGGAGAAGAAGAATCAGTCTCTCCCAGTGTACATGGGGGAAGGGAGTTCCTCGAAGCCCTCCACAGCAGGTCTCACATCCCTCACTGGTACCCATATTTGTGTTGTGGATCCCTGAGGAAAAACACAAGCATAACCTTGCACTTATGTCATGAGAAGGGCAGGTGGGTGTCTACCGTTGTAAGGTAAGAGGGTCTCTCTACCTAACCAGGGGAAGAGGAGTGCTGTGGGCAGTGAGGCTTGGTGTCTATAAGCAGGGCTATGGCCCTTATCATCAAATGTAAGAAAATTCATGTGGAAAAGAACTTCTGCCAAGGCCAGATGCAAGTAAGGCTTAGTCTCAGATGATGTGACCTTTGCAATTAGGACATTTAGTAATCTTTTGGGCTCTCCACAATGCCCTGTCTTTGTGGATTGTAGGGAATGCCAAAGGTGTGATCAATTTTCCAGGAGGTCAGGAAATCAGCAAATTGTCTAGAAGAAGAGGAAGTGCCATTATCAGTTTTTAGGGTCCAAGACACTCCCCTTACCAGCATGGGCAATTTAAGGACCTTAATCACATGGGAAGCTTTTTCTGCAGCACGGGTCAGAGCATGGACATAACAAGAGCAGGTGTCTACTATTACAAGCAAAGAGCAGAGGTTCCCAAATAGAGGGTAATGAGTAACATCCGTCTGCCATAAGGTGTTGGGTAACAGGCCTCAGAGATTTACTCCCCTCATCCCCGATTAAGGAGATCCAGGGATATCAGAGGCTCACAGGTGGCTCAGGAACAGGTCAAATACTTGTACGGAGACATTGAGAACCCTGGGATAAGTTTGTGAAGGCTCTACTGGAACAGGTGAAGTTGTTAGTGCAGCGTCCATGCCTGTTCTAGGAGCTCAAGGTCCACAATCATAATCATGCAGTCCATTCAATCATTCCTCTGAGCCAAGGCACTGGGTAAACTCAAATGTGACCTAATGTATGAAATATACAAAGGATGGGCTCATTGCCATAGATGTTCTGGAGTGTGGTCACTGTCAGGTAGAGGGAGTTCAGTCACTCTTTAATCTGGGAGAAAGGTAGTACACAGGCCACCTAAACTGCATATTGACTATCAGAAAAAAAAACAATAACAACCTCATCCTGGCATATCTCAATAGTTTTTAATATTTCCATTAGCACTCTCAGTTGAACTGACCCAGGTTTGTGCACCTGGGCAACTTCCTCTTTGTCAGGGTATTGTATCAAGATATATATCTGATCTTGTTAGAGTCAGAGAAAGCAAGAATGACTCCCCCACTAATGGGGAATAGGAGCGGGTGCTCTAAGGCTTAATTATGAAGGGGATTAGAGGAAAGGTGGATGGTTGCCTGTCCTGGGGTAGGTGGTTTTCTAATGCCTGGTGAATACCGTCACCATTTCCTGAAAGCTAATTGAATCAAACCAGAAGGACTGTGAGTGCCTCAATGAGAAAGGCAAAATGATTTTATCTGGCTCTCAATTGTAGGTCCTCCTGGCTGCTGCCCATTCCTTAACGATGAGGCTTAAGGTCAGTTCAAATTTGGAATTGATCTTGTGGATGGTGGGGTAGACCTTGTGTATCCACATCAAAGGGCCATCCTGCCAAAGCACCCCTCACTATGCCATTAAGAATCCATAGGATTATAACCATCAAAGTTTGGAAGGGCTATGTTGCTCCAGAGAGGCTTATGCCAGCATGGAGATCACTTGGTTGAGGAACTCCTTTATCGCTGTTTTAAGTCTAGCACTAGAGGGACCCTCCAGGAGGGAAAGCAAGTGGTGCATTTCCTGGTTGGTAATAAGCAAGAGGAGTTTCAGCCACATAGCTGCTGCAGCTAAGCCAGGGAGTATAGTTCCTTAGTTTTGATGTCATATGACAGAGGCCAAATTTATTTGGTAATGGAGAATCCCAAAAATGCATAAGGGAGAATAGTTTACACTTTTTCAGGTGCAAGATTTGGATTGAGCCTAGATAAATTCCTTAGCAAAACAGTAGAGACAGCCTGTCCCTCTCATCAATAAGGACCCTGCTGCAGCGCTGCCCACAAACATCAACATTGCATCAGACTGCAGCACAGTTCAGTGATACCTGCATGGACTTGGTGGTGACATGGGTCATAGATATCAACACAGACCCCAGCTGCAGTAGGAACAGATCCAGACATGGCCCTCAGCAGCAGCCTGAACTCAGACATCTCCAGGACAGTGCAGGACACTTAGCTCACTATGGGTTCCTTTGGCAACTTGGCCTATGGAAATCAACATGGTTCCACACTATAGCATGGACCAAAGACATCTGCATAGCCTTAGGTAGAAATATGTACCACAGCCATCATATTAGCCCCCAGTGGAAAGAGGCCTGGCTTCCCAAAATTGTTTCTAATAGCATTTTAAATACTTATACAGAGGTAAGTGTGTGTCTCACTCCTTATCAAAGAACCTCTTTGTTAATTTTTTTTCCACATATTAAGAATATTACAGAGCATAAGCTATTGGTGTTCTGTTCAGGAAATTTTCCCCTGTGCCCATATGTTCAAGTCTCTGCCCTAGTTTCTTTTCTATTAGTTTCAGTGTGTCTCGTTTTAGGTGAACGTCCTTGATCCACTTGGACTTGAGCTTAGTATAAGGAGATAAGAATGGATTGATTTGCATTCTTCTGCATGCTGACCTCCAGTTGAACCAGCACCATCTGTTGAAAAGGTTATCTTTTTCCACTGGATGGTTTTAGCTCCCTTTTCAAAGATTAAGTGATCATAGGAGTGTAGGTTCATTTCTGGGTCTTCAAATCTATTCCATTTATCTACATGCCTGTCGCTGTACCAATACCATGCAGTTTTTAACACTATTGCTCTGTAGTACAGCTTGAGGTCCAGGATACTGATTCCTCCAGAAGTTCTTTTACTGTTGAGAATAGTTTTAGCTATCCTGGGTTTTCTGTTCTTCCAGATGAATTTGAGAATTGCTCTTTCTAACTCTATGAAGAATTGAGTTGGGATTTTGATGGGGATTGCATTGAATCTGTATATTGCTTTTGGCAAGATGGTCATTTTGACTATATTAATCCTGCCAATCCATGAGCATGGAAGATCTTTCTATCTTCTGAAGTCTTCTTCACTTTCTTCCTTCAGAGACTTGAAGTTCTTGTCAAACAGTTCTTTCACTTGTTTGGTTAGAGTCACACCAAGATACTTTATATTGTTTTATATTGTTTGTTTATCATAAAGGGTACCATTTCCCTTATTTATTTCTCAGCCTGCTTATCCTTTGAGTATAGGAAGGCTACTGATTTGCTTGAGTTGATTTCATATCCATCCACTTTGCTGAAGTTGTTTATCAGCTGTTGGAGTTCTCTAGTGGAGTTCTTTGGGTCGCTTAAGTATACTATCATATCGTCTGTAAATAGTGATAACTTGACTTCTTCCTTTCCAATATGTATCCCTTTGACCTCCTTTTGTTGTCTAATTGCTCTAGCTAGAATTTCAAGTACTATATTGAAAAGATATGGAGAGAAAGTGCAGCTTTATCTAGTCCCTGATTTTAGTGGGATAGCTTCAAGTTTCTCTCCATTTAGATTGATGTTGGCTACCGGTTTGCTGTAAATTGCTTCTACTATGTTTAGATATGGGCTTCGAATTCCTGATCTTTCCAAGACTTTTAGCATGAAAGGATGCTGAATTTTGTCAACTGCTTTTTTCAGCATCTAATGAAATGACCATGTGGCTGAACACCAATAACTTATGCTCTAAGATCAAGAATTGACAAATGGGACTTCATAAAATTACAAAGCTTCTCTAAGGCAAAGGTCACTGTCAAAAGGACAAAGTAGCAGCCAACAAATTCGGAAAAGTTCTTTACCAACCCTACATCCGACAGAGGGCTAATATCCAATATATAAAAAGAACCCAAGAAGTAAGACTCCAGAGAGCCAAATAACCCTATTAAAAAAGGGGTAAAGAGCTAAACAAAGAGTTCTCCCCTGAAGAATATCTATTGGCTGAGAAGCACCTAAAGAGATGTTCAACATCCTTAGTCATTAGGGAAATGCAATTCAAAACAATCCTAAGATTCCACCTCACACCAGTCAGAATGGCTAAGATCAAAAACACAGAAGACAGCAGGTGTTGGTAAGGATGTGGAGAAAGAGGAACATTCCTCCACTGCTGGTGGGATTGCAAGCTGGTATAGCCACTCTGGAAAGCAGTCTGACAGTTCCTCAGAAAACTGGGCATGACACTCCCAGAGGATCATGTTATACCACTCCTGAGCATATACCCGAAGCTTCCCTGGCGTGCAATAAGGTCACATGCTCCACTTTGTTCATAGCAGCCTTATTTATAATAGCCAGAAGCTGGAATGAACCCAGAAGTCCCTCAATGGAGCAATGGAATGGAGGAAGATGTGGTATAGTTACACAATGGAATACTACCCCGCAATTAAAAACAATGAATTCATGAAATTCTTAGGTAAATGGTCAGAATTGGAAAATATCATCCTTAGTGAGGTAACCCAATCACAAAAGAACACACATGGTATGCAGTCACTGAAAAGGAGATATTAACCCAGAAGCTCGGAATACCCAAGACCCAATTCACATATCAATTAATTTCCAAGAAGAAGGAAGGAGAGACCCCTGGTCCTGGAAAGACTGGATGTTGGGTAATACCAGGACAGAGAATCATGAGGGAGTTGAATGGGGAATAGGGGGGAGGGAAGAGGGCTTATGGGACTTTTGGGGAGGGAGGAACCGGGAAAGTGGAAATCATTGGGAATGAAAAAATATATAGAAAAGAAAAATAAAACAAAATAAAGAAAAAAATTAAAAATAAGAATATTTTAGAGATCTGCTTCTGGCAAAAACACAGAGAACACATGACTGGCATTTCCAGTCACAGTTGCTGCATGTACCACTATACCTAAGTCTCAGTCATGGAAGAAAGGACAAAAACTATCAAAACCAGACAACCCATATGTTGCTATAAGACAGCGTCTTCTAGACATGACAGAGAAGCAGCACCCATAAATTCTGAACCGCTTGATGTTTTGTAAATTCAATAAAATTATTTTAGTTTAGGAAAATGGCAATAAATGGTTGCTGTGAGAAAAAGAATCAATTTTCTCCAGGGTTTAGGCTTCTGATAGATTATCCAATGTCAAGTGGTCAATTAATTTCCAAAAAGAACAAGGAGAGACCCCTGGTCCTGGAAAGGACCTAAACACATGTACATACTATCAATATTAAATGGACTCAATATAGTGTGTGTGTGTGTGTGTTTGTGTGTGTATGTATGTGAAAATTGTAATTAAAGAATTGTTAATGGACCGCCATCTTTGCTTCGGTGACAAGGCAGACAGGAACTCAAGGTACACAGAGATATCCCGAGTATAACATCGCTTGGGATACAGTCAGCTAGGGTTCCACCTGAGCCAAAGAGCGGGACAGCTCTGTGGTCATCTGTGCTCCAGCTCTGCTGTGGGACATTTGGCCTGCAGAGTGATCAACACCTGGAGGGAGCGCCACAGCCTCTGCCATCTTTGCTCTGGTGATAGACCAGACAGGGACTCCAGTGCGCCATCTCCAGGTGGCGCAGAAAGCCAGCCATCTACCGAGCTGCATGGAGGAGTCAAGTAGCACAGGTGAGACCTGCATTGTAGAGCAGAGGACCCCATCCTGAATAGTCTGGCAGGAGATTTCTGGCTCTGTTCCCAGGTTTGGGACCATCCTTTGCCATAGCGCACCATCTTCAAGAGGCGCAGGAAGACAACTGTCTACCCAGCTGCTCGGAGAAGTCAGCCAGCACAGGAGAGACCTGCATAGCAGAGCAAAGGAGCTGTTTTCTGCCACTGGGTACCATATCCAAGGGATACACGGAGGTAACTAACCACTCAGGAATGCAGAGAGGCCCGGTGGTACAGAAGGACCACCCCTGCTGCTAAGAGGAAACACTCTGAAACCCTGAGGACACAAGAGCCTAGGAACAGACTGGGACAGGAGTCTTCTGATTACTGCCTGCACTCAGAGTTCGTCTGGGCCACAGAGGTACATACCCAAATACAATTATAAGAGAACGGGTTTTGCAGAAGTACGTACATATCAGTGTACACAGAGAGAACAGTTCTCCCAGGAGTACAGAGAAACCACAGTCAGAGACAGCAACACCAGCTAACACCAGAGATAACCAGATGGCAAAAGGCAAATGCAAGAGCACCACCAACAGAAACCAAGGCAACATGGCTCCATCAGATCCAAGTTCTCCAACAACAGCAAGTGCTGGATAGCCCAAGACACCAGAAAAGCAAGAACTGGATTTAAAATCACTGCTCATATGCTGATGGAGGGCTTCAAGAAGGACATAAATAACTCCTGTAAAGAAGTACAGGAGACCACAAGAAAACAGGGAGAAGCCCTTGAAGAACTAAAGGAAAACACAACAAAAAAGGTGAAGAAATTGAACAAAGCCATCCAAGATCTAAAGATGGAGGGAGAAACAATAAAGAAATCACAAAGGGAATCAACTCAGGACATAGAAAACCTAGGAAAGAAGTCAGGAGTCATGTATCCAAGCATCAAGAAAAGAATACAAAATATAGAAGAGAGAATCTCAGACACAGAAGATACCATAGAAAGCAGTGATACAACAGTCAAAGAAAATGCAAAATGCAAAAAACTTCTGACCCAACTCATCCAGGATATCCAGGACAAAATGTGAAGACCAAACCTAAGGATTATAGGTATAGAAGAGAGTGAAGATTTCCAAATTAAGGGGCCAGTAAATGTCTTCAACAAAATTATAGAAGAAAACTTCCCTAACCTAAAGAAAGAGATGCCCATGAACATACAGGAAGCCTACAGAACTCCACATAGATTTGACCAGAAAAGAAATTCCTCCAGTCACATAATAATTAAAACACCAAATGTACTAAACAAAGAAAGAATATTAAAAGCAGTAAGGGAAAAAGGTCAAGTAACATATAAAGGTAGATCTATCAGAATTACACTGGACTTCTCACCAGAGACTATGAAAGCCAGAAGAGCCTGGGCAGATGTCATACAGACCCTAAGAGAACACAAATGCCAACCCAAAGTGCTTTATCCAGCAAATCTCTCAATTACCATAGATGGAGAAACCAAGGTATTTCACGACAAAAACAAATTTACATAGTATCTTTTCACAAATCCAGCCCTTCAAAGGTTAATGAATGGAAAACACCAACAAAGGGAGAGAAACTATACACTAGAAAAAGAAAGAAATTAATCCTCTTCCAACAAACCCCAAAAAAGATAACCACACAAACATAAAAATTACATCAAATATAGCAGGAAGCAACAATCACTTTTCCTTAATATGTCTTAACATCAATGGGTTCAATTCCCCAATAAAAAGACATAGACTAACAGACTGGATACATAAACAAGACCCAACATTTTGCTGCATACAGGAAATGCATCTCAGTGTCAAAGACAAACACTATCTCAAAGTAAAGGGCTGGAAAAGAGTTTTTGAAGCAAATTGTCCCAGGAAAGAAGCTGAAGTAGCCTTTCTAATATCTGATAAAATAGACTTTCAGCCAAAACTCATCAAAAAAGACATGGAAGGACACTACATACTGGTCAAAGGAAAAATCTACCAGGAAGAACTCTCAATTTTGAACATCTATGCTCCAAATACAAGGGCACCATCATTCGTAAAAGAAACCTTACTAAAGCTGAAAGGTCACATCGCACCCCACACAATTATTGTGGGTGACTTCAATACCCCACTCTCCTTAGTGGACAGATCAGGGACATACAAACGAAACAGAGACACAATAAAACTAACAGGAGTTTTGGACCAAATGGATTTAATAGATATCTATAGAACATTTCATCCTAAATCAAAAAAATATACCTTTTTCTCAGTGCCTCATGGTACCTTCTCCAAAACTGACCATATAATTGGTCACAAAAAAGACCTCAACAGATACAAAAAAATCAAACTAATTCCATGCCTCCTATCAGATCACTAAGGAGTAAGGGTGGTCTTCAACAGCAATAAAAACAACAGAAAGCCCACATATACATGGAAGCTGAACAATGCTCTACTCAATGATAACTGGGTCAAGGAAGAAATAAGGAAAGAAATCAAAACCTTTTTAGAGTTTAATGATAATGAAGGCACAATATACCCAAATATATGGGACACATAGAAAGCAGTGCTAAGAGGAAAATTCATAGCTCTGAGTGCCTCCAAAAAGAAACTGGACAGAGCATACACTAGGAGCTTAATGGCACACCTGAAAGCTTTAGAACAGAAAGAAGCTAATACAACCAAGAGGAGAAGAAAGCAGGAAATCGTCAAACTCGGGGCTGAAATTAACCAAGTAGAAACAAAAAGAACTACTCAAAGAATCAACAAAACCGGGAGTTGGTTCTTTGAGAAAATCAACAAGATAGATCAATCTTTAGCCAGACTAATCAAAGGGCACAGAGACAGTATCCAAATTAACAAAATCAGAAATGAAAAGGGAGAAATAACAACAGAAACTGAGGAAATTCAAAAAATCATCAGATCCTACTACAAAAGCCTATACTCAACACACCTGGAAAATCTGGAGGAAATAGACAATTTCCTAGACAGATACCAACTACCAAAGTTTAATCTGGATCAGAAAGTCCATTTAAATGGTCTCATAACCTCTAAAGAAATAGAAGTGGTCATTGAAAGTCTTCCAACCCAAAGAAGCACAGGACTAGATGGTTTTAGTGCAGAATTCTATAAGACCTTCAAAGAAGACCTAACCCCAGTACTCTTCAAACTATTCCACAAAATAGCAACAGAAGGAACACTACCCAACTCATTCTATGAAGCCACAATTTCACTGATACCAAAACCACACAAAGATCCAACAAAGAAAGAGAACTTCAGTCCAATTTCCCTTATGAATATAGATGCAAAAATACTCAATAAAATTCTTGCCAAGCGAATCCAAGAACCAGTAAGAGGGAGATCATTTGAAATATAAATAAAGAATATAGCTAATAAAAAAGAATTATTTATGAATTAAAAAGGAGTTAAGGGAGTTAAGGAGACATACAAGGGGTTAGATGAATAGAGGGAGAAGAAGAAATGATGTAAATACAGTATGCATGCATAAAATTCCCTACAAAATCAAGGTAAAACAGAAATGTAAACCAAGAAATCAAAGACCTCTATCACAAAACTTTAGAAGATTGCAAAAAGACATGAAAGTCTTCCCATGCTCATGAGTTGAAAGAATTAATATTGTAAAAGTAAATGTCTCACAGAAAGTAATATACAGAATTGTGCTCTTCAGGTGTATTAGGATATTCAAGGTTTGTTTTAGTATGAGAGCTGGGTTCTGATGGTGCCATGTTATATTGGCTTCTGTTGATTATGTTCTTGTGCTTGTCTTTTGTCGTCTAGTTCTCTCTGGTAATGACTGGCCTGAATATCCCAGGTTGGAGCAGGCCTGCCCAGAGACAATTGGAGCTGTGTGTCCCAGATCAGAGCAGGACACCTGAGAGGCATGTGGAGCTGGGGGGTGCTATCCTAGACTGAAGGTGTAGGTGTGGACTGGAAAGAAAATGGAGCTTTGACATGGGGGCAGAGCCATGACTGCTGGGATTGCTGGGGTTCCAGAAAGTGGAGGGAATGGCATGGGGAATCTCACCTGCGTGTCCTAGGTTAGTACAGGCCTCCCAAGTGGCAGGAGGAGCTGTTGGGTGGGGGACAGTGGGCCAATCTAAGACTTCCAAATTAGTCATCTTTAAGAACCCAGTAAAAGTTAGAACCATAAGGATCAAAATCCCAGAGGTTTGAAAGCTTGAGTTTTATTTCCATGGACATAACTTTTTCCAAAATATGACTGCCAAGTTCATGAAATTATCCTGAAGGAAGGAATTATAAATGTCACCTATGGCCCTGTGTATGATGGTAAAGTCATACAGCATGGACTTATAAAATAATCTCACATATATGGAGAGGAATTGGATAAAGTAGTAGTAGATACAATTAACATTTTTATAGAGAGATAAGAAGACAAAATGAGTGAACAGGCATAGAAACATGGACTGCTTTCCTACAGGCTTGAGGAAGCCTTAAACATGACATCTGCTTGCCATATTTCTGTCTTTCCACATATTGTCATACATAGACTGTTGGGAGATGAAGTTTAAATTTTTATAGGTTATATATCTGCTCCAAATCCTCTGTCATGTAGAATTGAAAAGCTGTCATTGGACGGACACCTTCCCAGGGCTTGTGGTTTTCATTCTGCACAAAAACTATTAGTTGGGCTGCAGAAATGGCTCAGCAGTTAACGGCTAGGGTCAAAACCAAAAATATCAAAACTACTGATGCTTTTGTGTAATTTTTCTTGATTGAGACATGTTAAATTATTAACCATCAGAATAATGGCTTAGGTAAGCTGAGGTGTTTTTTAGTTGCCCTTCTTCTCTCCTCACCCCTAATAAAGTGGGCTCCAGTCAAGAAGAAGGCCTGTTTATTACCCAGGCAGACAATGAGTATGCATCTTTTTATGCTTTTATTTCTCTTGGTGATACTATTTATTAGTTTTGTTAGTTTTCTTTGTTGTTGTTCTTTAAAGACTACATTCCCCTTCGTGTAGGAAGGAGTGATTGGTGATTATAATTGGTCTCCACTGTTGATTACTAAGGTAAATTGGTCCTAGAAAGGCCTTAGGCAATTATTTTGTCTTTAATTCATTACACAGGATCTGGAATCCTGTGGGATATAGGATCCATAAGGCCCAGGGATGGCAGTGGGATGTGTGCAGGGATCGTGCATATAGGTGATGAGTACAGAGGCTGCTATTCCTGTGTCTGCAAATAAAATGAAGGTGAGCTGGATCATGAACCAGAACCTTTGACATGGCCTCAGCAGAGCGAGTGCATTCAGGAAAATAAGAGGTGTCTTTCACAGATTTCTGACAAAAAAAAAACCTCTGAATTTTTTCTATGTTATGACATACTGGAGAGGTAGGAGAATGAGGAATGTATTGGAAATGGTAAAATGAAGATATGAATTTCACTTGCGCCTCTTGAGCTTCTGATGCCTGTCATACATGCAATGTAAATAAGATGATTAGTTAACAGAGGAACAGAAATCTTTCTGTTACAGTGACATGCACATCTGAGTTTGAAATGATAACCTAGGCACTGAGATATGAGAGATTTTCCTAAAATTTATATGAAACTATGATGGTAAACTTTAAGCAAATACTTCTTCAAGAACATCAATATACAAACTAACAGAGCAAAGTACAAATGAACAAACAACAATTACCCAGGATGATCGGGTAGCAGGAGAGAAAAGCATTAGTCCATTTTGTATCAGTAGAAATGCCATGGAAATGTCTAGAAAGGGATGGGATATTGGAACCTATTAAAGAAAAGTTGAAAAGTAGCAATGAGTAATGATTACAAACATTAGGAGTTTTGAGATTATAATTACTGTCACTTAGAAAAGGAATAAAATAGTCATAGGAGACAAATGGAGGGAGGAAACTGGATGGGAGCAGATATGGGGAGGGAAATGTGGTGATTGGGATCAAGTGTAGAGATAGGAGAGAGGGTAAGAGGGCCAGATGGCCAGAAGAATAAATGGAAATCAGCAGCTGGTGGGGATAGAGGGTGGGGACCATCTCTATGACATGTGAGAGACCTGAGATGAAGGAAGCTCCCAGGAGTCTATGAGGGCGATAGCTTCAACTCCTAGAGTGGGCATATGAAACTTGAAGTGGCCACTTCCTATATCCAGGTAGAAACCCCGATGAAGGGATAAGAACAAAAACCTACCCACAAAACTTTTGACCCGAAATTTGTCCTTTCTACAAGAAATACAAGGACAAATATGGAGCAGAGACTGAGGGAATAGCCAACCAATAACTGGCCCAACTTGAAACCCATCCCAAGGGTAAGCACCAATTCCTGACACTTTCAATGATACTCTGTTATGCTTGCAGACAGGAGCCTAGCATGACTGTCCTCAGAAAGGCTCCACACAGCAGCTGACTGAAACAGATGCAGAGACCAACAGTCAAACATTGGACACAGCTCAGGGAGTCTTATGAAAGAGTTGGGTGAAGGACCCATGGCTCTGGAGGCTATAGAAGCTCCACAAGAAGACCAACAGAGTTAACTAACCTGGACTCTTAGGGTCTTTCAGAGGCTGAACCACCAAAGATCATACCCTGGCTGGGCCTATCCCCTACCACACTGCAGATAGGTAGCAGAGCTGCAGCTGGTCTTCATGTGGTTCCACCAACAAGTGGAGCAGGGACTGTTTCTTATGCTGTTGTCTGTCTGTGGATTGAATTCCCCTAGCTGAGCTGCCATGAATGGCCTCAGTGGGAGAGGATGTGCACAGTCCTGAAAGACTTCAAGTGCCAGGTTGGGTGATATCTGGGAGGGCTCCACCATCTCAGAGAAGATATTGAGGGGAAATGGGGAAGAGTAGAAGGGATCTGTGTAAGGTAGGTACCCAGAGGAGGTCAGTAATATGGGTATTAAATGAATGAATTAATTAATTAATGGAAGAAAATATAATTGCTATGATGCCTGGCAGACTACAAAATTGTTGTAGAACATTTGTCATAAATAAATGTTCATTTTTATTTTGAATTTTAAAGGACAATGATATTCACTCAAGTAGAATACTGGAGACGAAGAATGATAATGAACAACAAAACTCTCATCTGCAAGTTCCTTCTCCTGGGCCTGCTCATCCCCCCCAGAGCACCAGCACCTGTTATATGCCCTGTTCCTAGCCATGAACCTCACCACTTTCCTGGAGAAACTCATCATTATCTTCATTCTTCTGGACTCACATCTCCACACACCCATGTACTTGTTTTTCAGCAACTTGTCCTTCACTGATCTCTGATTTTCCTCTGTCACAATGCCCAAGCTGCTGAACATGCAGAGACAGGAGATATCCATCTCCTATTATAGTTGTCTAACACAAATGTAGTTTTTATTGGTTTTTGGAGACCTGGAGAGCTTTCTTCTTTTGGTCATGGCCTATGACCGCTGTGTGGCCATCTGCTTCCCTCTGCATTACACCAGAATCATGAGCCCTACACTGTGTGTGTCTGATAGTGCTGTCCTGGGTATTTAACATGCTGTATTCCATGTTACACACCCTGCTCTTGGCTAAATCGTCATTCTGTGAAGACAATGTGATCCGCCACTTTTTCTGTAACACATCTGCCCTGCTCAAGTTGGCCTGCTCTGACATTCATATTAATGAATTAATGATGTTAATCTTAGGAAGGCTCATTATGATCATCCCATTCTTACTCATTGTTGTGTCTTATGTACAAATTGTTTCCTCCATTCTAAAGGTTTCTTCTAGTAGGGTTATACAAAAGATTTTCTCCACTTGTGAATCCCAAATGTCTGTGGTCTCACTGTTCTACAGATCAATTTTTGGTCTCTACTTATGTTCATTAGATAATAACTCTACTGTGAAGGAGACTTCCATGGCCATGATGTGCACAGTGGTGACTCCCATGCTGAACCCCTTCATCTACAGCCTGAGGAACAGAGATATGATAGAGGCCCTGATCAGAGTCTTTTGCAAGAAGAAAAACTCTTTGTAATGATTTTTTACTTAAATTTAACCAGTAAATACATTGATAGTTGTATTATAAAATGTACCTTTCCAATGAGACCTAAACTCAAGAGCTTACTACATAAGACTGCTATTTGCAAACAGGAGTTTTGTATTTGTGATTCTAGAAAATCATTAGGTAACAGCCACTGTTTTATCAGATCTCCATTCCTTACATTTTTGTTATACCAATATTTTGTGATGTTAGACAACTTTCTCTGTTGACTGAAGTATCCTTTTTAAATATGAATAAATGATATAACATGATTCTATGTTAATGTTCAGTAAAATTTTTTCTTTATTTTCTCTTTTCTTTTTATTTGCTCTTCTCTCATTCAATACATCCCAAGTGCAGCCCACCCCCCTCCTTCTACTCTTTCAGCCTTGTACCAACCTCCCCTCTCTCACAGATCCATTGATCTTCTGTTTCCGTTCATGGAAACAAACCAAACACAACACAACAAGATGCAATAAAACTAGACACAATCCCTCATATTAAGGCTGAGTGAGGCAACTCAGGAGGAATAAAAATGGTCCCAGGGGCAGGCAAAGGAGTCAAAGATACACCCATTCACATTGTTAGAAGACCTCAAGAATCCCCAAGCTAAACAATCACAGCATTATGCAGGGGCCTAGTGCAGGTCCATGCAGGCTCTATGATTGCTGCTTCACTCTCTGAGAATCCCTGTAGACTTGCTTAGTTGTTTCTGGGTGCTGTGTTCTCTTCATGTCTTCTATCCTTCTGGCTCCTACAATCTTTCCTCCCCCTATTCCAAAGTGTTCCCTGAGCCCCACCTTATCTGCATCTGCTCCCATCAACTGCCAGAGAAAGCCTTTCTGATGGTGATCAGGCTAGGCCCTGATCTATCTGTATAGCAGACTATTGTTAGGAATAATTTCACTGACTTTTTTCTGTCAGTTGTATTTGCCTCTACCATAGACCTCTGAGTTATCCAGCTTCTGGCTCCTGGTCATGTAGGGAGTGTCCAGCATAGGTTTCCTCTCAGTTGCTAGGTACTAATGCTAAATCAGCCATTGGTTTGCCATGCCCACAAACTCTGAATCACCATTGCCTCAGCACATCTCGTAGACAGGACTCATGTGGTTTTTGTGATTTGGTTTGTATCCCAGTCCTACCACTAGAAGCCTTACCTGGTTACAGAAGATGACCCGTTGAAGTTAGTATCCTCTATTACTAGGAGTCCTCACTAGGGTCACCCTCATAGGTTCCGGGAAGTTTCCTTTGCAGTAGATTCCAACATCATTCCCTAAATAGCTCAGTATTCTAGTTGTCTTCCCACTTACTCTCTTCCAACATCCCTACCACACCCACCTGATCATTCATGTTTTCTTCTCCATCCACCCCCAATCCACCTGCAAAATCTGTTCTATTTTCCCTTTACAAGTGTTCCCTCTAAAGCCCTCCTCCTTAATTAGCCTATGGATTGTAGTGTGGTTATCCTTTACCTCACAACTAATATCCACTTATATGTGAGTACATACCATGTTTGTCTTTCTGAGTCTGTGTTCCCTTGCTCATGATAATTTTTTCTAGTTACAGCCATTTACCTACAAATTTCATGATGTCAGTTTTTAATAGCTGAGTAATACTCCATTGGATAAATGTACCACACTATCTGTTCTTTGGTTGAGGCACATCTAGGTTGTCTCCAGTTTCTGGACATTATGAATAAAGCTGCTGTGGATACAGTTAGTAAGTGTTCCTGTGGAAGAATGGAAAGTCCTTTGGATATATGACCAGTAGTCTTATAACTGAGTCTTGAAATATATCAATTCTAAAATTTCTGAGGAACAACCATATTGATTTCCATAATAGCTGTCGAACTTTGCAGTCCCACCAGCAATGGAGCAATGTTCCTCTCACTCCACATCCGTGTCAGCATGAACTACCACTGATGTTACTGATCTTAGCCATTCTGACAGGTATAAGATGGAATCTCAAAGAAGTTTTGATTTGATTTGCATTTCCCTGATTGTATGGTGGCTTGTTGAGCACGAGGCTTGGGGGCAGGTAGGGGGTTAAGGGAGGAGCAGGGGAAAAACCATGTCTCACCAGAACTCGCTGGCTCTGGTGGGGCAGACAAGGGAAACTTCCACGTAACCCCACAGGCTGCTGCACACAGTCTTGGAGTACCTAGGCCTCATGGAGGCCAGGGACAACACTAGGGCCCTGGTAGCAGCTCGGTCAGCCCTGGGGCCAAAGGAGAAAGGGGGCAGGGGAAGCATGCTGGGGTGGTGTCCCTCGTGGACAAGTCCTCTGTTTGGGTTGGTAGCCACCAAGAGGCTTTTCCTGTGGGAGATTAGAGTGGTCTCTGTAGGGGGAAGGTCTATCCCGTTGTGCCAGCACAGCGAGTCCACATTAGAAGAGGTAGCCCATTGGTTTTAGTGTTTTACTGTAGAGATGTAGAGTGAGAGGGAGAAGGTAGAGAAGTAGAAGTCAGACATGGCCATGTGGAGAGAGGGGGAAGAGAATGGGGAGAGAGGGGGAGCAGGGGACAAGAGACAGAACAAGCGAGCAGAAAAAGTAAGAAAGAGTAAGAGAGGGGGGGGACAAACATCCCCTTTTATAGTGGGCTGGGCTACCTGGCTCTTGCCAGGTTTAACTGTGAAGCGGGACCTGTTTGTAGCCAGGTAACTGTGAGAGTGGCGTCCAGTCAGAATACTAGGGACTTGGGTGGTGGCCCTACTTGACTGATGGCCACAGAATTATGGAGTTGAGGAGCTCATGGTGTCAGGAGCGTAGTGTCTGGGAGCATGGGCAAACAGACCTTCTGTCCTTCATAGATTAATTTCTACTTGGTCACCAGGGTTTAAACCTAGCTCAACCAAAACACAGACTGCCTTTCACAATCCAACACCTGATGGCTAAGGAGTTGAATATTTCTTAAAGTGCTTCTTGGCCATGTGAGATTTCTCTGTTGAGAATTCTCTGTTGAGATCTGTACCCCAACTTTAAGTAGATTATTTTATTTGTTGATGATTCTTTTCTTGAGTTCTTTCTATATTTTGGATATTTGCCTTCTGTTAGATATGGATTCATGAAAATCTTTTTCCCTTATTTAGGCTGCTACTTTGTCCTATTGACTGTGTCCTTTGCCTTAGAAAAGCTGTACTAGTTGGTTTTATGTATCAACTTGACACATGCTGGAAGTATTACAAAGAAAGGAACCTCCCTTGAGGAAATGCTTGCATGAGATCCAGCTATTAGGCATTTTCCCAATTAGTGATCAAGGGCAGGAGGACCCATTGTGGGTGGTGCCATCCCTGGACTGGCACTCTTGGGTTCTATAAAAAAGCTAAGCAAGCCAGGGGAAGCATTCCAGTAAGCTTCACCCCTCTGTGGCCTCTGCACCCGCTTCTCTCTCTAAGTTCCTACTCTGTGTGAGTTCCTATCCTGACTTCCTTTGGTGATTAACAGCAATGTGGATGTATAAGCTGAATAAGCCTTTTCCTCCCCAACTTGTTTCTTGGTCATGATGTTTTGAGCAAGAATACAAACCCAGACTAAGACAGAAGCTTTTCAGTTTCATGTGGTTCCATTTATTCATTGTCAATCTTATAGTCCATGTGATTTCTGGACTGTTGTGAACTTCATCTCCTGTGCTGATGTGCTCAAGGATATTCCCTGCTTATTCTGCTATCAAGAGGAATGTATCAGGTTTAATTTTGAGGTCTTTGATCTTCCTGAAGTTCAGTTTTGTGCTGACTGATAAATATGGATCTATTTACATTATTCTGTATACAGACATCCAATTAGACCAACACCACTTCTTGAAGATGCATTCATTTTTCCATTGTATATTTCTGGCTTCTTTATCAGAACTCAGGAGTCCATATATATGTGACTTTATGTCTGAGTTTCTAAGTCTCTTTTATGTCACAACCATGCAGTTTTTATTACTATTGCTCTGTAGTTCCTCTTGAAGTCAGTAATGGTGAGACTTCCAGTAGATATTTTATTGTTTGTAGTGGTAAAATGTTATACTCTGAGCTCCCAGCAGGTGTGCATATCTTCTCTGCACCCACCAAAAGGTTTTGGATTTCCACAATGAAAGACACACAAGTGCAGTGCTATTTTTTCTTTTTTATTATTTTCTAAGTTTTTTATTTATATTTCAAATGATTTCCCCTTTCCCATTTCCTCCCTCCCTGAAAGACCCTTCTCTCCATATTTTCCCGATTTAACCCCTTCTTGCTTCTCTGTACTGGCAATCCCCTACATCCAGTCTTTCCAGGACCAGGGGTCTCTCCTACCATCTTCTTGGAAATCTATGGATATTCAAATTGTGTCTTGGGTATTCCGAGCTTCTGGGTTAATATCCCCTTATCAGTGACTGCATACCATGTGTGTTCTTTTGTGATTGGGTTACCTAACTAAGGATGATATTTTCAAGTTCTGACCATTTGCCTAGGAATTTCATGAATTCATTGTTTTTAATTGCAGAGTAGTATTCCATTGTGTAAACATAACACATCTTCTGAATCCATGCCTCCGATGAGGGAAATCTGGGTTCTTTCCAGCTTCTGGCTATTATAAATAAGGCTGCTAAGAACATAGTGGAGCATGTGTCCTTATTGCATGCAGGGGAAGCCTCTGGGTATATGCTTAGGAGTGGTATATCAGGAACCTCTGGGAGTGTCATGCCCAGTTTTCTGAGGAACCGCCAGACTGCTTTCCAGAGTGGTTGTACCAGCTTGCAATCCCACCAGCAGTGGAGGAGTGTTCCTCTTTCTCCACATCCTCGCCAACAACTGCTGTCTCCTGTGTTTTTGATCTTAGCCATTCTGACTGGTGTGAGATGGAATTTCAGGGTTGTTTTGATTTGCATTTCCCTAATGACTAAGGATGATGAACATCTCTTTAGGTGCTTCCCAGCCATTAGATATTCTTGAGGTAAGAACTCTTTGTTTAGCTCTGTACCCCATTTTTAATAGGGTTACTTGGCTCTCTGGAGTGTAACTTCTTGAGTTCTTTGTATATATTGGATATTAGCCCTCTGTTGGATGAAGGGTTGGTAAAGATCATTTCCCAGTTAGTTGGTTGCCACTTTGTCCTTTGACAGTGTCTTTTGCCTTACATAAACTTTGTAAATTTATGAGGTCACCTTTGTCAATTCTTGATCTTAGAGAATAAACTATTGGAGTTCTGTTCAGGAAATTCTCCTCTGTGCCCTTATGTTCAAGGTTCTTGGCTTGTTTCCTTTCTATTAGTTTCAGTGTGTTTGGTTTTATGTGGAGGTCCTCGATCCACTTGTAATTGAGATTAGTGCAAGGAGATAAGAATGAATCAATTTGCATTCTTCTGCATGTTGACCTCCAGTTGAATCAGCACCATTTGTTGAAAAGGCTATCTTTTTTCCACTGAATGGTTTTAGCTACTTTGTCAAAGATCAAGTGACCATAGGAGTGTGGATTTACTTCTGGGTCCTCAATTCTGTTCCATTGATCTACATGCCTGTCACTGTACCAATATCATGCGGTTTTTAACACTATTGCTCTGTAGTACAGCTTGAGGTCTGGGATACTGATTCCCCCAGAAGTTCTTTTACTCTTGAGAATAGTTTTAGCTTTCCTGGGTTTTCTGTTATTTCAGATGAATTTTTGAATTGCTCTTTCTAACTCGATGAAGAATTGAGTTGGGATTTTGATGGGGATTGCATTGAATCTGTATATTGCTTTTGACAAGATGGTCATTTTTACTATATTAATCCTGCCAATCCATGAGCATGGAAGATTTTTCCATCTTCTGAGGTCTTCTTCAATTTCTTTCTTCAGAGACTTGAAGTTCTTGTCAAACAGATCTTTCACTTGTTTGGTTAGAGTCACACCAAGATACTTTATATTGTTTGTGGCTATTGTGAACGGTACCGTTTCCCTTATTTATTTCTCAGCCTGCTTATCCTTTGAGTATAGGAAGGCTACTGATTTGCTTGAGTTGATTTCATATCCAGCCACTTTGCTGAAGTTGTTTATCAGCTGTTGGAGTTCTCTGGTGGAGTTCTTGTGTCGCATAAGTATACTATGATATAGTCTGCAAATCGTGATAGTTTGATTTCTTCCTTTCCAATTTGTATCCCGTTGAACTCCTTTTGTTGTCTAATTGCTCTAACTAGAACATCAAGTAATATATTGAAAAGATATGGAGACCAGCACCAGGGCATCTGGGACTGCCAGTCTCAGAGACAGACAGGCATAATATTGCTTGGGTCTCAGGCAACTTGTGTGTAACCTGCTCCAAGAGCTGGGCAGATCTGCAGTAACAAGTGCTCTAGCTCTGCCCTGGGACTTCTGCCTTGCAGAGGGACCCCCACACTGGGCGGGAGCCTACCAGCTTCCCTTTGGCGACCTCTGTTCCGGTATCGACTGTACTGAGAAGACAGGTACCCAGGTTACCCCCAATATAACATCACTTGGGACACGGCCTGTTGGGGCTTCCGACTGCTCCCAAGAACTGGACAGCACTGTGGTCTTCTGGGCGCCAGCTCTGCTGTGGGCCATCCCTCCTGCAGGGTGACCTGCTCCGCCGAGAGAGTGCAGAGTGCACTCCGCCAGCTTTGCTCCAGGACCAGGGCATCTGGGACCACCAGACTCAGAGACAGACAGGCATAATATCCCTTGGGTCTCAGGCAGCTTGTGTGTACCCTGCTCCCAAGAGATGGGCAGGTCTGCAGTAACCAACACGCCAGTCCTGCTGTGGGACTTCTACCCTGCAGAGGGATACCCCCTCCCCCCCCAGGAGAGATCACACATCCCTGGACAGGGCGGAGCCTACCAGACTCCCTTTGGCGACCTCTGCTCCAGGAATCCACTACACTGAGCCTTTGGATGTGTAGGGACTCCTCCATATAACATCACTTGGGCCAAGGCACATCAGGGTTCCAAAGTCACTAAGGAGCAGGGCAGGCCCCAGATATCGGTGCCAGGGAAATCTCGGTAATCCAGGGGGGCCAGAAATAGATTTGCAGGCTCACGGGAGGTTCAACCAACAGCCAGTGACGGCAGGACCAACTAATATCAGAGGTAACCAGATGGCAAAAGTCAAATGTAGGAACTAACAGAAATCAAAGTAATATGGCACCATCTGAACCCAACTCTCCAACAGCATCAAGTCCTGGATACCCCACCACACCTGAAAGACAAGATCTGGATTTAAAATCACTTCTCATTATGCTATTAGAGGATCACAAGAAGGACACAAGTAAATCTAATAAAGAATTACAGGAGACCATGATTCAATGGTTAGAAGCCCTTACAAAGGAAACACAAAAATCACTTAGAGAAATGCAGGAGAACATGAATCAACAGATGGAGGCCCAGAAGGAGACAACACAAAAATCGCTTAAAGAAATGAACCAATGGGTAGATGCACTTTCAAAGGAATCACAAAAATTGCACAAAGAAATGCAGAAGAATATGGGTCAACAGACGGATGCCCATAGGGAGGCAACACAAAAATGGCTTAAAGAAATGAATCAACGGATAGATGCCCTTACAAAGGAAACACGAGAACTGCTTAAAGAAATGCAGGAGACAAAGGATCAACAGATGGAATTCCATGAGGAGGAAACACAAAAAACCGCTTAGAGAAATACAGGAGAACTTGGGTCAACAGGCAGAAATCCTGAAAGAGGAAATGCAAAAATACCTTAAAGAAATACAGGAAAATAAAAACAAACAAGTGAAGAATCTCAGCAAATCCATCCAGGATCTAAAAACAGAAGTAGAAACAACTAAGAAATCACAAAGGGAGACAACTTTGGAGATAGAAAACCTTGGGAAGTAATCAGGAGTCATAGATGCAAACATCAACAATAGAATACAAGAGATGGAAGAAAAAATCTCAGAGGCTGAAGATACTATAGAAAGCATCGACTCAACAGTCAAAGAAAATGCAAAATGCAAAAAACGTGTAACCCAAAACATCCAGGAAATCCAGGAAACAATGAGAAGACCAAACCTAAGGATTATAGGTATAGATGAGAGTGAAGATTTGCAACTTAAAGGGCCAGTAAATATCTTCAAGAAAATTATGGAGGAAAACTTCCCTAACCTAAAGAGAGAGATGCCAATGAACGTACAAGAAGCCTACAGGACTCCAAACAGACTGGACCAGAACAGAAATACCTCCTGTCACATAATAATCAAAACACCAAATGTACTAAACAAAGAAAGAATATTAAAAGCAGTAAGAGAAAAGGGCCAAGTAACATACAAAGGAAGACTTATCCGAATCACTTCAGACTTCTCACCAGAGACTATGAAAGCCAGAAGATCCTGGGCAGAACTCACGCAGACACTAAGAGAGCACAAATGCCAGCCGAGACTACTCTACCCAGCAAAACTCTCAATCACCATAGATGGAGAGACCAAGATATTCCATGTCAAAACCAAATTTTCACAATATCTTTCCACAAATCCAGCCCTGCAAAGGATAATAGGTGGAAACCGACAATACAGGGAGAGAAACAACACCCTGGAAAAATTGAGATAATAACCTTCTTGCTTCAAACCCAAAAGTAGATAACCACTCAAACATAAAGATAGCGTCAAGGATGGCAGGTGGCAATAATCCCTATGCCTTAATCTCTCTTAATATCAATGGTCTCAATTCCCCAATAAAAAGACATAGACTAACAGACTGGATATGTAAACAAGACCCAGCATTCTGCTGCCTGCAGGAAACGCAGTTCAGTGTCAAAGACAAACACTACCTCAGAGTAAAAGGCTGGAAAATAATTTTACAAGCAAATGGCCCCAAGAAACGAGCCGGAGTTGCAATCCTAATATCAGATCAAATTGATTTTCAACCTAAAGTCATCAAAAAAGACACAGAAGGACACTACATACTCATCAAGGGAAAAATCCACCAAGAAGAACTCTCAATTCTGAAAATCTATGCTCCAAAAGCAAGGGCACCCTCATTCATAAAAGAAACTTTACTAAAGTTCAAAGCACACATCTCACCATACAGAATAATAGTTGGTGACTTCAACATCCTGCTCTCTGAAAGGTATCATTCAGGAAAGCAGAAACTAAACAGGGACACAGTGAATGTAATTGAAGCCTTGGACCAAATGGAACTAACAGATACATATAGAGAACGTTTAATCCTAGAGTTAAAGAATACACCTTCTTCTCAGAACCTCATGGTACCTCCTCCAAAATCGACCATATAATTGGTCACAAATCAGACCTCAACAGATATAAGAAGATAGAACTAATCCCATGCCTCCTATCAGATCACTATGCAATAAGGGTGGTCTTCAATGGAAACAAAAACAACAGAAAACCCACATACACATGGAGGCTAAACAATGTTCTACTCAATGATAACTTGGTCAAAATGAAAATAAAGAAAGAAAACAAAGACTTTTTGAAATTTAATGAAAATGAAGGCACAACATACCCTAATTTATGGGACACAATGAAAGCAGTGCTAAGAGGAAAATTCATAGCCCTGAGTGCCACCAAAAACGGGAGACAGCATACACTAACAGCTTAATGGCACACCTGAAAGCCCTGGAACAAAAAGAAGCAAATACACCAAAGAGGAGTAGAAGGCAGGAAATCATCAAACTCAGGGCTGAAATCAATCAAGTTGAAACAAATAAAACCATATAAAGAATCAACAAAACGAGGAGTTGGTTCTTCGAGAAAATCAACAAGATAGATAAGCTCTTAGCCAGACTAACCAGAGGGCACAGAGACAATATTCAAATTAAAAAAATCAGAAACGAAAAGAGAGAGATAACAACAGAAACTGAGGAAATTCAAAAAATCAACAGATCCTACTACAAAAGCCTGTATTTAACACAACTAGAAAATCTCGAGGAAATGGACAATTTCCTTGACAGATACCAAATACCAAAATTAAATCAGGATCAAATAGACCTTCTAAAACGTTCTATAACCCCTGAAGGAATAGAAGTCGTCATTGGAAGTCTTCCAACCAAAAAAAGCACAGGTCCATATGGTTTTAGTGCAGAATTCTATCAGACCTTCAAAGAAGACCTAACACCAATACTCTTCAAACTGTTCCACAAAATAGAAACAGAAGGAACACTATCCAACTCATTCTATGAAGCCACAATTACTCTAATACCAAAAGCACACGAAGATCCAACAAAGAAAGAGAATCTCAGGCCAATCTCTCTTATGAATATCGATGCAAAAATACTCAATAAAATCCTTGCCAACCGAATCCACGAACACATCTAAACGATCATTCACCACGATCAAGTAGGCTTCATCCCAGCGATGCAGGGATGGTTCAATATAAGGAAATCCCTCAATGTAATCTACTACATAAACAATCTCAAATAAAAAACCCACATGGTCATCTCATTAGATGCTGAGAAAGCATTTGACAAAATTCAGCATCCTTTCATGTGTCCCATAAATTAGAATTGAGAGTTCTTCTTGGTGGATTTTTCCTTTGTTCACTATGTAGTGTCCTTCTTTGTCTTTTTTGATGACTTTAGGTTGAAAGTCATTTTTATCTGATATTAGGATGGCTACTCCGTCTCGTTTCCTGGGACCATTTGCTTTTAAAATTGTTTTCCAGCCTTTTACTCTGAGGTAGTGTTTGTCTTTGACACTGAGGTGCGTTTCCTGCAGGCAGCAAAATGCTGGGTCCTGTTTACGTATCCAGTCTGTTAGTCTATATCTTTTTATTGGGGAATTGAGACCATTGATATTAAGAGAGAATAAGGAATAGTGGTTATTGCCACCTACTATTCTAGACGCTATCTCTATGTTTGAGTGGTTATCTACTTTTGGGTTTGAAGCAAGAAAGTTACTATCTCGTTTTTTCCAGGGTGGGGTTTCTCTCCTTGTATTGTCGGTTTCCACCTATTATCCTTTGCAGGGCTGGGTTTGTGGAAAGATATTGTGAAAATTTGATTTTATCATGGAATATCTTGGTCTCTCCATCTATGGTAATTGAGAGTTTTGCTGGGTATAGTAGTCTAGGCTGGCATTTGTGTTCTCTTAGAGTCTGTATGAGATCTGTCCAGGATCTTCTGGCTTTCATAATCTCTGGTTAGAATTCTGATGATTCGGATAGGTCTTCCTTTATATGTTACTTGGCCTTTTTCTCTTACTGATTTTAATATTCTTTCTTTCTTTTTAGTACATTTGGTGTTTTGATTATTATGTGACGGGCGGTATTTCTGTTCTGGTCCAGACTGTTTGGAGTTCTGTAGGCTTCTTGTACATTCATTGGCATCTCTCTCTTTAGGTTAGGGAAGTTTTCCTCCATAATTTTCTTGAAGATATTTACTGGCCCTTTAAGTTGCAAATCTTCATTCTCATCTATACCTATAATCCTTAGGTTTGGTCTTCTCATTGTGTCCTGTACTTCCTGGATGTTTTGAGTTACATGTTTTTTGCATTTTGCATTTTCTTTGACTGTTGAGTTGCTGCTTTCTATGGTATCTTCAGCCTCTGAGATTCTTTCTTCCATCTCTTGTATTCTATTGTTGATGTTTGCATCTATGACTCCTGATTTCTTCCCAAGGTTTTCTATCTCCAAAGTTGTCTCCCTTTGTGATTTCTTAGTTGTGTCTACTTCCTTTTTAAATCCTGGTTGGATTTGCTGAGATCCTTAACTCATTTGTTTGTATTTTCCTGTATTTCTTTAAGATATTTTTCCATTTCCTCTTTCAGGATTTCTGCCTGTTGGCCCAAGTTCTCTTGTATATCTCTAAGTGATTTTTGTGTTTCCTCCTCATGGGATTCCATCTGTTGATCCATAGTCTCCTGCATTTCTTTAAGAAATTCTCGTGTTTCCTTTGTAAGAGCATCTACCCGTTGACTCATTTCTTTAAGCGATTTTTGCCTTGTCTCCCTTGGGCCTCCATCTGTTGATCCATATTCTTCTGTATTTCTTTATGCGATTTTTGTGATTACTTTTTAAGGGCTTCTACCCATTGATTAATTTCTTTAAGTGATTTTTGTGTTGCCTCCTTATGGGCCTCCATCTGTAGACCCATGTTCTCCTGCATTTCTCTAAGTGATTTTTGTGTTTCCTTTGTAAAGGCTTCTACCCATTTATTCATATTCTCCTGTATTTCTTTATGAGATTTATTTGTGTCCTTCTTGAAATCCTCTAATAGCATCATGTGATTTTTAAATCCAGATCTTGTCTTTTGGGTGTGATGGGGTATCCAGGACTTGCTGCTATTGGAGAGTTGGGTTCGGATAGTGCCATATTGCTTTGATTTCTGTTATTAACGTTCCTACGTTTGCCTTTTGCTGTCTGGTTACCTCTGGTGTTAGTTGGTCCTGCTGTCACTGGCTGTTGGTTGGACCTCCTGTGAGCCTGCAATGCTATTCTGCCCCCCCGAATTACCCGGATTCCCCTGGCACTGATTTCTGTGGCCTGCCCTGAGTGGCTTTGGATTCCTGATGTGCCTTGCCCCAAGTGATGTTATACTGGGGAATCCCTGCACATCCAAAGGCTTAGTGTAGTGGTCCTCAGAGCAGAGGTCGCTAAGAGGAAGCTGGTGTGCTCCTGCCCTTTGCGAATGCGCTCTCTCCCAGTGTGTGGGGGGGTCCCTCTGCAGGAGAGATGTCCCACAGCAGAGCTGGTGTGTAGGTGACCGCTGACCAGCCTAGCTCTTGGGAGCAGGGAGCTCAAAAGCTGGCTGAGACCCAAGTGATATTATGCTTGGTTGTCCCTGTGTCTGGAGGTCTGAGTTGCCCTGCTTCAGGACCAAAGATGGCAGAGTGCACTCTGCACTCTCTCTGGGCAGATCACTCTGCAGGGCAGATAGCCCACAACAAGAGCTGGCGCCCAGACTACGGCAGAGCTGCCCAGCTCTTGGGCCCAGATGGAAGCCCAACAGGATGTGTCCCAAGTGATGCTATATTGGGAGGGGTCCCTGGGTTCCTGTATGCTCAGTGCAGTTGATCCCTGGAGCAGAGGTCACCAAAGGGAGGCTGGTATGCTCCCTCCCTGTGCAGATGCGTTCTCTCCCAGAGCAGGGGGTCCCTCTGCAGGGAAGATGTCCCACAGCAGAGCTGGTGCTAGGTGACCACAGACCTGCCCAGCTCTTGCGAGCAGGGAGCACACAAGCTGGCTGTGACCCAAGCGATATTATGCTTGATTGTCCCTGTGCCTGGAGGTCCTAACTGCTCTGTTGCAGGAACAAAGATGGCGAAGTCCAGTGTCATTTTTAATGTGCCCTACTAGCTCAATGACTGGGCCACTTCTGAAACTCCATGTGCCTACACACTCTCCCTCTGATATTCCTGAGTCAATACTTGTTAAATCTATATTTTATCTTTGCTGCTGGTTTCCTTCTGCAGCCCTCCCGTCGGACTTCTTTCCCTTTGCACCTACATTTTGGCCATCTTACCCTCCTGCTCCTTCATGGCATGGTCCATCCTATGTCCCTCTCATAGTGAATCCCTTCTCCTCCCTGCATTTTTTGCCCAGGAATCCTAAAAGTCCTGCCTCTGTCTCCCTACACAGACATTGGCCATTGGCAAATTATTTCCCAATCACAGCCAACTGGGAGCAGGCTTCCTTTAGACTATGTGAGGAACACTGCAAGCAGATTTTGAGGGTAACACAATTAGCATGAGAACACAAGTCACTACAATTGTGCATGACTGTTTTGGCTATCCTTAGTTTTTGTTTCTCCATATGAAATTGAGTTTTGTCCTTTCAAGGTCTATAAAGCATTGTGTTGCTATTTTGATGGAGATTATATTGAATTTGTACATTGCTCTTGATAGAATGGCTATTTTTACTATGTTAATCCTACTGATCCATGGTCATGGGAGATCTTTCTATCTGTTGATATCTGCATCAATTTCTTTCTTCAAAGACTTGAATGGTTGGTCTTACAATTCTTGGACTTTCCTGGTTGTGGTTACCCCAAGATGTTTTATATTGTTTGTGGCTATTGTGAGAGGTGTTGTTTCTCTGATTTCTTCCTCGATTAATTTGTCATTTGTATATAAGAGGGCTATTGGTTATTTTTTAGTTAATATTGTATCCAGCCCCATCACTAAGGGTGTTTTTTGGCTGTCAGAATTCCCAGGTAGAGTTTTGATTATCACTTACTTATACTATCATATCATCTGCAAATACTGATACTTTGACTTTGCCTTTTCCAAATTTATCCCCTTGATCTCTTTCAGTTGTCTTATTCCTCTAGCTAGAACTTCAAGCACTATATTGAATAAATGTAGAGAAAGTGGACACTCTTGTCTTGGTCCTGATTTTAGCTTTGGGTTTCTCTCCATTTAATTTGATGTTGGCTATAGTCTCACTGTAAATTTACTTTATTATATTTAGATATATCCCTGTGTCACTAATCTACCCAGGACTGATAAAAGACTCTTTTGGCATCTAATGAGATTATTCTGTGGGGTTTTTTCTTTCACTTTATTTATATGGTGGATTACATTGACTGATTTTTGTATTCTAAACACTGAGTCTCTGGGATGAAACCTACTTGATCTATATGGATGATCTTTTGTGTTTCTAGATTCAGTTTGTGTTTTTTGAATATTTCTGCATCAATGTTTGTAAGAGAAACAGTCTTTAACTCTCTTTGTTGAATCTTTATGTGGGTTGGATATCAGGGTGACTGTGGCATCATTGTATGAATTTGGCAATGTTCCTTCTGTTTTTCTTTTGTGGAATAAGGAGTGTTGTTGTTAGATCTTTGAAAATCTGGTAAAATTCTGAACTCAAGCCCTCTGTCCCCAGGATTCTTGGGAGAATGGAGGTATTAAGAGTCTTTTAATGACTGCTTCTATTGGTTTTATTTTCTTAGGGTTTGTAAGTCTATTTAAGCTGTTTATAAGATCTTGATTTAATTTTGGTGAGTGGTGCCTATAGAGAAGTTTATTCATTTCTCCTAGTTTTCCACACTTTGTTGAGTACAGGTTTTTTTTTTAAGTATGACCTATTGTTTCTTTGTATTTTCTCAGAATCTGCTGTTATTTCCCACTTCTGATTTTTTTTTTAATTTGGATATTCTCCCTCTCTGGCTTTCAGTTAGTTCAGATAAGGGTTTGTCTATCACGTTGATTTTCTCAAAGAACCAATTCTTTGATTCACTGATTCCTTGCATTGCTCTGTTTCTGTTTTAATGATTTCAGTCATCAGTTGATTATTTATTTGGATATGGTTGCTTAATTTTGTTTTAAAGTGCTGCTAACTTACTATCATGAGATTACTCCAATTTCTTTATGTAGGCACTTAGTGCTATAAACTTTATTCTTAGCACTGCTTTCATTTTGTGTTTCATTCCATATTGTGTCCCATAAGTTTGGGTATGGTATGTATTCATTTTTATTGAATTCTAGAAAGTATTTTGTTTCTTTATTTCTGCCTTGACATAGAAGTCATTCAGTGGAGAGTTGCTGTGTTTCCATGAGTTTGTAGGCTTTCAGTTCTTTTTCTTTTGTTTCTATTTTTGTTGAAATCCAGCTTTAATCTATGGTGGTCTGATAGGATACAGGGGGCTATTTTTATTTTCATGTATCTGTTGAGACTTGCTTTGTGATGAAGTATGTGCTCAAATTTGGAAAATGTTTCATGAGCTGCAGAGAAGAGGGTATATTCATTTTTGTTTGGGTAAAATATGTAGATAACTGTTAGATCTATTTGATTTATAATATCTGAAAGCTGCATTATTTCTGTTTAACTTTTGTCTGGATGACTTGTCCATCAGTGAGAATGAAATGTTTTTAGTTTCCCAATATTAATGTGTGAGGTTCAATATGTGATTTCGGCTATGATAATGTTACTTTTACCAATGCAGGTTCCTTTGCATTTGGAGGATACATGTAAAGAACTGAAATATCATCTTTGTGAATTTTTTCCTTTGAAGAGTATGAAGTACCATTCCCCATCTCTTTTGACTAATTTTTCTTTGGCATATATTTTGTTAGATGTTAGAATGACTACACCAAGTTGCTTCTTGGGTCCATTTGTTTGGAAAATCTTTTGTCCCTAACTTCAATCTGAGTTAATGTCTGTTTTTGATGTTGAGGTGTGTTTCTTGCATGCAGTACAAGGATGGACCTATTTCCATGTTCATTGTGTTAACTTGTGTCTTTTACTGGGGAATTGAATTCATTTACATTGAGAGATATTAATAACAAATGATTGTTAATTCCTGTTATTTTGTTGTGGTGTGTGTGTGTGTGTGTGTGTGTGTGTGTGTGTGTGTAATGGTATGTAACACTGTATACACTTTTGCCCAAGTATTTGCTTTACTTGAAAATGTTCATAATGTTCATTGCAGTAAGTCATTGGACTGTTTCATGGTCTCTGGCTTCTGCTATCAATACTGGATCCTCAATGGGAATTCTCTTGGATATCCTGTTGTTACCTTGTGTCATGTAGATCCTGCAGCTTTGAGTCTGAAGGGCTAGCCCTTTCCTATCTCCAGCAGCTCATAGATAGCTAGATGTGGAGTTGATCAACTCAATGTCCTGGATCTGGGCTGGGGTCAGAGCTGAATTGGTCAGTCCACAACTCTACCTGTGTCTATGCCATCAGGGTCAGTTCTCTAGCACTGACTAGATGAGAGGCAGGACAGTTCTTCTGTCTGCCTCAGTCAGTAAGGAGTGTGGCCAGCTCTCCCACTCTCACACCCTCTGGGTCAACTCTCCTGCATAACTGCAACCAGGGCTAGTTTGACTGTGCTGCCAGGCAAGGTGTGGGACTCACTCTCCTGAGTGTTGGCCAAAAAGGGCATGTCCACCCCAACCACTCTCAAGCCCTTGGGCCAGCTCTCCCAAGTGCCACAGCTTGTGAATGTCTGAGCTAGCTCTGCATTGTCTTCAGACATCAACATAGATCCAGGCACCAATCCAAACCAAGAAATCCACATGGCTTTTGATGGTAACAGGGGTCATGGACACTTAAACAAGGCCATGCTGCTACATGACCAAGGACCTAGATATGGCCTTGGTGCTAGCATGGGCTAGGATATCACCATGGCCTCCAATGGCAGTGCAGGCAACTCTTATCAGGCTCTTTCTCACAAGAATTACCTTTCCAGTTCTACCTCTTGTCACAGTATCATAGTACACAAACCATTCCGCTTCTCTTCTTTCTTTCTCAGATTTTCACCACATACTTGCTCATGATGCCCACCCCACACACACACCTCATGTGTGACAAGCCAGTGGGCAGGGGCTTCTCTGATAATTCAAAAAGTCTATTTTCAACAATGCTTTTCACTTACTTTGTAAAATTCCTTATGCAGACATTTTATATTACTTGAAAAAAATGCTGTTTAAACACTTTCATGTCACATGAATAGTTACATGCTCTAGTGTGCCATGAAATAGGTTTCTTGTCTTGATCCATTCATTCCCTTACTTTTCCTTTGAGTTAGAGTACGAAACCCATTCCTGCATTCTAGGTTCCATTGGCATTCTTCATTTCAATACCAACTCCTCCATAGCACTCTGATATTCTACATGTCTGTCAGTTCATATCTTCGTGTAAGGCTCTGTGAGCATTTCAATGTCAACACACACACGCTTGAATGTTGTTTCACTGCAACTTCTATTTGTCCTTTCACCTTTTGATTTATGATATCACCTCCTACTCAATTACCTAAGCTTCTAGTACTCAAAAGCTATTCATAAAAGTAAACAGTGATTCATACAACTTTTACATTGTGCCTTTTTCTATGGAATATTATTACTGAAATATTTTCTAGTTGTAAAGTTTGCCAAAGTTCTTGTCAGAGATAAACATAATCTTGGTGGCATGATACAATGGTAAATTCCTTTTCTCTACACAAGAAAAACCTAATTTTTAAACATATAAAAAAGCATATGCTCAATAACAATGAAAACTATAGCTAGACCTAATGTTCACATTAGAGGAAAAGACAATCTCTTCAACAAACAGTGTTGGGAAATTTGAATATTCACATGTAAAAGAATGACAACTAGATCATCCCTTCTTATCATAAATGAAGTTAATGCATTGCATAAAAATCCATTGATCAATGGAATCAAATTTAAGACCCATACATAAGTCAATACACTTGCAGACACCTGATTTCTAGCAGGAAAGCAAAAATTACAAGTAGAGAAAAGAACTACATTTTCAACCATTCTCAACACTGAATCATCTGGACAAGGAGTAGAAAGAGAAGAGCAATATGTGACAGGTGATTCCAAGGAAACAGTATTTTCCAAAAACAACAGCATTGATGTTCATTTGAGACTATAACAGTACACACGGCACGTGGAGGGACCCATGGCTCTGGCCACATATGTGGCAGAGGATGGCCTCATTGGACATCAGTAGAAGACACAGCCCTTGGTCCTGAAGGACTTCAATACCCCAGTATAGGAGAATGCCAGGACTGGAAGGTATGAGTGGGTAGATGGGTGGGAGAGCACCTTCATAGACACAGGAAGAGGGAGGATGGAACAGGGGGGCTTTTGGAGGGGAGACCTGGAAAGGAATAACATTTGAAATGTAAGTAAAGAAAATATCCAATAAAAGGGGAAAACAGTAGACATGGGCCTGAACAGATTCTATAAAATATATGAACCATCTTTTCATTATCCATTCATTATTTGATGAACTTCTAGACTGTTTCCATTTCCCAGCTGTGGTAGTTTGAATATGCTTGTCCCAGGGAGAGACACTATTAGGAGGTGTGGCCTTGTTGGAGGAAGTGTGTCACTGCAGGGGTGGGCAATGAGACCCTCCACCTGGTTACATGGGAGCCAATCTTCTCGTGGCTTCCAGATGAAGATGCAAATATTTCCACTCCTCCTGCACCATGCCTGCCTGGACACTGCCATGCTTCCATCTTGATGATAATAGACTGAACTTCTTAACCTGTAAGCCAACTCCAAATAAATGTTGTTCTTATAAGAATTGCCTTGGTCATGGTTTCTGTTCACAGCTGTAAAACCCTAAAACACTAGCTACTATGACTACAGAATCAATACACAGGAATAGGCATGTATCATTCTAGTAAGACAGAATTCTCCAACTAAATGGCCAGGAGTGGAAGACCTCGTTAAAATAGTAGATATATTTTCTAGCTGTCTGAGGCATGTTTATGCTAATTTCCATAGTGTCTGCACCAATTTCTATTCCCACCAACATCCAATAAGGGTTTCCCCTTCACATCCTCACCAGCATTTATTTTTTATTGAATATATTCTTCATTTACATTTCAAATGTTATACCCCTTCCCAGGTTCTCCCCTCTCCAAAAACCCCCAACCCATCCTCCCACCCCTGCCTCCAATAATATGCTCTTCCACCCAACCTACTCCCACGACCTGCACTCGATTTCTTCATGCTGGGGAATCTATTGAGCCTTCACAGGACCAAGGACCTCTCCTCCCACTGATGCCTAACAAGGCATTCCTCTACCACTCTTTTGACTGGAACCATGTGTACCCCTTGGTTGATGGCTTAGTCCCTGAGAGCCCTGGGGCATCTGGTTGGTCGACATCATTGTTCTTCCCTAGGAACTGCAAACCACCTCCTCAGCTCCTCCAGTCTACCCTCCAAGTCCTCCATTGGGAACCCTGTGCTCAGTCCAATGATTGACTGCTAGTATCTGCCACTGTATCTGTAAGGCTCTGGCAGGGCCCCTTCAAAAGACAACTATAACAGGCTCCTTTTGGTATGCACTTCTTGTCATCCATAGTAGTTTTGGGGTTTGGTGGCTGTTTAAAGGATGAATCCCCAGGTAGAACAGTCTCTGGGTGGCCTTTCCCTCAGTTCCTGCTTCACACTTTGTCTCCATAGTTGTTCCTGTGAGTATTTGGTTCCCTTTCTCCAAGGAACCAAAGCACCCCCACTTTGGTCTTCCTTCTTCTTGAGCTTCCTGTGGTCTGTGAATTGTAACATGTTTATTTTGAGCTTTTATGCTAATATCCACTTATCAGTGAGTGCATACCATGTGTATTCTTTTGTGATTGGGTTACCTCACTCAGGATGACACTTCTAGTTCCATCCATTTGCCTAAGACTTTCATGAATTCATTGATGGCTCACCAGCATTTATTATTACTTGTTTTCCTAATCTTACTGATTCTGCCTGTGTTAAGATGAAATCTCATAGTCATTTTGATTTTAATTTCTCTTATTGCTAAGAATGTTTAAGGATGTTGAACCACTTTTCAAAGCCATATTATGAACTCTCAGCAGCTGATGGGAGCAGATACAGAGACCCACAAACAAACATTAAACAGGACATGGGAAACCCTGTGGAAGAAAGGGAGAAGGGATTATAGGAGCCAGAGAGGATGAGGGCACCAGAACACAGTGCACAGAATCAACTAACAAGGGTTCATAGGGGCTCATAAAGACTGAAGCAACAATCACAGAGTCTGCATGGGTCTATACTAGGCCCTCTGCATACATGCTGTAGTTGTTTAACTTGGGGTCTTGTGAGACTCCTAACAATGTGAGGGGAGTATCTCTGACTACTCATGGGATCCTTTCTCTCCTACTGGGTTGTATCTTCCAGCCTTGACATGAGGGTTTGTGTCTAGTCATACTTCATCTTATGCTGTCTTCAGTTGATATCTGTGGGAGGTCTGCTCTTTTCTGAAGGGAAACAGAGGAGCAGTCTAACTGGGAAGTGTAGAAGACAAGGAGGAGTAGAGGGAGAGAGACAAGGAGGAGTAGAGAGAGGGTAGGCTGTAGTCACAATGTATTGTATGAGAAGTATAAATAATTTTTTAAAGAACTCTGTTCAAATCTAGAGACCAATTTGATTTGATTGTTTATTTGATGCTTTGCTTTTCAAGTACTTGAGATTACTTATTTATACTATCATATCATCTGCAAGTAGTATTACTTTGACTTCTTCTTTTCCAATTTGTATTCCCTTGATCTCATTTTGTTTTCTCATTTCTCTAGATAGAACTTCGAGTACTGTAATGAATAGATATGGAGAGTGTGGACAGCCTTGTCTTGTCCCTTAATTAGGGAGAGGATCGCATCAAGTATCTCTCCATTTAATTTGATATTGGCTGGTGATTTGCTTTATATTGCTTTTATTATGTTTAGGTAAGGGCTTTGAATTCCTTAGGTAAGATTTCTTTTCCATTTTCTGTGCTTCACTAAATTGACTGTTTCTTTTGCTGTACAAAGGATTTTAAGTTTCATGAACCCCAACTTGTCAACTGTTAGCATTAATTCCTGAGCAAATGGAGTTCTATTCAGGAAATCTACCTGTGCTTATATGTTGTTACATAAAGAAAATGAAATTTGCAGATAAATGGATCTGATATGAAAAATTATAATATGATAAACCAGACCCAGAAAACAAACCCTGCATGTTCTCTCTTTTTTTGAGAGACTGATGTCAAATCTTTAGATTTGTATGTTTTACTTGAAGAACCTATAGAAGCCAAGAATGTAGAAAATAGCTATGGTGTTGTGTGGAGAAGCATAATGGAGGGGAATAGTAGAACACAGATGGTATAAATAGGAAAAATGAATAATGGAGGAGCATTAGGTGTAGAAAGGGATTGGAGTATAAACTAAAGGGATGGATAGAGAGAGGGATAACTAACATTAAGAATGTATAAAATATGGTGAGCTATTATTTTAAGATCACTAATATACATATATGACATATTTATATAATTTATATTATATGTATAGGATAGACAGATTAATTTTAATTACTCAAAATATGAAGAAAATGCTACTCTCAGAAGTCATAAAGTATTAAACAAGAAGTTCACATGAGATACCTTCCTTCTAGTTGTTGGCCAGGTGTTCACAGAGACTCCCAAATCAATACAGACTATTATCATTACATTTTGTTGTCAATCAAAACTTGACTCTAAGATTCTGTTGCTGAAGATACCGTATGCTCTGGTCATAGAAAATGGAGAAATAAAAACCAGTTCTGAATTGGAAATTCCCTTTCTTCTTACTAGTTTCCATAGTGCCAGAGGGGGACATGTTGACTGTTGGGGATGAAAAGTCATCAATAGTCAAATCCCAATATGAACCCTTAAAGCTACAAAAATGATACATGTAGCAAGATAAGACATTTGAGAAACAGTGGCCAGAAGGTTATGGAGGTAACCAATACCTTTGTGATTGGACTTACGGCCCACTGAATAGGAAAGAACTCATAACTGATACTGTAATCCTTGTAGAGAACCTACAAATGGGGAATCCACAGGTTCTAAAGCAGAATCTACAACTATAATTTTGTTAAATGGACATAGCACCAAACTGTCTCATAAATATTTATCATTGTACTCATAGATTAGCGCATCTCTTAACCCTTAACAGAAACACTTCCTTTCTCAGTGGACAGATTATAACCTGTCAATGTGTACAAAATAAGTGATTGGGGTATGTTTAGCCATAATTGAGTTATCTATATCATACTCCCTTCCCCCAAGACTCAAGAAATATTACAGGAGAATGGAGAGAATGTAAGAGCCAGAAAATGGGGCAGAGCACAGGAAAAATGTGTCCTTGTGGTGTGACAGGAATATTACAGCCATTAAACTCACAAGCTATGGTTGTGTGGACAAAATGAAGCCAGTCAACATGTTAGCATGGGAAGGGGAAAGACTGATGAGAAGCCACTTCTAGATGAGGAGCTGTTGCCAGCTAAGAGATGCTAAGTAAGAATGAGTCAGGTTTTTCTGGTCTGTGACACCTGGTAGATTGCCCATGATTCACTGGATATAATGAAATCTGTGACATACGAGCAGAAATAGACTCGGTGGGTATAAAAAAAGAGGACATGGGGGGTAGTGTGGGTTGGACTCAATCAAAATACATGGCACATGCATTTAAAATTTTTCAAGGGTTAATAATTATTTTAAATTAATAAGTAAATAAGATAAACAAAAATGTCTCTGGAACTAATTGTAGATTTAAAAACAAGACATATCAACGGGTAATAAATACTTTAACACTTGTTCATCGTTGTCTACCTAAAATTACTATGATATTCCAACAAGCCATTGACTGGGAGTGTCTAAAGTAATATTATTTATAACTTTTACAAAGTGGAAAGAGCCATTAACTGACTACTAGGGGGAAATGTTACATACAATACAAGGAAATGCAATACTACTCAGTGACAAAAATAATTGAAATATTGATGTGTATTCATGTATAAATGTACCTTGAAATACATCATAATAATGAAAAATGAGTAAAGTGTATATTATATGGTCCAGTTCATTTAAATACTAATGATAGAAAAATACATGATGTATAATGTGTTTCTCTGGCTGCATGGTGTTTGGCTAGAGAAAATGCACAGTAGCAATGAATGGCACAGAAATTTGTTTAAAGAAAATAATTGTGTGATAACTATATAAGTAAATGCACAAAAACTATATAACTACACATTTCATATTAGTGAAGAGTGGGATTCTCAGGGATTATTCTATCACAGATGTAACACAAAGTTTTAATAAATTGGAAGTTGAGAGAACTATACGTTCTTACCTAAACCAATATATAAAAATGTGTAAGTGGTTCTCAAATGTCTTACTGCTTTGAGCCTCTCATAAAGACCTTCACATTGTGGTGACCCCAACCACAAAATTATTTTCATTGCTACTTTATAACTGTAACTTTGCTATTGTTATGAATTACATTATAAACATTTGTGTTTTCTGATGGTCTTATGTGATCCCTGTGAAAGGTGCATTCCACTGACTGCTGAAATACAGGTATCGTTGTGCGTGGGGATTTTGATGCTTATGACCAAGCATAATATAGTTGCTATACAAAACTTAAACAAGAAATAGTATTTTCCTGATGCTTTCTCTTTTTTCCAAGTAGCAATGGTTAGTACTTTTTTATTATTATAATTATTTTCTATATTTTTTATTTACATTCCAAATGATTTCCCCTTTCCCATTTCCTCCCTCCCAGAAAGTCCCATAAGTCCCTTCCTGGCCTTTCTTCCCCATTCAACCCCCTCTCACTTCTCTGACCTGCTATTCCTCTACATCCAGTCATTCCAGGACCAGGGGTCTCTCCTTCCATCTTCTTGGAATTCTATTGATATGTGATTTGCATCTTGGATTTATGAGATTCTGGGTTAATATCTCCTTATCAGTGACTGCATACCATGTGTGTTCACTTATGATTGGGTTACCTCACTAAGGATGATATTTTCCAGTTCTGACCATTTGCCCAGGAATTTCTTGAATTCATTGTTTTTAATTGCAGCATAATTCCATTGTACAAATATAGCACATCTTCTGAATCCATTCCTCCATTGAGGGATATCTGGGTTCTTTCCAGATTCTGGCTATTATAAATAAGGCTGCTTTGAACATAGTGGAGCATGTGTCCTTATTGCATGCAGGGGAAGCCTCTGGGTATATGCCCAGGAGTGGTATAGCAGGATCCTCCAGGAGTGTCATGCCCAGTTTTCTGAGGAACCGCCAGACTCTTTCCAGAGTGGTTGTACAAGCTTGCAATCCCACCAGCAGTGGAGGAGTGTTCCTCTTTCTCCACATCCTCACCAAAAATTGCTGTCTCCTGTGTTTTTGATCTTGGCCATTCTGACTGGTGTGAGATGGAATCTCAGGGTTGTTTTGATTTGAATTTCCCTAATGACTAAGGATGTTAAACATTTCTTTAGGTGCTTCTCAGCCATTCAATATTCTTCAGGTGAGAACTCTTTGTTTAGCTCTGTACCCCATTTTTAATAGGGTTATTTGACTCTCTGGAGTCTAACTTCTTGAGTTCTTTTATATATATTGGATATTAGCCATCTGTCAGATGTATGGTTGGTAAGGATCTTTTCCCAGTTTGTTGGTTGCCGCTTTGTCCTTTTGACAGTTTTCTTTGCCTTACAGAAACTTTGTAATTTTATGAGATCCCATTTGTCAATTCTTGATCTTAGAGCATAAGCTAATGATGTTCTGTTCAGGAAATTTTCCCCTGTGCCCATATGTTCAAGGTTCTTCCCTAGTTTCCTTTCTATTAGTGTCACTGTGTCTGATTTTATGTGGAGGACCTTGATGCACTTGGAATTGAGATTAGTGCAAGGAGATAAGAATGAATCAATTTGCATTCTTCTGCATGTTGACCTCCAGTTGAATGAGCACCATTTGTTGAAAAGGCTATCTTTTTTCCATTGGATGGTTTTAGCTCCTTTGTCAAAGATCAAGTGACCATAGGAGTTTGGATTCATTTCTGGGTCTTCAATTCTGCTCCATTTATCTACATGTCTGTCACTGTACCAATACCATGCAGTTTTTAACACTATTGCTCTGTAGTACAGCTTGAGGTCTGGGATACTGATTCCCCCAGAAGTTCTTTTACTCTTGAGAATACTTTTAGCTATCCTGGTTTTTCTGTTATTCCAAACGAATTTTTGAATTGCTCTTTCTAACTCGATGAAGAATTGAGTTGGGATTTTGATGGGGATTGCATTGAATCTGTATATTGCTTTTGACAAGATGGTCATTTGTGCTATATTAATCCTGCCAATCCATGAGCATGGCAGATTTTTCCATCTTCTGAGGTCTTCTTCAATTTCTTTCTTCAGAGACTTGAAGTTCTTGTCATACAGATCTTTCACTTGTTTTCTTAGAGTCACACTAAGTTACTTTATATCATTTGTAGCTACCGTGAATGGTATCTTTTCTCTTATTTCTTTCTCAGCCTGCTTATCCTTTGAGTTTAGGAAGGCTACTGATTTGCTTGAGTTGATTTTATATCCAGCCACTTTGCTGAAGATGTTTATCAGCTGTAGTTCTCTGGTGGAGTTCTTTGGGTTGCTAAATTACACTATCATATCGTCTGCAAATAGTGATAGTTTGACTTCTTCCTTTCCAATTTGTATCCCATTGACCTCCTTTTGTTGTCTAATTGCTCTAGCTAGAATTTCAAGTACTGTATTAAAAAGATATGGAGAGAGAGAGCAGCCTTATCTAGTCCCTGATTTTGTTGGGATTGCTTCCAGTTTCTCTCCATTCAGATTGATGTTGGCTACTGGTTTGCTGTAAATTGCTTTTACTATGTTTAGATATGGGCCTCGAATTCTTGATCTTCCCAAGACCTTTAACATGAAAGGATGCTGAATTTTTTCAAATGCTTTCTCTGCATGTAATGAAATGACCATGTGGTTTTTTTTTTCTTTGAGATTGTTTATGTAGTGGTTTACATTGATTGACTTCTTTGTATTGAATCATCCCTGCAACACTGGGATGAAGCCTCCTTGATCGTGGTGAATGATCATTTTGATGTGCGCTCTGATTCGGATGGCAAGAATTTTAATGAGTATTTTTGCATCGATATTCATAAGAGAGATTGGCCTGAGATTCTCTTTCTTTGTCGGATCTTTGTGTGCTTTTGGTATTAGTGTAATTGTGGCTTCATAGAACGAGTTGGGTAGTGTTTCTTCTATTTGTATTTTGTGGAATAATTTGAAGAGTATTGGTGTTAGGTCTTCTTTGAAGGGCTCATAGAATTCTGCACTAAAACCGTCTGTACCTCTGTTTTTTTTGGATGGGAGACTTCCAATGACCACTTCTATTTCTTCAGGGGTTATAGGATGGTTTAGATGGTCTATTTGATCCTGATTTAATCTTGGTATTTGGTATCAGTCTAGGAAATTGTCCATATCCTCCAGATTTTCTAGTTGTGTTGAATACAGGCTTTTGTAGTAGGACCTGATGATTTTTCGAATTTTCTCAGTTTCTGTTGTTATATCTCCCTTTTTGTTTCTGATTTTGTTAATTTAGATACTGTCTCTGTGTCCTCTGGCTTGTCTGGCTAAGGGCTTATCTATCTTGTTGATTTTCTCAAAGAACCAACTCCTAGTTTTGTTGATTCTTTGTATGGTTTTATTTGTTTCAACTTGATTGATTTCAGCCCTGAGTTTGATGATTTCCTGACTTCTACTCTTCTATTGTTTATTTGCTTCTTATTGTTCCAGGGCTTTCAGGTGAGCCATTAAGCTGCTACTGTATGCTCTCTCCCATTTCTTTTTGGTGGCACTCAGGCCTATGAATTTTCCTCTTAGCACTGCTTTCATTGTGTCCCAAAAATTAGGGTATATTGTGCCTTAATTTTCATTAAATTTTAAAAAGTGTTTGATTTCTTTCTTTATTTCCTCCTTGACCAAGTTATCATTGAGCAGAGCATTGTTCAGTTTCTACTTGTATGTCGGCTTTCCGTTGTTTTTGTTGTTATTGAAGACCACCCTTAATCCATAGTGATCTGATAGGAGGCATGGGATTAGTTCGATCTTATATCTGTTGAGGTCTGTTTTGTGACCAATTATATGGTCGATTTTGGAGAAGGTACCATGAAGTGCTGAGAAGAAGGTATATTCTTTTGCTTTAGGATGAAATGTTCTTTATATATCTGTTAAATCCATTTGGTCCAAAACTTCAATTGGTTTCACTGTGTATCTGTTTAGTCTCTGTTTCCCTGATCGGTCCTTTGAGGAGAGTGGAATGTTGAATAATTGCACCCACAATTATTGTGTGAGGTGCAACGTATGCTTTGAGTTTTAGTAAAGTTTCTTTTATGAATGAGGTTGCCCTTGCATTTGATGCATAGATGTTCGTAATTGAGAGTTCTTGGTGGATTTTTCCTTTGACTAGTATAACTTGTCCTTCTGTGTCTTTTTTATGATGTTAGGTTGAAAGTCTGATATTGGAATGGCTACTCCTGCTTGCTTTTTGGAACTGTTTGCGTGTGAAATTATTTTCTAGCCTTTTACTCTGAGGTAGTGTTTGTCTTTGACATGAGGCGCATTTCCTTATGCAGCAGAATGCTGGGTCCTATTTACGTATCCAGTCTATTAGTCTATGTCTTTTTATTGAGGAATTGATTCCATTGATGTTAAGAGACATTAAGGAATAGTGATTGTTGATTCCTGTTATTTTTGATGTTATTTTTATGTTTGAGTGGTTATCTTCTATTGGGTTTGTTGAAAGATTACTATCTTGCTTTTTCTAGGGTGTAGTTGTCCTCCTTTTATGGCATTTTCCATCTATTATCCTTTGTAGGGCTAGATTTGTGGAAAGATATTGAGTAAATTTAGTTTTATCATGGAATATATTCGTTTCTCCAACTATGCTGATTGAGAGTTTTGCTGGGTATATTAGTCTGGTCTGGCCTTTGTGTTCTCTTAGAGTCTGTATGAGATCTGCCCAAGATCTTCTAGCTTTCATGGTCTCTGATGAGAAGTCTGGTGTAATTCTGACAGGTCTTCCTTTATATGTTACTTGGTCTTTTTCTCTTACTGCTTTTAATATTCTTTCCTTGTTTATTAATTTGGTGTTTTGATTATTCTGTGAAGGGAGGTATTTCTGTTCTGGTCCAGTCTGTTTGGAGACTAATTTTTCCCCTAATTTTTTGTAGCTTCTTGTATGTTCATGGACATCTCTCTCTCTTTAGGTTAGGGAAATTTTTCTTCTATAATTTTGTTGAAGTTGTTTACTGGCCTTTTAACTTGTAAATCTTCACTCTCTTCTATACCTTTAATCCTTAGGATTTGTCTTCTCATTGTGTCCTGGATTTCCTGGAGGTTTGGGTTACAAGCTTTTTGCATTTTGTATTTTCTTTGAATATTGAGTCTATGTTTTCTATAGTATCTCCGACACCTGAGATTCTTTCTTCTATTTCTTGTATTCTGTTGCTGATATTTGCATCTATGACCCTTGATTTCTTTCCAAGGTTTTCTATCACCAAAGTTGTCTCCCTTTGTGATTTCTTAATTGTTTCTACCTTCGTTTTTAGATTCTGGATGGTTTTGCTCAGTTCCTTCACTTGTTTGTTTGTTTTTTCCTGCAATTCTTTAATAGATTTTTGCGTTTCCTCTTTCAGTACTTCTGCATGTTGACCCAAGTTCTCCTGTATTTCCTTAAGTGATGTTTGTGTTTCTTCTTTATGGGCCTCTATCTGTTGACCCATGTTCTCCTGAATTTCTTTAAGCAATTTTTGTGTTTCCTTTGTAAATTCTTCTACCAGTTCACTCATTTTCTCCTGTACTACTTTAATAGAGTTATTTATGTCCTTCTTGAAATCCTCTAACAAAATCATGAGATTTTATTTTAAATCCAAATCTTGCCTTTCTGGTGTGTTTTGGGTATCCATGACTTGCTGTTGTGGGAGAATTCAGTTCGAATGGTGTCATATTGCCTTGATTTCTGTTAGTAACGTTCCTATGTTTGCATTTTTCCATCTGGTTTTCTCTGGTGTTAGTTGATCCTGCTGTCACTGGTTGGTGATTGAACCTCCTGTGTGCCTGCAAGTCTATCTCAGCACCCCTGGATGTCCGTCTTTCCCGTGGCACAGATTGCTGTGGGGTTTCCCAGCTCCTGGGTGCAGGTGAGGCCCTGGAAGACCGAGTCCCAAGTGATCTTATACTCGAGTGTTCCCTGTGTACCTGTCTTCACCTGTGTGCTCATTCATAGGAGCCAAGATGGCAGTGGTCTCACCTCTAACCCTGGGACTCCCTCTAACTGTAGGACTCCCTGCAGTGCAGATGTCCCTTGTCAGGGTAGATGCACAGAAGGTTGTTGTCCTGCCCAGCTCCTGGTTGTAGGTGGAACACTGGAAGGCCGTGTCCCAAGCAAAGTTATACTCGGGTGATCTCTGCGTATCTGGCTGCACCTGTCTGCCCAGTCACACTTCTTCAATTTCTTTTTTCATGGACTTGAAATTCTTGTCATACAGACCTTTCACTTGCTTGGTTAAAGTTACAACTAGGTATTTTATATTATGCATGGATATTGTAAAAGTTGTTCTTTCCTTAAATTTTTCTCAGTCTTTTTTCTTTTTTTATTTATATAAAGAAGGGCTACTCATTTCTTTGAGTTAAGTTTATATTCAGCCACTTTGCTGAAGGTATTTTCAGCTGTAGGAGTTTTCTGTTATAATTTTTCTGTTTAATTATTTATGCTATTATGACTTCCATGAATAGTGATACTTTGACTTCTTCCTTTCCATATTATATCCCTTTGACTTTACTTGGTTTATTGCTCTAGCTAGACTTCAACTAGTGTGTTGAGATATACAGAGAGTGGTCAGCCTCTTCTTGTTCCTGATTTTAATGGAATTGCTTTACCTTTTTCTCCATGCAGTTTGATGTTGGTTATTGGCTTATGGTATATTTCCTTTATTTTGTTTAGGTATGCATCTTCTATTCCTGATATCTTCAAGAGATTTAACATGAAGAGGTGTTGGATTTTGTTATAGTTCTTTTCAGTATCTAATGAGATGTTCACATGTTTTTTCCTTTTTAATTTGTATATATTTTGGATTATACTGATGGATTTTCATATATTAGATCATCCCTACACTCCTGGGATTAAGTCTACTTGATTATGTGTGATGATTTTTTTGATGCATTCTTGGATTTGGTTTGCAAGTATTTTGAGTATTTTTGTATCAATGAATATTAATAAGGGAAATTGGTATGAAATTATCTTTTTTAGTTGAGTCTTCATGTGGATTATGTATCAGGGTGACCATGGCCTCATAGAATGAGTTTGGCTATGTTCTTTCTGTTTCTACTTCATGGAATAGTTTGAGGAGTATTGATTTTAGTTCTTCTTTAAAAGTCTGGAAGAATACTGAGCTAAAACCATTTTCTCTGGGCTTTTTTTGGTTGGGAGATTTTAATGACTGCTTCTATTCCCTTAAGGGTTATAGGATGACTTAAATAGTTTACCTTATTTTCATTTAACCTTGGTCAGTTAAATCTGTCCAAACAACATCCATTTCATTTATGTTTTCCAATTTTGTGGAGGACATGATTTTGAAGTAAGACCTAATGATTCCTTAGATTTCTTCAATGGTTGTTGTTATATCCCACTTTACATTTCTGATTTTGTTTATTTGGATATTGTCTCTCTGATTTTAGTTATTTTGGATAAGGTTTTGTCTATCATTTTGATTTTCTCAAAGAACCATCTCTTGATTTTGTTCATTCTTTGTTTTGTTCTTTTTGTTTCTAATTTATTGATTTCAGCCCTGAGTTTGATTATTTCCTGCTGTCTACTCCTCTTGGGTATGTTTGCTGTTTTTGTTCTAGAGTTTCAGGTGTTTGGTTAAGTTACAAATATGAGGATCTCTCCTATTTCTTTATGAAGGCACTTTGTGCCATGAACTTTCCTCTTAGCACTGCTTCCATTGTGTCCCTTATATTTGTGTATGTTGTGACTTCATTTTCACTGAATTCTAGAAGATCCATATTTTCTTTTGCCCAGTGGTCATTGAGGAGAGAGTTGTTGAGTTTTCATGGGTTTGTAGGCTTTCTGTTGTTTCTTTTGTTGTCGAAGTACAGGTTAATCGACAGTGATCTGATAAGATGCAAGGGGTTATTTTAATCTTCTATCTATTGATACTTGCTTTGTGACTGAGCACATGAACAAGTCTTGGGAAGGTTTGATGAGGTGCTGAGAACAATGTGTATTCTTGTGTGTTTGGGTGAAATATTCTATAGATATCTGTTATTTCCATTTGATCCATAACCTCTGTTAGTTTCATTATTTTTTTTTGTTTAGTTTCTGTACCAATAACTTGTCCATTGGTGAAAGTGTGGTGTCCCACATTAATGTGTTGGGTTTGATGTATGATTTAAGGTTTAGTAATGTTTCTTTTATCAATTGGGTTGCCATTGCCTTTGGGGCATAAGTGTTCAGAATTGAAATGTAATCTTGGTGAGTTTTTTCCTTGATGAGTGTGAAGCATCCTTTCCTATCTCTTTAGATTACACCTGGTTTAAAGTCTATTTTATTAGATATTAGAATTTCAGCTTGTTTCTTTAGTTGGTTTTCTTGGAAGACATTTTTTCCAGCCCTTTACTCTAAGATAATGCCTATCTTTGTTGCTGAGGTAGGTTTCCTGCATGCAGCATAATGACAGATTCGGTTTATATATTTACTAGCCTGTGTCTTTTTAGTCAAGGTTTCAGATCATTGATGTTGATAGATATTAATTACCAATAACTGCTAACTCCTCTTATTTTGATATTTGTGGTCATGTGTGTGTGTGTGTGTGTGTGTGTGTGTGTGTGTGTGTGTTTCTCTTCTTTTGGTTTTGATGGAATGTAATTATTTATTTCTTTTGTTTTTTTGGATGTGGTTAGCCTTATATGTATGTAGTTTTCCTTCTAGTATTTTCTCTAGGACTGTATTATTGGAAAGATACCATTTAAATTTGGTTTTCTTATTGAATATCTTGTTTTCTCCATCTATGGAGATTGAAAATCTTGGATGATATCTGTGGTCTCTTAGGTTCTGGACAATGTCTGTCCAGTCCCTTCTTGCTTTTAGATCTTTGTTGAGAAATTAGGTGTAATTGTGATTGGTCTGCTTTCATTTGTTACTTGGCCTATTTTCATTACAGCTTTTAATGTTCTTTGTTCTGTACATTGAGTGTTTTGACTATTATGTGGTGGGTGGTTTTGTTCTTATTTTTTGTACAGTCTATTTGGTGTTTTGTAAAGGTATATTTTTAGGTTAGGGATTTTTTTCTATGATGCTGTTGAAGATATTTTCTGGGCATTTCAACTAGGGAAACTTCTTCTTCTAGACCTATTACTGTTAGGTTTAGTGTTTTCACAGTGTCGTATATTTTTCTGGCTCTTTTTAATGAAAATTTTAGATTTAGAATTATCTTTGACCAATGTATTGACTTCTTCTATTATATTTTCTATACCTGAGACTCTCCTTTATCTCTTATATTCTGCTGGCAGTGCTTGTGTCTGCGTTTCTTGTTCTCTTTCCTAGGTTTTCCATCTCCAGGATTGCCTCAGTTTACATTTTCTTTATTGCTTCTATTTCTATTTTCTGTTATTATACAATTTTATTATATTTCTCCATTTGTTTGATTATATTTTCCCATATTTTTAAAAGAGATTTCCTCTTCTATCATCTTTATAAGATTGGATTCAAGGTCTGTGCTTAAGCTGTTTTAGGATATCCAGGGTTTGCAGTAGCAGGACAGATCAGTCCTTGTTGTGTTGTATTGTCCTGCTTTTTGTTTATTGTTTTCTTTTCTTTTTTTTTTTTGGTTTCTCGAGACAGGGTTTCTCTGTGTTGCCCTGGCTATCCTGGAACTAGTTTGTAGACCAGGGTGGCCTCGAACTCAAAAATCCTCCTGCCTCTGCCTCCAAAGTGCTAGGATTAAAGGCGTGCGCCACCACTGCCCAGCTCATTGATGGTTTTCTTGTGCTCTTCTTTCACCATCTGGTTGTTTGTGTTGTTGTTTGAATGACCATTGTGACAACAGGACTCACTGGGGAGCCAGTCAGAGCCTGAGAATGAATCTGAGGGAATAGAAGCCTGCTCTCCCCTCCTGGCTGTGCCTGGGCAGACCCAGCAGGCAGGGGGTTGTCTAGGGAGAGCTCTAATCTGGGCACACCTGGGGCTCCAAAAAGCTCCTGAAGAAGGCTGGGAGAGTCATAGACCAGATGATGAAGGCCAGGGAACACTGTGAAGCTCATCTCTGTTCATTGTTTCACAGGTGATCCTTACAGGAATGGAATTGGTAGTAGAGTGTTCCAAGATGGTTGTTTTTCTGCTCCTGCAGGCCTCCATGGAGAAGTTGGTTGCTCCTGGAGTCCTGCAAGACCTTCCTTAAAACTTCCAAATCTCATCTTGAGGTGATACATTAATAGAAAGATATGGGAGAAAACAAAACCCTGTTCACCTCATGGTAACCAGGAAACAGAAGGAGAGAGAGACTGTTTTAAAAATACTGTTGAAAAGTATACTTGTGATTTACTTCCAAGAAATAAGCCCTATGAAGTGGAAATTTCTAGTTTCTTTGAAAAGTTAATTATGTCAAGTGATGTTTTTCTGGAGCACACAGGTGAAAGGATGTCTTGCTAAAGTAGACACATGAAAGAATGTTTTCATGAAGCAGATACAGGTGAAAAGATGTTTTGATATATCAAACACATGAATGAATCCATGAGAAAGTAGCATAAATATGATCCCACAGTCAGTGGGAGACAAACACTGAACATTGCTTTGGTTTGCTATGACTCAATATTCTTTATTAACAACACACATGTATTTGTTTGCCTTAAATAGCCTTGTTAAGCTCAACTTGTGGTAATACTACCATTGAGTGAATCTCACCTAATAACTGCTCATGAGGTTTCCATGGAATCTTGCTGCTTCCATGGCCTGACCTCGGTCTGGTTGGTGAATCTTGCTGTTTCTTCAGGATTGAACTACTGCCTAGTGTCTGTCTGCTGAAAGGATTAGACAGAAGTTGCTGGTTCTCATGAGGTTTCTCTTTGACTAGAGGATTGATCTTCAGGTGCTGGGTAATATTTGGTGTTTGCTATGAGATTAGACTCCTGCCAAAGAAGATTGAGCTCACTTACAAAGAACTATTGATGAACAGGTTCACTTCCCCCATATCTTAATAAGTTTTCTACTACCTCCGTAGGTGGTGGGCTAGAGGAGAGATTGAACCCTTATTAAAAGTGGATTGCAAAAATTTTTGCCTATAGCCCTACAGTCTAGTTTTTTCAGCAACTGTATAAGGCCATCAGGGTCAGGGTTTTGACGATCCCATCATGTCTCCAAAGCATTTTGAACATTGCATTTGTAACTATGCCTTCAATATGTAAGTTTGGAGGAACATTTCATAACCAAAGAATAAAATTTGTGTAAAGAATTATACAAAAAGCAGAGTTAACATTCCTTGTGTACTGAATGATATTGATTACTTTCGAAGCTGTTAGGCATTATGCACAACTGAAAGACAGAACCGAGCTTAGGTTATGGAAGAATTTAAGACTACCACCTAATATTCCCATGTACAAAAATAAATATCAGTATAATCTATAAAAATCTAATGAGTGTTAGATCGCTAAATATGTAGATTTCATTGGAATATTCGTTTTTAACATAATCCCTATATACAGCATCATTTTAGCCTCTGAACCAGAGGATGAGAGAAAGTGTATGAAACAGGTACTGAAAACAGAAGTTACAAATATCATCTATGGTTATTAGGACAGAGGTATATTATGATTATTGGATTGGGTGTTAAATTATGCCTAGAGCGTTAAGGAGCCAAAGGCAACTATGAGGATGAGGTTACAGGGTTTTAAAAGATATTAACCTTGTCAAATATTTGAACTTGACTTGAGAGCGTTATTTTTGTTTATTCTGGTCCTTCCCACATATTGGCAGATATATAAAATTGGCATATATATATCTGATTTTTCCTAGTACCATGTGTATCTCTCCAAACATCTCTTGACAGCAAGTTGGGTTGAATTTAGAATAGGTCATCTGCAAACTTTTCCAGAGCTTGTGCTTTTCAGTGTGGCATGCTTCCACAAAATGTGACAGATTCTAGTGAGAACTTTTATATTTCTATTATATTTTAACTCAAGCACAGTTTGATCTTTAGCACTTTAGGAATTTCCCAAATGCACCTTTCACCCTCCAAAAAAAAAGTGGTTCATTCCTGGTGACATTCCTGTCAATTCCCAATGGAACTAATGATTACACATCTATCCACAAGGTTCATGACATCTTCACCTCCCTCAGAAACATAACCAGATATGATCACTGCTATAATCAGTCACTATTTTAGGACCAATTGGTCCTGATTTATAATAATATCCTATCATTTCAGAATAATGCGATCATTACTTTTTGATTTATTGAAATAATCAGAGGTGATTTCAACCATTTTGAATAGACCTCCTCTTAGGAATTACCCATTTTTTCTGAAGAATCTGATGATCTGTAAGTTTAAAATTTGCTCAGTCCATTTAGCATAGTAACTAAGCTTTTATTGGTGTTGATTAAAAATATAAAATCTTTCTATTAGTTTCAGTGTGTCTGGTTTTATGTGGAGGTCCTTGATCCACTTGAAATTGAGCTTAGTGCAAGGAGATAAGAGTGGGTCAATGTGCATTCTTCTGCATGTTGACCTCCAGTTGAGCCAGCACCATTTGTTGAAAAGGCTTTCTTTTTTCCACTGAATGGTTTTAGCTCCTTTGTCAAAGATCAAGTGACCATAGGAGTGTGGATTCATTTCTGGGTCTTCAATTCTGTTCCATTGATCTACATGCCTGTCATTGTACCAATACCATGCGGTTTTTAACACTATTGCTCTGTAGTACAGCTTGAGGTCCTGGATACTGATTCCCCCAGAGGTTCTTTTACACTTGAGAATAGTTTTAGCTCTCCTGGGTTTTCTGTTATTCCAGATGAATTTTTGAATTGCTCTTTCTAACTCTATGAAGAATTGAGTTGGGATTTTGATGGGGATTGCATGGAATTTGTATATTGCTTTTGGCAAGATGGTCATTTTTACTATATTAATCCTGACAATCCATGAGCATGGCAGATTTTCCATCTTCTGAGGTCTTCAATTTCTTTCACATAAAACCAGACACACTGAAACTAATAGAAAGGAAACTAGGGAAGAACCTTGTACATCTGGGCACAGGGGAGAATTTCCTGAATAGAACTCCAGTAGCTTATGTTCTAAGATTAAGAATTGACAAATGGGACCTCTTTAAATTACAAAGTTTTTGGAAGGGAAAAGACACTGTCAAAAAGACAAAGCGGCAACCATCTAACTGGGGAATGATCTTTACCAACCCTACATCTGACAGAGGGCTAATATCCAATATATCCAAAGAACTTAAGAAGTTAAACTCCAGAGAGGCAAGTAACCCTATTAAAAAATGAGGTACAGAGCTAAACAAAGAGTTCTCACCTGAAGAATATCTAATGGCTGAGAAGCACCTAAAGAGATGTTCATCATCCTTAGTCATTAGGGAAATGCAAATCAAAACAACCCTGAGATTCCATCTCACACCAGTCAGAATGGCTAAGATCAAAAACACAGGAGACAGCACTTGTTGGTGAGGATGTGGAGAAAGAGGAACACTCCTCCACTGCTGGTGGGATTGCAAGTTGGTACAACCACTCTGGAAAGCAGTCTGTCGGTTCCTCAGAAAACTGGGCATGGCACTCCCTGAGCATCTGGCTATACCACTCCTGGGCATATACCCAGAGGCTTTACCTGCATGCAATAAGGACACATGCTCCACTATGTTCATAGCAGCCTTATTTATAGTAGCCAGAAGCTAGAAAGGACCCAGATGTCCCTCAACGGAGGAATGTATTCAGAAGATGTGGTATATTTACACCATGGAATACTACTCTGCAATTAAAAACAATGAATTCACAAAATTCCTAGGCAAATGGTCAGAACTTGAAAATATCACCCTTAGTGAGGTAACCCAATCACAAAAGAACACACATGGTATGCAGTCACTGATAAGGGGATATTAACCCAGAATCTCAGAATACCCTAGACACAATTCGCATATCAATAGATTTCCAGGAAGATAGAAGGAGAGATCCCTGGTTCTGGAAAGACTGGATATAGGGGAATGCCAGGACAGAGAAGCGAGAGGGGGTTGAATGGGGAAAAGGGGGAGGGAAGGGGGCTTATGGGACTTTCGAGGAGGGGGGAAATGGGAAAGGGGAAATGATTTTGAATGTAAATAAAAAAAACTTAGAAAATAAAAAAATATATAAAATCTAAATTGCATGATAAAAAGTAATATTTGAATAAAATAACCTAGTGATTTCACTCCCATCAAATTTTAGAGGCACCAACTTCAATGATTCTTAGGTTAAGTATAAGTGGAGAGCTTGTAGTTTCATGATTGTGGGAGACATGAAGCTTTTGTCTCCTCCATGCAGCATCCATACATGAACATTTTGGTCTGTGATTCCTAGTCATACTCAAAAGTAGAGACTGGGTTTTCACAGGTGCAAGGAAAGCAAACTTCTGATAGTGTACATGCTTTCAATGGATATTTCCCTCCTTAATACCAGTGAATGGTTTGTAAGTGAAAATTATTAATGCAGCTGAATTAAACATTTTAGGACAGGGAGTTCAACAGTTGGTCTTTCTGTGACTTTTAATGTTCCATTTGTTAGAACTAAGGTACAGTGGGATTTATAGAAGTTTGAATATCACAAGTATTGAAATCAGTGATACCATAGCCATGTATAAGTCTGCATTGAGGTCAGAAGAGGGAGAGTCAGAGAGAGAGAGAGAGAGAGAGAGAGAGAGAGAGAGAGAGAGAGAGAGAGAGAGAGAGAGAGAGAGAGAGAGAGAGTCAGAGACAGACAGAGACAGAGAGAGACAGAGACAGAGAAGAGTGAATTAAGGCTTATTTTAATAAATCAGCTGTCAGGATTATAGACTGGACAATCCCAAATCTGTATGTGATGTGCTGTCCAAGACATTACTGGGACGACAGGCTCTTACCCTCAGAGTCCTCTCTTTCTTAGGAGACTGAAGATTCTTCTTCTGTTAATGCCTTCATTTTGTATATGAAGCCCATCACGTTATTCAATGTAATTTGATTCACTCAAAGTTTACTTCAATAAAGGATAATCAAATTGCAAATCCTGTTCAAAACTCATAGTAGGACCAGGACTCATAAAGTTAATGAGGACTTGTCGCATGAATATTGGAGAAGGAGCTGTCAAAAAAGAAGGGTAGAAATATTCCTAAGCTTACTAAAATTGTCAGCATAATTATTCGTAGCATATTGATATCAATATCACAACATGGGATGAAGTATGAAGATTTTCAGAATATCATTTGAATTGGCAACTTGATCAAGTCTCATATGTAAAGCTTCATTATACTGCCTGTGTTTGCAAAATTACATATTGAATTATAATAGAAAGTCAAAATTGTAGGTAAAGTGTAGTGTTATGGGTAAAAATTCTTGTCAGGGAGGAGTTAACAAGAGTAGTTACTGTGGTTAGATAGAATATTGATGCTTTTAAATGTACATGAGTTCATTTCCATGTGCAAAAGGCAGCTGATAATATTAATGGCATATTCATATATGTGGTCACCAAGCAAAATGTTCCTGATGTAGAATGAAGGCAGATATATCTTTCCTGGATGGAGTTTACAGGCTGGCTGGAGTCAGTTATAAACAGCTGATCGACCCATCAAATGTCATAGAATGAGTACCAGACACTAGGAAAAGTGACAAGAGTTCTGTCATTTACTCTAGATGGACTTAGATTTGTGTTAGAGAGCAATAGGTACTGTACCTGAAGGATAAATCATAATCCAGATGAGTGTGAACAATGGGAAAAATTTATAGGTAAACGGAACTCCTTCTCAGAAGGCCAGAGTGTTGAAAGATAGTCTTTAAAATCCATTGTAGCTGGAGAATGAAATGCAAAAGTCTTTGTGTGACCAAGTGAGATTGTGGAGTTAGGGGAGATTGGGCACACTGTGTTAACTGTGCCCCTGAATGAAATTTAACTTTTATATTAAAAACAGAAAGAATCCATAAACAATTCCTTCAGCAAGGAAAGAGTGTGGATTGTTACTGCATATGTAAAGAACAATGGAAAGCTGTTTGAGAGGAGTACTGAAGGCTGGAATCAGGGACGCAATAGAGAGGTGCTTTCAATATTCAAAGTGGGTTGATTCTCTTTTTTAAGGTATTCATATTCAGGACAAAGATGAACTAAAGAAAAAAATTAAGTCCAGCATACATGGGATTTACTTGATGGGTAATGATAGGGAAAGAAATAAAATAAAACTCTCAGATATGAGGGACTGAAGGTTGATTGGAAAGAAGAGGCTGGAGGTGGGAGATTCGTTGTTATCTTTTCTGGGTTGAATGGCAGAAGGGGATAGCACAGTCTCCTGATATTTACCTTGGATGACAAAGGTGACTTTGAAATCCTTATAAAAATTCCTATTCTTATTTACTCTGGCCATAGGAAGTGACCAGGTCTGCAATCCTCTCCAGAGTCTAACCACATTTGTCATACATCCCCATGAAATGTATCTCTACATAGGCTGTGAGAGGAGTCCAGGTGATTCATTAATTCAGAAAAACAGTAATTTTCCAGGACCTCTATAGGAACACTTCTCTCAGTGACCTATAGAGACTGATAATAGTCACTGACCACAGATGTCTACACTTTGGGGAGGTTGGAGTTGGAGAGATGTTAATTGGTTGACATAACTTGTTTTTTTAGTGATGCCTTTTCTTTATGGGGTGAAGAGGGAGATTTTGAACAGTTGCCAAAAGTAATCAGAAACTACACATTGAACAAAGTATCTTTTAGAACATAAATCTTTGTATGTTGCTTTAAAGATGTACTAGTTGTAGAGGTTGTGCTTGGCAGTCTTTTGATATATTGTTACTCACTGTAAACACTGTAAACCTTTGAGGAATGTGCAAGTTACTGGCATAGATTAGACTACTTTCTACACGTGCTAATATGTTAAAGATAGGAATGTGTAAAATAAAAAAAGTGATTATGTTAGAGTGTTTATCTAGAATATTTGTAACTTCCTCCCTTCCCTCAAGGCTAAAGAATCATCACACAAGAGGTGTCAGAAAGATTGTAGGAGTCAGGATAGTTGAGCTCCATTTGTCAGGATGTTGCAGATCTAGGCTGATTGGATGCTTGTGTTGAAGCAAGATCCATGCTGAGGCGAGACACTTGGAGGAAACATGATGTTTGGAGTGTATAAATAGGACTCAACTGTCCAAGTGACAGAGCCTGAGCTTGGATTGCTGGTACAGCTAGATGATCTTTGCTTCTCTGAGAAAGGCTCAACTGAGAACTTTTCCTGGTGTCTCTCCCGGTCCCTCCTGCTGAGTCTTGGCTGTGTCTGCCAAGTCTTATCACTGCTGTTGCTGACACAACTCTACCAAACTGGATTGCTGACATATCCGTAAAGTGTTTGTGAATGTATGGAGGTGCTGCTGCTGACACGTGGACTGAACTGCCAGTTTCTAATCAACACAGATGAGAGCTGCATTCTCATCTAAACAGGTGTACTTCAACCTTGTATTCTTTCTTTATCACTGCCTCTGGTGGGCTAAAATGGAGATTAAAGCATTTAAGAACCATCATTCATAAAATACTACAGAGCAATAGTGATAAAAATTGCATGGCATTGGTTCAGAAATAGGCATGTAGATCAATGGAATAGAATTGAAGATGCAGCACACACGTATGGTCAGTTGATCTTTGACAAAGAATCAGAAATCATCCAGTGGACACAGATAGCATATTCAACAAATGGTGCTGGCTTAATTGGCAGATAGCATGAAGAATGCAAATTGACTCATTCTTATCTCCTAATACAAAGCTGGAGTCCAAGGAAATTAAAGACCTCCACATAAAATGAGATACAATGAATCTATTAGAAGAGAAATTGGTGTTCCTCCACCCATCCCACTCGTGCCTCCCTTCCCTCAATTCCCCTACACTGGGCATCTATCAAGCCGTCATGGGACCAAGAACCTCTCCTCCCATTGATGCCTGACAAGGCAATCCTCTGTTACATATGCAGCTGGAGCCATGTGTACACTTTGTTTGATGGCTCCCAGTGTCCCTGGGAGCTCTGGGGGATCTGGTTGGTTGATATTGTTGTTCTTCCTATGCAGTTGCAAACCCCTTCAGCTCCTTTAGTCCTTTGTTTAACTCCTCCATTGTGAACTCCATACTCAGTCCAATGGTTGGCTGCTAGCATCTGCCTCTGTATTTGTAAGGCTCTGGCAGGGCCTCTCAGGAGACAGCTATATTAGGCTCCTGTCAGCGAGCATTCCTTGCTATAAAGCAGAGAGAGGGAGGATGGAATAGGGGGTTTTTGGGAGTGTGGAAAACTGGGAAAGGGGATAACATTTGAAATGTAAATAAAGAAAATATTCTATAGTAAAAAAATGAAAAGTTTTAAAAAGAAGAGAAATTGGGAAAGAGCCTCAAACACATTGGCACAAGGGGAAATTTTCCTGAACAGAGCATCAATAGCTCAGGCTCTAAGATCAACTAGTGACAAATGGGATCTCATAAAACAGAAAAGTTTCTGTAAGGCAAAGGACACTGTCAATAGAACAAAATGGCAGAGTACAGAATGGGAAAAGATCTTTATCAACACTACATTCAATAGAGGGCTATTATCCAATATATACAAAGAACAGAAGAAGTTAGGTTCCAGAGAACCAAATAACCAGATTAAAAATGGGATACAGAGCCAGACAAAGAATTCTTAACTGAGGAATATCAAATGGTTGAGAAGCAACTATAGTAATGTTCAACATCCTTAGTCATCAGGGAAATGTAAATCAAAATGACCCTGAGATTCTACCTCCACCAGTCAGAATGGCTAAGTTCAACAACTAAGGTAATAGTAGTTGCTGGCAAGGGTGTAGAGAAAGAGGAACACCCCTGCATCATTGGTGGGATTGTAAGCTGGTACAACCACTCTGGGAATCAGTCTGGTGGTTCCTCAGAAAATTGGACATATTCCTACCCAAGGACCCCCTATACCACTCCTGAGTATACACCCCAAAGATGCTCCAACATATAACAAGGATGCATGCTCCACTATGCTCATAGTAGCCTTATTTACATTAGCTAGAAGCTGGAAACAACCAGATGTCCCTCAACAGAGGAATGGATACAGGAAATGTGGTTTATTTACTCAATGAAGTACTTTTCAGCTATTAAAAACAATAGCTTCATGAAATTCGCAGGCAAATGGATGGAACTAGAAAATATCATCCTGAGTGAGGTAACCCAGTAATAAAAGAAGACACATGGTATGAATTCACTGATAAGTGGATGTTAGGAAAAAAGCTTGGAATGCCCACAATACAACTTACTGACCATATGAAGCTCAAGATGGAAGACCAAAATGTGGATGCTTCAGTCCTCCTTAGAAGGGGCAACAAAATAATCATGGGAGGTAGAGGTTGGGAGGGACTTGAAAGGAAGACAGGAGGGGAGAGAAAAAGATGGTCAGGATCGGGTGTGGGAGGAGACAGAGTAGATGTACAGAGGATCGGGAAATTGAACAGAGGTGTGCAGCAATGGGTGATGGGCTACTGGGGGTAGCTATCACAAAGTTCCAGACATCATGAAAGTAAGAGGCTCCCAGGTCTTAATGTGGATGACATTTGCTGAAATTCCCAACAAAGGGGAGAGAAAAGCTGTAGAGACCATATCCAGAGGTTAGGCAAGGCCCCCAGTTGAGGAATGGGGCCACCTACCCTTCTCAAAATTTTAACCTAGAATTGCTCCTGACTAAAGGAAATACAGGGACAAAGAGTGGAGCAGAGACTAAAGGAAAGGCCATCTGGAGACTGCCCCATCTGGGAATCCTTCCCATTTGCCACCACCAAACCCAGTCACTATTCTGATTCCAAGAAGTGCTTGCTGACAGGAACCTGATATGGATGTCTCCTGAGAGGTTCTTCCAGCACCTTACAGATACAGATGCAGATGCTTGCACCCAACCTTTGGGCTCAGCATGGGACCACAATGGGGTAGTTAGGGGAAGGGCTGAAGGAACTGAAGGGGTTTGCGACCCAATAGGAAGAACAATATCAACCAAGGAGACCCCCAAGATATCCCACTATCCCAAAAGTACACATGGAGGTTCCCATGGCTCCAGCCGCAAATTTAGCAGAGGATGACTTTATCTGGCATCAATGGGAGGGAAAGCCCTCGTGGTATGAAGCCTTGATGCTCCAGTGCAGGGGAATGCTAGGGAGGTGAGACAGGAGTGGGTGGGCCGGTGGGGGAGGACCCTCAGAGAATCAGGGATGAGGGGAGTGAGCTAGGGGGTTTTTAGAGGGGAAACCAGGAAGGAGGAAAACATATGAAATCGAAATAAATAAAATAACCACCAAAAGTATAATATGCATTTGGAAAAAATTAAAGTTAGGTTTGTTACACACCAGTTATTATCAAAGTCATATAAAATAACCATAGCCCAAGTCTTATTTATTTGTAGGTTAATTGGGAATAAGTTTAAATTGGTTGTACTACAAGCATAGTTTTCAAGTACTTTAAAATATCTACAGTAGGAACTTTACAGGCAAAATAGGATATGAGAGGCAATGCTAAAAACTAGTTGTTTTTCTTGATTCCTAATTTTTTCCATGGTTTTTTGAATGTAACCTTTAAATGACTCTTGGGTATCCAACACCATTAGGCAACAGGATCACAGAAATTTCTTGAGGTAGAGGACAGGGCAGAAATAGTAAAATAGAAATAAAAAAGAAGGGAAAATTAAAAGACAAACTGATATAAACAGTGTAGTAAGAACAGTGGGAGACATTAGAAAAATTTTGTGTTTGAGATATTTGGGTGCTTTGGAGCATCAGCCTAGGATTATGATATATTATTTATTCATGTACAAATATTATATTGCCGTCAACAGAGAAATTTGGAAAAAATAAAAAAAATCTTGTGAAAATCTCATGACCTAGCTACTATACTACTTTTGTCGTAACACTTTTGAGAATATCACTCAAAAGCTTCCCATTGTTGATTTTGTTGATGTTGATGTTGATTTTGTAGGTGTTGTTTTTTGGGACTCCTAATAATGGGAACAGATCTATCTGACTGTTCTATTACCCTTGAGTTCTTTGTGACTACAGGGCTGCCTTTTCCCGACTCAAGGTTTTGAAGTTGTTTTAGTGTATCTACTTCCCTCCTGTTTGGTTAGCACAGCTTGGAGGTTTGCTCTTTTCTGAAGAGGAAATAGAGAAAGAGTGGATAGTAGGAGTTCTGGTAGAGAAAAATGTGGCTGGTGTGTATTGTATGAGACATAACCTATTTTCAGTGAAAAGAATATAAGAAATGGATGTCTGATAAAACAGTGGCTGTTATTTTATGCTTTTCTAGAATAACCTGTGAAAGGCAGAGAATGAATCACAGAGTCATTAAGGTCCCCTTTCCTAATTGAACTACCTTTTGCTAATAGAAATTTTATGTTGTATTATACCACATTGTATGGGTACATTTTGTAATAATAATATCAATATATTTTCTGAATAAATTTAAGTAAAAATCCCAGTGTTGCCATTATAAAGAGATTTTCTTCTCACAAAGGACTCTGATCAGGGCCTCTTTCATAGTTCTGTTTCTCAGACTGTAGATGAAGGGATTCATCATGGGAGTAACCACTGTATACATCAGGGACATGACAATCTCTTTAACAGTAGAGATATTAGCTGAAGGACATAAATAACGACCAATAAGTGTCCCATAGAACAGTGAGACCACAGACAGGTGAGAGCCACAGGTAGAGAAGACCTTGTGGATAGCTCTAGTAGAAGAAATCCTTAGGATTGAGGAGATAATTTGTATATAGGACACAACAATGAGTAAGAATGGAATGACCACAATGAGCCCTCCCACAACAAATATCATTAGTTCATTAATATAAATGTCAGAGCAGGCCAACTTGTGCAGGGCCGATATGTCACAGAAAAAGTGAGGTATGACATTGTTCTCACAGAATGACAATCTAGTCAAGAGTAGAGTATGCAACATGGAACAGAGCATGGGAAATACCCAGGAGAGCAGCACCACACACACACAGAACTTGAGGCTCATGATGCTGGAATATTGAAGGGGTAAACAGATTGCCACATAGCGGTTATAGGCCATGACTACAAGAAGAAAGACCTCCAGGCCTCCAAAACCCAAGAAAAAGTACATTTGTGTCAGACAACCAACATAGGTGGTGGATGTGTCCTGGCTTTGCATGTTCTGCAGCAACTTGGGCATTGTGACAGAGGAAAAGCAGAGGTCAGTGAGGGACAAGTTGCTGAGAAACAAGTACATGGGTGTGTGGAGATGGGTGTCCAAAAGAATGAGGATGATGATGATAAGGTTTCCCAGGATGGTGGTGAGGTACATAGCAAGAAACAGGATGTAGAACAGGAGCTGGTACCCTGGGGGTACAGGCAGACCCAGGAGAATGAAATGGGAGATAACAGTCTGGGTTGTTCATTACCGTTCTTCCTTGCTATTGTCCTAATGAGAAAATATCATTATCTCTTGAAACTCAAAATAAAAATAAACAAATATCTGGGAGAAATATATTACAATGATAAATCTGACAGTGCTCATAGTAATTTTAATCTCAAACCTCAAATACCTGTAATCATTTCAATTATTGATATTTTTTTCTCCACTTATTAAAATTAGGTTTCATTCTCTGCTTTTTTCCAAGACAGTTTTATCTGTGGTTTTCTTTTTTTTCTTTTCTATATTTTCTTTATTTACATTCCGAATGATTTCCCCTTTCCCGTTTCCTCCCTCCCTGAAAGTCCCAAAATCCCTCTTCCCTCCCCCTGTTCCCCATTCAACTCCCTCTTGCTTCTCTGTCCTGGTATTCCCCTACATCCAGACTTTCAAGGACCAGGGGTCTTTTTTTCCATCTTCTTAGAAATCTATTAATATGTGAATTGTGTCTTGGGTATTCCGAGATTCTGGGTTAATATCCCCTAATCAGTGACTGCATACCATGTGTGTTCTTTTGTGATTGGGTTACCTCACTAAGGATGATATTTTCAAGTTCTGACCATTTGCCGAAGAATTTCGTGAATTCATTGTTTTTAATTGCAGAGTAGTATTCCATTGTGTAAATATACACATCTTCTGAATCTATTCCTCCATTGAGGGACATCTGGGTTCTTTCCAGCTTCTGGCTATTATAAATAAGGCTGCTATGAACATAGTAGAGCGTGTGTACTTATTGCATGCAGGGGAAGCCTCTGGGTATATGCCCTATCTGTGGTTTTCTACAGCTGTATATAATGGATTAATTCTCCCCTGCTGCCTGCTCATCTTGGATAACTGTTGTTAATTTCTTTATATTTTTCTTTACTTTATTTTTCATATAAAGAATTCTTCAAGAATGCTCTTGAAATTTTTTCTTAAATTTCACATCATAATTTTATATAAATTCCATGAAAACTCAAAGTACTTTATTGTATTAGATTGCCATTTCAACCTTAGATGTGCATGTCTATGTAACATATGTATTTCTGCTCCACTGTTAACTAGTTACCTTCCTTCCATTTCATGTGCAACTAACATCAAAAGTAAAATCCCTAGTGAAACTCTTGTTTTTACTTTATTGTCTCCAAAAGTATCCCTCATTCTCCCACATCTCTAGTCTGACATAGTATAATGTAAAAATTTGTGTTTGAGTCATAGGTATGTCAATTTTGATATATTCATTTTTATTAATTAAACTGCCTTCATGCATTATTCACAGTCTTTCCCCCATTATCCTCCAATTTCATCCATTCATCTCTGTGAGCTTATATAACTATATCAGGACCACATCTTTGTCTTTACTGAAATAGAGATGCAGACTCAGTTTACATCCATGTTCTCATGTATCCTGACACTTCTCTTCTTCAACATGCTCCATTTACACTATGGTATTCTAACAGAGTAGTTTCTTCACATCTTTTCTGATATATTTTCCTATTATCACTGTTGCTCTGAGGATAAGTTGTCATATTATCTTATGCCAGTGATACATCTCAGATGGTCCCATATGCTTTTCTCTCATCATTTAGTGCTGTGGTAAATCTCTTCACTTCCCAATCTTTAAAGTTGCTCCTCCACTTGCCTATCATGTTCTCCTCTCTCTTTCCCTTTCACCTGGTTCATCCACACTCATATGTCAGGCATATTACTTTTTACATACTCAGCTAAATTTACTCTGTCTCTCTATACAAAGCAAGATATATAGTCATGATCCCTAGCACCCTATACATATCCTGTGCACATAATACTTTTGTCACCTCTTTAAGCTTTCTTCCCATCAATTGTAAACTATACGCAGGAAAGGTCATATATGCCTTTATTCCATTTGGTTGTTTACAGTCATTCTTAATCTCTGATTAGAGCTTGCATCTGTCATGATGCAGTGTGTATCATGGTCACATGTATATACACACGCATGTACATGCATGCACACTCATGCACATGCTCACACATACACATAAATATTAACCTGTGATTCTGGACAACAGAATAGAAGAAACATCAAGAGAACTGAGTAAGTTTCTCTGAAATGTTACAACCAAGTCTGACTGTTTGCACCTTCTCACATTCACAGTTTGATGGAGCTGAATTCAATGTTTACATAGTTAGACACTGAATTAGCAATACAGAAGGGGAATCACGTATGAAAAAAATACCATTTAAAACGATGCTCTCTTTATGCATCCAAGACTGGCTTCAAATATATAATACTCATGACTCTGCATCTCAAGCATGGAGATGATAGGTACATGTCCATGCCATTTCTGTTTCTCTAAATGAGCAGTGCCCTCGTGTTATGTAGGCATGTGTCCAAAGATCAGAAGCCAGAGAAATCACCATCACCTATTAAAACTGATGGGCTAATGGACTTCATAACCTTCTTTAGAAGTCAAACCCATGTTTATCAAACAAAACAGCACATAAAAATCACAAGGATATGTTTCTAACATTTATTACAGCTGCACATCATCTTGAATTCTATAGAATCACTGACTTTGAGTAGTAATTTTTGTACATTTAGATGAACACTTAGATGATATTAATGTCATCCTTGTTGTACTACACTTATGAGCAATCACATACAATACCAGGAAAACAACTTGTGAGCTTGTACAGATAAAATTGACCATCATCTTGACTAGGATGCTAGTTCAGAGTTTGTTTAGACCCCACAGGTGAAAGTATAATAATCAACTCTTCAAAACTATGGTAATGAACTCACCTCACAGGGCTGTTCTTGTGTTGAAATGGTAGGATACTGAGAGAAAATACATAAGGAGAAATTGTAGTGAACCCATCAACATGGAAGAGATAATATTGCTTGGGACAGCATACCATGACAGGCACTGTCAGCAGCAGGCCCAGATGGAGACATCTCAGAAACCCATGGTAGCTCTTTGTAAAAAAAAGGATGGCATCTGGAACCCTGAGAAGCAGGAAACACATCCCTCCAGGGGACTGGATATCTGAAATGAAGGACTGTCCACAGTAGGCTGGGATGGAGACATCTCAGTAGCTCGTGGCAGCAATTTGTAAAAAAAAAAATTGGTTGTTCTCATTTCTCCTAACCTTAGCCCTGGATATTGGATGCATAGTTTTCCTTTGTGCATGACAGCTTTTCAGTTGGCCTTGGTGTGCTTAATTATTCTATTATATCTGATATTTTATTCCCTTCTTCTCCTTCTCCTCAGTGAATTCTGTAAAACTAGATGTTCCTTGATGTAATGACTCTTAAACAATTAAAACTTGAGGCATTGGGCACAGCACAGCACAGCACAACACAGTCCTAATTGCCCAGGTGCATGCTGTGTGCTCTCATCTTGGAAACAATACAATAACTGCACAATTGTAGTTTAGGATTAATGTTTGGCTTGCAAAGAACATTTGAAGAAATTATTAGAAAATGGGGGGGGGCAGAGCCAATATTGGGACCCAAAGAAAAGGAAAAAAATTATTGAAGTTAAGAAATGAGTTTTGCATAACATTGAGAATATTTCCTTGTCTCCTTTGGATATATATGGATAAGAAAGTATAGAATGCGTAAAATTATATATTAGTAAAATTAAGTCAAAACACTAGAACTCTTAGGAAAGTCATTGTGTGAAATGTTCAGAGACAGAAATCTAGTGGAACTGCTGAGTTAAGGTTTAACTTGATTCCTGGTTGGTTTGCCCATGTCATTTATCATTAGAGCTTCACAGGAAAATGCAAGTTGCTGACTTCAGAGCTCTGAGCTCTGGAGTACAATAAATCAGAAGTTGAAGTTTAATGATAAGATTACAATTGTTATTACTTTGTTCAAAGACCTAGGAATAAGGGAAGCTTGAAATTTTTGGGGGAAATATAATTATTAATTCGTTGTGAGATGTAGTTATTCTTTTGAATTCGATCTGGCAATGATTATACAATGACTTTTTTCTACTTGCTTTTGGAGTAACAATGAAATATAGGGTCAAGAAAAAGATGAGGTGCACATGAGGTAAGCATGAGGTGAGTGGAGAGTTAGTGGAGAGAATGTGAGAGAGTGTGAGGTGAAGTGTGTGTGTGTGTGTGTGTGCGCGCGCGTGTGTGCGAGAGAGAGAGAGAGAGAGAGAGAGAGAGAGAGAGAGAGAGAGAGAGAGAGAGAGAGAGAGAGAGAGAGAGAGAGAGAGAATGTGAAGAGTGAGGGAAGAGAGAATGTGAGGTGTGTGTGTAGAGAGTGTGAGTAGAGTGTATGGAGCGTGTGTGTGTGTGTTTCAGTGAAAGGAAAGTGCATGTGGGGTGTGTGAGGTGCGTGTGAAGAGTGTGTGTTTGTGAATGAAAGGGAAATGCACAGTGGTGTTTAGGAATGTGGGAGTTCAATAAAAGAAAAGTACACAGGAGAAAAGCAGGGTGGGCATGAGAATGTAGAGTGTGTGCAGTCTCAAGCTGTAAGTGAGCAAGAAAGAGAGCAGAGAGGTGGGAGATAGATAGCTAGATAGATAGACAGACCGAGAGACAGACAGACAGACAGACAGACAGACAGACAGACAGACAGACAGACAGACAGACAGACAGAGACAGTGACACAGAGCAACTTTAAGCCTTAAAAGTTGCCTGTCATTTTTAACTTGCATAGTTGTCTGTGTCTGTTTTTTACACACCTTCCAGATATCCCTGCTTCCAGTTGAGAACTCTGATCCTGTATTGAGCCTGGATCCCGACATAATATGACCATGAAGAAATATATATACAGCACAGTGAAGTCTTGGGAGACAGTGTAAAGAAGAATGTTAACATACCTGGAAAACTGTTCTGTATCACACTGGAAATTCATGTGGATTCACAGCACAATTATTTTCCTGAAAATATCCAGCTCTATTGAAACTGAGTCATACATTCTGGTTCATGGTCCGGCTCAATTTCATTTTATTTGCAGATGCAGGATCTGTCCGTATACATCACCTATCTCCATCATCCCTACTCACACACCCTGCTGCCATCCCTGGCCCTTAGTATCTCTGTGTCTCAGAGGCATCCAGATCCAGAGTAACTCATTAAAGATATAGTAATTATCCAGGACTTTCTTCAACCAATTTACCTCAGTGATCTCTAGCAGATACCAATTATAGTTACCCATCACTATTTCCTACACTTAGGGGAAAATATAATTTAAAGAACAAAAGCCAACATAACAAAGAAACAAATAGCAAAAGCAAAGCAAACAAGCATGAAAAGATGCATACTCCTTGACTGTTCAGAAAATGAACAAAGTTTCTGTTGATTGGAACCCAATTATTAATGGGGGAAAGTGAGGATACTACCCCATGTTATCAGGAATTATTCTGAGTATTAATGACTTAAAGAGGCTCACACAACACAAATTTGCATAAGAAGTTATCAGAAGCTATTATATTTTGGGTTGTGATCCTAGCCTTTAATCGCAAAGTCATGTCTCCTGGCCAACAGCAGTTTTTAAGCAGAATGAGAACATATAAAGCCACACACACTGGGAAGGTTTACAAGGACAGAATCTCAATTCAACATGACTGACCACATGTAAGAAGAGGACTTAGGGCACATAGACATCCTTCTAGAAAAATTTAAATTCATTGTCCAACTTCCTATGTGTGCCAATAGGTGAAAATGGGAGTAAAATGGCTAGCAGATGGCATGTTTAAGGCTTCCACAAGGCCATAGGAAAGCAGTCCATGTTCCTGTGCCTCTTCACATGTTTTGTCTTCTCACCTCTCTATGAACATATTAATTGTACCTACTGCCATCATTATCCAGCCACCAGTCAAATGGTAATTGTCCAATTAAAGGAGTTTTTCCTTTTTTCTTTTTAGCTTAGTTTAAATTAAAAGCTATTATTCATTATATTAACCTAAAATGTAGTTGGAATACTCATGGCATTTTAATTTATACTTAATTTGTTAATCATCTGCACAACACCTTCTTTATCCCACATTTCTGCTTTAACCCTGTTGCAACTCAGCTTTCCCTTTCACAGTTGCATATCACATATTTTTCCTTCTAAGCCTTTTCCTTAAGGTCTCAATTTTTCCTTCTCGCATGTCATGCTTTATGGTTCTGCCACCTATAGACAATCTCACATACAAATATATATTATTAATGGGGGATGGCTCAGTTATTAGGAGTTCTTGCTGCTCTTGTAGAGGATACTGAGTCTGTTCCGAATACTAATGAGGGAGCCCACAATAATATGTAATTCCAATTCCAGGAGATCCATCAATCATATTTGGCCAAGGTGTGCACCAGGCATACATGTGTTGCACTATTTACATGTATATAAGCAAAAACCTATGCATCTAAATTTTTAATTCTTTTAAAATTCATTGTGGTTTGAGAGTTCATGGGTGCTCCTCCTTTCCTGTCTTGTCTAGAAGACACTATCATGCAGAAAGCTATTGGTTTTCTGGTTTTTCTAATTTTCATTTGCTTTTCCAAGATAGTGCCACAGCTTTGGGTGTAGTGGTTGCATTGAAGATGCAGCAACTGAGATTGGGCATGCAATAATCACATATTCTTTGCAATTTGGCCATCCCTTTATTATTCTTCACGTGATGTAAAAAAAAAGTTCTTTGATGAGGGTTGAGAACTGCACTCATCTCTGGATATAAGGATAGTGTTTGGAATACAATTAGAAACTATGTTAGTTTAGGCAAATGGCAGTAGTAGGTTCTCATCTGGACCCTGTGACTAGACAGGATTGAGTGCCAAGAATGAATTCTTTCCTCTTAATTGGTCTTAAGTCCAATTATACAGATGTAGGTTACTCTCAGTATTAATGTGACACTATTGTACCACTGGGAAAACCTTCCTATGGTTTTCATTGTGGTACCAAAACTTTACACTGGGGTATAAATATTGATTGATTTTTCTCCCACGACATCTAACATGACATCTTCCAATACTGAGGGCTAGTCCTCAAGTAAGGTGCTTCTGAATCAGTTTATGCTCAATTCTTCCAAGTCTTATGTCTGAAATGTGTGGTGTCTTTAGCAATGGGATCTTACTTTCAATTTCTAGGAGGAAAACAAGGGTAAGTATAATAACTTCTATTGTTTGGTAGTCTATTGGGTCTAGCTGACCAACTACTAGAAGGGAGATTTCTTATTTTAGGCACTGGGATTTTTGTTACGCAGTCTATGGTCTTTGTGAGGATCATTATCACACTATGTTGCATAGCATAACTACATTAAAAATATATGTACACACTCACATATAATATATATATGTATATACATATATATTTGTAAGTGCGTTTATGTAATAATCTGTTTGCTTATGACCTTTTCAAACATCCTGAATTTTATTTATCTTTGTTTCACATTTCTCTGTATGACCCTCCTTCCTCCTCAGTTAAAGTACTTCCCTTAATTTTTCCACGTCTATATTCACAGTGTCAGTGCCTCATTCTCCCAGAAAATAACTGACACCAAGTCTTGTTGAGCTTTCAGGTTCAAGGGAACCCTTGTTTATGACCGGTAGGATTGCAAACTGATACAGGAACAATGGAAAGCAGTCTGGAGGGATATCCAAGCATATAGAGGTTTAACAGGACCCATCCATAGGACCCATTGGCATGTACCTGAAGAAATCAATATACTGCTGTAAGTTACTTGCTGTTTTAGTAAGGGTTTGAAGAGACTCAATAACTCTGGCAACTCTTATAAAGGAAAACATCTCATTGGCACTAGTTTACAGTTTCAGAGTAGCCTTGCTACATCCCAACAACAACGATGCTGAGAATGAATGATGGCAATAATACAAATTCACACTGTCACCAAAAATAATACATTGGAAGAAACTTAAGCAGGGAAACTTTTTAGGCCTCTTCTCCAACCCAATGTCCCTTTCTGCTTTTTTGACTTCTGCTGGTTCTTAAGGTTATGTACTCAAATCTATATATTTTCAACTGTGAAACAAAAATAAGAAACAATATGGAGCATTTGTCTTTCTGGGTCTGAGTTACAACACTGTGTAATATTTTCCATTTCAGACCATTTATTTGTAAGTTTCATGATTTTCTCTTTACATCAGAATAATTGTGTGTCTGCACCGTATTTTCATTATCCATTCATCAGTTGAAGGACACCTAGGCATATTTCATTTATAGCTATAGTGAATAGAGATGCAATGAATATCTTCCCTTCCAGCCACCATTTGCAGCATGGAACCAGGCAGCTCCACAGCCTTCTGTGATTAGCCCATCAGGAAAGAACGATCTCCCAGCAGCGATTTCACTTCTGATTGTGGAGGTGAGATCTCCACCTTTTCCCTGGAGGGGTACACCTAGGAGCATATAGGGCAATGATCAGTGGAGCAGCTGGGACAGAAGTCTTCCCTTCAGACCGACATTTGCAGCAGGGTACCAGACAGCTCCACAGCCTTCTGTGCACAGAACCTGCCAGAAGAGAGTTGGCCTCCCAGGAGTACAGACACAGGTTTACAGGCCCATAGGAGGGGCAAGCTCCAGCCAGAGACAACAAGACCAACTAACACCAGAGATAACTAGATGGCAAAAGGCAAGCACAAGAACCCTACCAACAGAAACCAAGGCTACTTGGCAATATCAGAGCCCAGTTTTCCCACCACAGCAAGTCCCGAATACCCCAACACACCGGAAAAGCAAGAGTTGGGTTTAAAGTCTCTTCTCACGATGCTGTTAGAGGACATCAAGAAGGACATAAATAACTCCCTTAAAGACATACAGTAGAACATGGGTCAAATGCTAAAAGCCCTTAAAGAGGAAACACAGAAATCCCTGAAAGAAATACAGGAGAGCATGGGTGAACAGGTAGAGGCCCTTAAAGAGGAAACACAAAAATCCCTGAAAGAATTACAGGAGAACAGAAACAAACAAGTGAAGGAACTGAACAAAACCATCTAGGATCTAATAATGGAAGTAGAAACAATAAAGAAATCACAAAGTGAGACATCTCTGGAGATAGAAAATCTTGGAAAGAATTCAGGAGTCATAGATGCAAGCATCAACAACAGAATACAAGAGATAGAAGAAAGAATCTAAGGGACTGAAGATGCCATAGAAAAAATTGACTCAACAGTTAAAGAAAATTCAAAATGCAAAAAGCTCCAGAGTCAAAACATCCAGGAAATCCAGAAAACAATGAGAAGACCTAACCTAAGGATTATAGGTATAGAAGAGAGAGAAGATTTACAACTTAAAGGACCAGTAAATATCTTCAACAAAGTTATAGAAGAAAACTTCCCTAACCTAAAGAAAGAGATGTCCATAAACATAAAAGAAGCCTACAGAACTCCAAACAGATTGGCCCATGCCAGAAATTCCTCTCAGCACATAATAATCAAAACACCAAATACACTAACGTTTTCTCTCTCCCTCTCCCTCTCCCTCCCCCCCCTCTCTCTCTCTCTCTCTCTCTCTCTCTCTCTGTTTGTGTGTGTGTGTGTGTGTTAGTTCCATTTAGTCCAAAGCTTCAATTAGTTTCACTGTGCCCCTGTTTAGTGTCTGCTTTCCTGAATGATCCATTTCAGAGAGCAGGGTGTTGAAGTCACCCACTATTATTGTGTGAGGTGCGATGTGTGCTTTGAGCTTTAGTAAAGTTTCTTTTACAAATGAGGGTGCCTTTGCGTTTTGAGTATAGATGTTCAGAATTGAGAGTTCTTCTTGGTGGATTTTTCCTTTGACCAGTATGTAGAGTCCTTCTGTGTCTTTTTTTGATGACTTTAGTTTGAAAGTCAATTTTATCTGATATTAGGATGGCAACTCCGGCTCGTTTCCTGGATCTATATGCTTTTAAAATTGTTATCCAGCCTTTTGCTCTGAGGTAGTGTTTGTCTTTGACACTGAGGTTTCCAGGACGCAGCAAAATGCTGGGACCTGTTTACGTATCCAGTCTGTTAATTTATGTCTTTTTTATTGGGGAATTGAGACCATTGATATTAAGAGAGATTATGGAATAATGATTATTGCCACCTGCTATTCTTGACGATATCTTTATGTTTGAGTAGTTATCTACTTTTGGGTTTGATGAAAGAAGGTTACTATCTCACTTTTTCCAGGGGGTAGTTTCTCTCCTTGTATTGGTGATTTCCACGTATTATCTTTTGCAGGGCTGGGTTTGTGGAAAGATATTTTGTAAATTTGGTTTTATCATGGAATGTCTTGGTCTCTCCATCTATGGTGATTGAGAGTTTTTCTGGGTATAGTAGTCTAGCCTGGCATTTGTGTTCTCAAATGTCTGCATGAGATCTGCCCAGGATCTTCTAACTTTCATAGTCTCTGGTGAGAAGTCTGATGGGATTCGGACAGTCCTTCCTTTGTATGTTACTTGGCCTTTTTCTCTTACTGCTTTTAATATTCTTTGTTTAGTATGTTTGGTGTTTTGATTATTGTGTTGGGAGGTATTTCTGTTCTGGTCCAGTCTGTTTGGAGTCCTGTAGGCTTCTTGTATGTTCATTGGCATCTCTCTGTAGGTTAGGGAAGTTTTCCTCCATAATTTTGATGCAGAAATTTACTGGCCCTTTAAGTTGCAAATCTTCCCTTTCATCTACACCTATAATCCTTAGGTTTGGTCTTCTCATTGTGTCCTGGATTTCCTGGATGTTTTGGGTTACATGTTTTTTGCATTTTGCATTTTCTTTGACTGTTGAGTCCATGCTTTCTATGGTATCTTCAGCATCTGAGATTCTTTCTTCTATCTCTTGTATTCTATTGTTGATGTTTGTATCTATGACTCGTGATTTCTTCCCAAGGTTTTCTATCTCCAAAGTTGTCTCCCTTTGTGATTTCTTATTTTTTTTTCTACTTCCTTTTTTAGATTCTGGATGGATTTGCTGAGATCCTTAACTTGTTTGTTTGTATTTTCCTGTATTTCTTTAAGATATTTTTCCATTTCCTCTTTCAGGATTTCTGCCAAGTTCTGTATTTCTCTAAGTGATTTTTGTGTTTCCTCCTCATGGGCTTCCATCTGTTGATCCATAATCTCCTGCATTTCTTTAAGCGATTCTCGTGTTTCCTTTGTAACGGCATCTACCGGTTGATTCATCTCTTTAAACGATTTTTGTGTTGCCTCCTTATGGGCCTCCATCTGTTGACCCATATTCTCCTGCATTTCTTAAAGCAATTTTTGTGTTTCTTTTGTAAGGGCATCTACCCATTGATTCATTTCTTTAAGTGATTTTTGTGTTGCCTCCTTATGGGCCTCCATCAGTTGACCCATATTCTCCTGCATTTCTCTAAGTGATTTTTGTGTTTCCTTTGTAAGGGCTTCTACCCTTTGATTCATGTTCTCCTGTATTTCTTTATGAGATTTATTTGTGTCCTTCTTGAAATCCTCTAATAGCATCATGAGAAGTGATTTTAAATCCAGATCTTGCCTTTCGGGCGTGATGGGGTATCCAGGACTTGCTGCTGTTGGAGAGTTCGGTTCGGATGGTGCCATATTGCCTTGATTTCTGTTAGTAACATTCCTATGTTTGCCTTTTGCCATCTGGTTACCTCTGGTGTTGATTGATCCTGCTGTCACTGGCTGTTGGTTGGACCTCCTGTGAGCCTGCAAGGCTATTTCTGCCCGACCCCCCCCCCCCCCGGATTAACAGGATTCCCCTGGCACCGATTGCTGAGGGGCTGCCCTGCTCCTGAGTGACTTTGGGCCCTGATGTGCCTTGCCCTAAGTGATGTTTTATTGTGGAATCCCTGCCCGTCTGAAGGCTCAGCTTAGTCAATCCCCGGATCAGAGGTCTCCAAGGAGAGGCTGGTGTGCTCTCTCCCTGTGCGGGTCCCTCTGCAGGGCAGATGTCCCACAGCTGAGCTGGTGCGTAGGTGACCACAGAACTGCCCAGTTCTTGGGAGCAAGGAGCACAAAAGCTGGCTGAGTCCCAAGCGATATTATGCTTGATTATCCCTGCACTTGGAGGTCCCAATTGCTCTGTTGCCAGAGTAAAGATGGCGGAGTGCACTGTGCACCCTCTTGGCGCAGATCACTCTGCAGGGCAGATGGCCCACAGCAGAGCTGGCGTGTAGGTGACCACACAACTGCCCAGCTCTTAGGAGCAGGGAGCACACAAGCTGACTGAGTTCCAAGTGATATTATGCTTGATTATCACTGCGCCTGGAGGTCCCAATTTCTCTGTTGCTGGAGCAAAGATGGCGGAGCGCACTGTGCACTCTCTGGGCACAGATCACTCTGCAGGGCAGATGGCCCACAGCAGTTGTCCACAGAGTTGCCCGCTCTTGGGCGCAGATGGAAGCCCAACACTCTGTGTCCCAAGTGACGTTATATTGGGGAGTCTCTGTGTACCTGGAGGCTCAGAATAGTCAATCCCTGGAGCAGAGGTCTCCAAGGGGATGCTGGTGCCCTCCCTTCCTATGTGGTTGCGCTCTCTCCCAGTGTGGGTCCCTCTGCAGGGCAGATGGCCCACAGCAGAGCTCTCACGTAGGTGACCACAGAACTGCCCAGCTCTTGGGAGCAGGGAGCACACAAGCTGGCTGAGTCCTAAGCAATATTATGCTTGATTATGCCTGCTCCTGAAGGTCCAAATTGCTCTGTTGCCAGAGCAAAGATGGCAGAGATTCCTGATGCTTTTTTTAAAAAAAAAATAGTAAAAAGAAAAAAGTAGTAACATTTTCATGTCCAAAAAAATGTTAATATGTCCTATATTGTCACAATTACCATAAGAATAATGGAGATGCAAAATTCCTCAAAAAGGAAATATGAATTATAACTCAACATAAAAGATTTCTTCCAACATAAGTTGCACACTGCCAAGTGCAAGAAAGCGTGAGTAAAAATGGAATTATGGATCTCAGCTATTGCTGCAATATAACAGGGACATAGACATTGGCATTAAGCAGTAATATAAAAAATATAGAGAGTAGCTGGAAAAGTGGTGGTGCTGAAGGGTGCCATTGAGATTTTTTTTAGAGTCAAGGAGACAAAAGTAATCAAATTGAGTAATAACGTGTGCTTCATTTTCTTAACAATTACATATTATCATGGGAAGTGTAACTTTCACATATTTGTATCCTTAACATTATTAGTAGCTTTAGAAAGTTTTATCATAATAGTCTGATGTATTCCAGTAACACACTCATTCCTCAGAGAGCTTGTTTCCTGGAGTAACAACATCTTAACAGACTTTCAAGCCGAAATATTTCCAAATGATGTTTCCTTAAAAGTCACTTAAGAATTATCCTCTAACAAATATTTTGTTCAGCATGTAGTCTCTGTTTACTTTTGTAACTGTTCAAACACTCCTCTTAGCCCCAGAAAGAATAAGCTACACCAAACAAACAAGTTAATGTTCACCTATGAGTTTCTCTCCTACTTCACTCCCCTCAAAGTGTAGTCATTTGTGAAAAGTGACTATTACCAGTCACTTCTGTAGGTCACTGAGAGAACTGGTCCTATAGAGGTCCTGGATAATTACTGTCTTTAATGAGTTACTGAAGCACCTGGACTCCTCTGGGACTCACAGCCTCTTATTATAGAGACTCATTGCAAGGGATGTGTGAAATATGGTGTAGATACTACAGAGGACCACAGACAAGCTGACTGCCTATGCCCTCATTGAATAAAAAAAATCACAATCTTTTATCAGGATTTAGGAATCACCCTTGCCCATCCAAGGTGAATTGTCTGGATAGTGATCTAGTCCTTTGCTGTCCTTCAAACTTGAATATTCCCAATTGCATATTCACAGGTCAGTTTTTTGGGTATGATAATATGCATTTTGTCATCTCTCTGAATTGTATTATTCTCATATAGTTGAAGTATTTGTGATAAATAGTAATAAACATTTTAGTATCTATGTAGTTCCTTACAATTACTCTTTCTTCACTTAATCTCCTAAACCATATCATTTCAAGAAAATACCAGGAAATTGAGTTGAATTATGTTATTTTATTTGTATTTTCTGTGGGGAGAGATTTTCTGTGTTCCAGGTTGATCTCAAACTCATAGTGATCTACAGGCTCAGCCTTCCAAGAACTGGGACATAGGTCTGGACTACTATACAGGATGAGCTATGTACTCCTTCTGTTTTTAAGTCTCTTCCTCTCTGTCTCCTTTCTATCTCTCACTCTGTGTGTCTCTTTCTCTATCTGTCTTTATGCCTCTATCTGTATCTCTCTGTCTAATTATCTCTCTGTCTAAGTAGAGGTCAGAGGATATCAAAAGTCATGTAGATTTTACAATACATAAGGTCTTATTTTTTGCTATAGTTTATGCCAGGCTACCTGGCCTCCAGTCTTCCAAGAATTCTCTTATCTTCACCTTTCATCTTCCTTAGGAGATTACAGATACATGCTACCATGCCCATCATATCATTCACAGGGGAACCAGAGTTTGGGAAACTGGGTTATGGTTTCACCTACATTGCCTCATCCCTCTATAATATTGAAACATAATTCTGAAGTGTGCATCACTGAATGAAGCTGCATTAAATATCCATCAACAGAGTGAAGGTCTCTTCATCCTGAGGCAGTTGTGTGGTTTCATTGAACTCTGGACAGGCTGGCCAAACACTACACAATTGGACTACATACCTAGCCTCACATGTCTCTTAATGCCATCTTTCTGATTTCTTTGCCGTCTTAAAATATGCTAGAATTCATTAGTCAAGACTGTAAAGAAGAAAACAGAAAAACAGAACAGAAAGGGTAGTTTATTTAAAGAATACAACCTATTCAATGTTAGCAGCCGAGGGTCTAATACCTGCACAGCCAGCCTCAAGAGTGTCTAGAAAGAAAACAAAAAAAAGAAAGTGGTTGGTTTTTCGGGCAGTGGTGGCGCATGCCTTTAATCCCAGCACTTGGGAGGCAGAGGCAGGAGGATTTCTGAGTTCAAGGCCAGCCTGGTCTACAAAGTGAGTTCCAGGACTGCCAGGGCTACACAGAGAAACCCTGTCTCAAAAAACCAAAAAAAAAAAAAAAAAAAAAAAAAAAAAAAAAAAAAAAAGAGTGTTTAGGAAGAGTAGAGGCTAAAGTCTTGAGTCTAGAGATAGAATTTTTCTTTAAAAAACTTCACATTTTCTTGTATATCCTTTAACTAATTTCATAGGAATTGTCATGTTATAAAAAGTGATTTGCTAGGTCTATTGATTTCAACATTGACAAAATTGAAAAAACTTTCATAATATGATTAAGAATTAAGATTGGCACTTGTCAAAACTTCTTCTCAGGACCTTAAAAAAATATCCTACCCTTAATGGTATGTATGGATGAGGGAGAACTCAAGATAAATTTTGCATATATGTCCATACCTTTTGCTTGTTCTTATATTTTCAATAATTTGTAAAATTATCATCACATTAATTTTCCTAAATCAATATCAGTGATATCCTCTGTAGGTGATTTTAGTTATAATGATTACTAAAATCAATCATATACTCATGCCCTCAGGGTTGAATACATACAAAACTACCTCTCTGAACTTGATCACATAGTGTCAAGTTATAGAGTGGTCAATTAGAGTAAGTTTGCATTCTGTAAAGCTTTAAGAAGTATGTATATTCTAACAAATATAGATGAGAGAGAGACAGAGAGAGAGAGAGAGAGAGAGAGAGAGAGAGAGAGAGAGAGAGAGAGAGAGAGAGAGAGAGAGAGAGAAGATAGATGGATAGATAGATGGGAAACTTCTTTTTTTTATAGAATTGGTTATTTTTTTATTATAAATGTGATTAGCATTACCGTAGTAAGACACACAGATATATTCTTATCCCACTTGTGAGAAAAGGTTTACATTCTTTCTGTGATCACCCTCTAATACTTCCTATTTTGAAACTCTAATCTTTCACACGAGTTTTAGAATTTTTGTGTTTTGTTTGCTAAGAATTGTATTGAATTTGTGTGTTTTATGTATTCTGTGATGCCATAGTTTACAAAACACATCATTTACATTGTCTACCACCAAGGAAGAAAAATTACTATGACATTGAGAGGGAAGACAAGAGAAATGGGGCTGGAAATGATAAAAGCAAATTAAATACATGTTTGAAAACATCATAATAAAACTATTTGTACAATTAACATGTACTAATAAATGATAAAAATGGCATAGTGCTTTCTTTTACAAAAATAGTTCTTTGAGATTCAAAGAATATATTTTGATCATATTTACTCCTCCTCCAACTCTTTCCAGATCCAGCCCCTTTCATATATACCCAAATTTATATTCTCATTTTTTTTAAATTCAACTAGTCCAAATTATTCTGCCAATATACTGTTGGGTGTATGATCATCCACTGGAGCATAGTCAATCTATCAGGGTCCACATTCTTTTTTTTTTTTTTTAAATTTTATTTTCTAAGTTTTTTTTTTTTATACACATTCAAAATCATTTCCCCTTTCCCGTTTCCTCCCTCCCCGAAAGTCCCATAAGCCCTCTTCCTTCCCTCTTTTCCCCATTCACCCCCATCTCGCTTCTCTGTCCTGGCATTCCCCTACATCCAGTCTTTCCAGGACCAGGGGTCTCTCCTTCCATCTTCTTAGAAATCTATTGATATGCGAATTGTGTCTAGGGTATTCCGAGATTCTGGGTTAATACCCCCTTATCAGTGACTGCATACCATGTGTGTTCTTTTGTGATTGGGTTACCTCACTAAGGATGATATTTTCAAGTTCTGACCATTTGCCTAGGAATTTCGTGAATTCATTGTTTTTAATTGCAGAGTAGTATTCCATTGTGTAAATATACCACATCTTCTGAATCCATTCTTCCGTTGAGGGACATCTGGGTTCTTTCCAGTTTCTGGCTATTATAAATAAGGCTGCTATGAACATAGTGGAGCATGTGTCCTTATTGCATGCAGGTAAAGCCTCTGGGTATATGCCCAGGAGTGGTATAGCTGGATCCTCCGGGAGTGTCACGTCCAGTTTTCTGAGGAACCGCCAGACTGCTTTCCAGAGTGGTTTTACCAGCTTGCAATCCCACCAGCAGTGGAGGAGTGTTCCTCTTTCTCCACATCCTCGCCAAAAACTGCTGTCTCCTGTGTTTTTGATCTTAGCCATTCTGACTGGTGTGAGATGAAATCTCAGGGTTGTTTTGATTTGCATTTCCCTAATGACTAAGGATGATGAACATCTCTTTTAGTGCATCTCAGCCATTAGATATTCTTCAGGTGAGAACTCTTTGTTTAGCTCTGTACCTCATTTTTTAATAGGGTTACTTGCCTCTCTGGAGTTTACCTTCTTGAGTTCTTTGTATATATTGGATATTAGCCCTCTGTCGGATGTAGGGTTGGTAAAGATCATTTCCCAGTTAGTTGGTTGTCGCTTTGTCTTTTTGACAGTGTCTTTTGCCTTGCAGAAACTTTGTAATTTAATGAGGTCCCATTTGTCTATTCTTGATCTTAGAGCATAAGCTATTGGAGTTCTGTTCAGGAAATTCTCCCCTGTGCCCATATGTTCAAGGTTCTTCCCTAGTTTCCTTTCTATTAGTTTCAGTGTGTCTGGTTTTATGTGGAGGTCTTTGATCCACTTGGAATTGAGCTTAGTGCAAGGAGATAAGAATGGGTCAATTTGCATTTTTCTGCATGTAGACCTCCAGTTGAGCCAGCACCATTTGTTGAAAAGGCTATCTTTTTTCCACTGTATGGTTTTAGCTCCTTTGTCAAAGATCAAGTGACCACAGGTGTGTGGATTCATTTCTGGGTCTTCAATTCTGTTCCATTGATCTACATGCCTGTCACTGTACCAATACCATACGGTTTTTAACACTATTGCTCTGTAGTACATCTTGAGGTCCGGGATACTGATTCCCCCAGATGTTCTTTTACTCTTGAGAATAGTTTTAGCTATTCTGGGTTTTCTGTTATTCCAGATGAATTTTTGAATTGCTCTTTCTAACTCTATGAAGTATTGAGCTGGGATTTTGATGGGAATTGCATTGAATCTGCATATTGCTTTTGGCAATATGGTCATTTTTACTATATTAATTCTGCCAATCCACGAGCATTGCAGACTTTTCCATCTTCTGAAGTCTTCTTCAATTTCTTTCTTCAGAACCATCACACCATGAGAAAATGATAAATCACAAGGCAATGCAATTCATCTAGGATGACTAACCAGGTAAATCCAAGAAAAACAAATCAATTTCATGCCAAGACTAAATAGAAAAAGTGCTTAGGAAATCACTGTCTAATGAACTATGCTAAAGGGAATTTAATAAGTCCTTCTTAATTATTGATAAAGACATGTTGATCTGAACAGTATGCTACTTGTGATGGTATTATTGTAGAGCATGTAAATTTGTTACATCTTCTCAATGTCTGATGAATTTGAAATAGATGCACCTTCATTGGGAATGTTAAGTGCTGCTATTTTTTTCTGAAAAGGCATATGTGTAAACAAATGACTAGAAGAATTCAAACTGTCATCTCACATTTCCTCCTCCTGGGCCTGCCCATTCCCCCAGAGCACCAGCAATTGTTCTATGCCCTGTTCCTGGCCATGTACCTCACCACCATCCTGGGGAACCTCATCATCATCATCCTCATTCTTCTGGACTCCCATCTTCACACACCCATGTATTTGTTTCTCAGCAATTTATCCTTTGCTGACCTCTGCTTTTCCTCTGTCAGAATGCCCAAGTTGCTCCAGAACATGCAGAGCCAAGTTCCATCCATTCCATATGCAGGCTGCCTGGCACAAATATACTTCTTTCTCTATTTTGGAGACCTTGGAAACTTTCCCCTTGTAGCCATGACCTATGACCACTATGTGGCCATCTGTTTTCCCCTTCATTACATGAGCATCATTAATCCCAAGCTCTGTGTGAATCAGGTGCTGCTTTCCTGGGTGCTGACAACCTTCCATGCCATGCTACACACCCTGCTCATGGCCAAATTGTCGTTCTGTGAGGACAGTGTGATCCCTCACTATTTCTGTGATATGTCTACTCTGCTGAAAGTGGCTTGTTCTGACACCCATGATAATGAATTAGCAATATTTATCTTAGGGGGCCCTATCGTTGTACTTCCTTTCCTTCTAATCATTGCTTCTTATGCAAGAATTGTTTCTTCCATCTTCAAGTTCCCTTCTTCTCAAGGTATCCTTAAAGCCTTTTCTTCCTGTGGGTCCCACATGTCTGTGGTATCACTGTTCTGTGGGACAGTCATTGGTCTCTACTTATGCCCTTCAGCTAGTAACACTACTGTGAAGGAGATGATCATGTCTTTGATGTACACAAGGGTGACTCCCATGCTGAACCCCTTCATCTACAGTCTGAGGAACAGAGACATAAAAGATGCATTGGAAAAAATAATGTGCAAAAAGCAAATTCCTTCCTTCCTTTGATGGTAATACTTCAGATTTTCATATAATTTCTTTAGAAAATATTAATATTATGATGTTGCTGCAGAATTATTCCTCACCATGGATCCCTCTGTTTAAAGGTCCCACAACATAACTTTTCATCAAACAAATTAGAAGCTCATATGAGTAGTTGAATTTGGGAAGCAAGTTTAGGGGATCTGAATATACACAATTTGTTTTGTCCAGGTGATTCTGGAAACATTAGTGTAGACTTAGAATCATATCTCTAATCCCCCATGGTTTTCTGTATTAATTTACTCCATTTTATCATTTTGTCCAAATGTCTGTTTTGACTGTGTACTTATAAATATGTACTCTATAATCTTAGATCAATACTTAAAAATATCCAAGTATCTCAACTTACCAACCCTTTTCCAATTTTATACATGTTCTTTCTACAATTTGCCATTAAATAATTGCATTACTTAATTCCTTATACTATTCCTTATATTATTCCCTTCCCTTTCTTTTCTTTCCCTTCCCTTCCCTTCCCACCTCTGAGGATACATGCACCCACCCACTTGAACCCATATGTGTTTATTTTGTTGTCTGTGTTGTTTTTCTAACATAGATATTTGTTGACTATTCTCAGTGATGTCTATAAGCTTATAAAATTCACTAAAATGAGTATTTTTAAAATAAGAAAACAAAGCTAAGCATAGAGGATTCATGGAGTCCCACCAATTCCTTTTAAATAACTATTAACTGCTCACAGTCTTTGGGAGTAGGTAGCCATCATCTTTATAGCTGATGTTACCAGGATCCAACAGATAGATTTAAACCCATGATTACATGAACAGTACTGGTTATTTTCAATAGGTCACAAAACAAAATGGATAGTCATAAATGTGAAAAATCAATTTCTGGAGAGGAATGGTAGAGAAGTAAGAGATGAGAGTTGTGTAAATGTGTGAGATTATCAGAAAATTGACTAAAAAATAATTTATAGTGACCACTAAAGAAAGCCACCACTGCACACAATACAAAGATCAATATATTGTGGAGAGCTCTGCCTTGATGGCTACATCATCACCAAAGCTACTGCATTTTATGTCCAGGGAACATAACAGGAGAAGGAATGGAAAGATTATGAGAATCAGAATAGCAGGAGGTCTAGTTCGTGACTGCCTTTCTTAGAAATGTCTGCTTTAACAAGGTCTGAATAATGGCAATATCAGTAGACATGCTAATACAGAAGTGAGTAAAAGTCTCACAGTGTCCCAACCCCAGACTGAAAAACTACAGGTAGCTAATGACTATTAAGAAAGAGAGAATTGGGTTCTCCCAGGGACGAGCCCCTTGATTGATTATTTAGTACAAAGTGGTTAGCCTTGAAACCGTATCTACACAAACAAGAAACATGAGCTCATCAGGTTATGCTTATATATAGTTTTGATAGACAGACAAATAGATATATAATAGATGGAAAGATGATAGATAGATGATAGATAGATAGATAGATAGATAGATAGATAGATAGATAGCAAGTAAAAAGAAAAAGAGGCTATTGCTTTGAGAGTGGATTGGAGGGAGGAAAAGAAAGGGGAAGTGATGTATTAATTTTTTAATAACAAATTTAAAATAAAACAATTTGATAATAATGAAATAATAGTAGGAGAGGTCCAACCACCACCATACCATGCAGTAAGGATGGGAAAAGATGCTCAAAGACATGCCCTTTGCATGGACCCATCTGAAGCAGGAGCCACTACAATGTACAAATATGTAGTGGAAAAATGAAAGAAAAAGAGAAGCTAAATGAATTAAGCAGTATAAAGAGAGAAGGAACTGGAGTCCAACAAACACTAGAGATAACCAGATGGCAAAAGGCAAGCACAAGAACTCTACCAACAGAAACCAAGGCTACTTGGCAACATCAGAACCCAGTTCTCTCACCACAGCAAGTCCTGGATACTACAATACACCGGAAAAGCAAGAGTTGGGTTTAAAACCATATCTCATTATGCTGATAGAGGGCTTCAAGAAGGACTTAAATAACTCCCTCAAAGAAATACAGGAGACATTGGTCAACAGGTAAAAGTCCTTAAAGAAGAAACACAACAATCCCTTAAAGAAATACAGGAGATCATGGGTCAACAGGCAGAAGTCCTTAAAGAGGAAACACAAAAATCCCTTAAAGAATTACAGGAAAACACAAACAATAAATTGAAGGAACTGAACAAATCCATCCAGGATCTAAAAGTAGAAGTAGAAACAATAAAGAAATCACAAAGTGAGACATCTCTGGGGATAGAAAACCTTGGACAGAATTCAGGTGTCATAGATGCACGCATCAACAACAGAATACAAGAGATAGAAGAAAGAATTTCAAGTGCTGAAGGTACCATAGAAAACACTGACTCAACAGTTAAAGAAAATGCAAAATGCAAAAATCTCCTGAGCCAAAACATCCAGGAACTCCAGGACACAATGAGAAAACCAACTCTAAGGATTATAGGTATAGAAGAGAGCAAAGATTTCCAACTTAAAGGGCCAGTAAATATCTTCAACAAAATTATAGAAGAAAACTTTCCTGATCTAAAGAAAAAGATGCCCATGAACATACAAGAATCCTACAGAACTCCAAACAGACATGATCAGAACAGAAATTCCTCCTGGCACATAATAATCAAAACACCAAATGCACTAAACAAAGAAAGAATATTAAAAGCAGTAAGAGAAAATAGTCAAGTAACCTATAAAGGTAGGACTATCAGAATTACACCAGACTTCTCACCTGAGATGATGAAAGCTAGAAGATCCTGGGCAGATCTCATACAGACCCTAAGAGAACACAAATGCCAGCCCAAACTACTATACCCAGCAAAACTCTCAATTTCCATAGATGGAGAAAACAAGATATTCCATGATAAAACCAAATTTACACAATATCTTTCCACAAATCCAGCCCTACAAAGATTAATAGATAGAAAACGCCAATAGGAGGAGGGAAACTACACCCTAGAAAACCGAGAAAGTAATCTTCTTCCAAGAAACCCAAAAGAAGATATCCAGACAAACATAAAAATAACATATAAAATAACAGGAAGCAGCAATCACTATTTAATGTCTCTTAACATCAATGGACTAAATTTCCCAATAAAAAAGACATAGACTAACAGATATATTTTTCATGTAAATCTTCAACTTTATTAGAAAATATTTGTAATTTCTCTTTCAATTAATTTAGTAATTTTTTATGTCTCCCATTTTATCTGCATTATTTTACATGATAATTTTCAATTTTAATAAGCTTTTCTATACATTTCTTCTATTTTATCAGAAATGTTTTCCCTGTAAATCTCTGACGTTAACACAAAATGTTTTTAATTCCACCATCAATTAATTTAGAAAGATTATTTATATCTACTGTTTTATCTGCATAATTTTCCATGAAATATTCAATTTTAACATGTTTTTCTATATATTTCTTGAATTTTATCAGAAATATTTTCATGTAAATCTTCAATTTTACCTGAAAATGTTTATACTTTCACTTTCGATTAACAGAATTATTTTTATACCTACCATTTTATCTGTATAATTTTCTGTGATAATCTTCAATTTTAACATGTTTTTCTACATATTTCTTCAATTTTATCAGAAATTTTTTCCATGTAAATATTCAACTTTATCAGAAAATGTTTATAATTCCACTTTCAATCAACACAGAAATACTTTTATGCTTACCATTATTATATCCATATAAAATTTTCCATGATAATCTTCAATTTTAACATATTTTTCTACATTTGCTCTAATTTTATTAGAAATAAATCTTCAATTTTATCATAAAATGTTTCTATTTCATTTTTCAATTAATTTAGCAATGTTTTTATGTCTACTACTTTACTCTTTAATTTTCCATGAAAACTGTCAATTTTAATGTGTTTTTCTCTATATATATCTTCTATCAGAAATATTTTCCATGTAAAACTTCAATTTTGTCATGAAATGTTCTTACTTCGTTTTTCAGTAAAAGAACATGCTTTTCAAAAAAAAGCAAATAAATTAACCCATTTTACTGCTTCTACCCTTACCAACTCCATACTCTCCTTTCAAATACAATTTCAATTTGAATGCAAGAAAATATGTAATTTTTAAATGATTATTCTTATGCATCTGTCTTTTGAATAGCTGTATTTTCAACCATTTGGCATTATTATTTTTAATAACCATGAAAAGGAAAATCAAAACAGCTAATGAATAACAAATGTTTTACCATTTTGGTGATAATAGCTTATAAAACACACTAGTTTTTACTCTTCAGTTGCATATGTAATTTGTTATATAACCCCAATTTGCATAATAAATTCAAGTTGTATTGCCCCAAAACGAAGAAATTAAAATAATATCATAACTGAATGGAATATACTGAGAATAGTTAAAATTGAATAAATACAACTCTACAAATAAGGAAAAATCCTACAAATCTTGGTAATATCTAACTTTGGTTAGTAAGTGAAACAATTATGACTGTCAAGGTTGCCAGAATGTAAAATGGTTTAAACAATTGGAATACTGAAAGATAGTCTCTTACTTATACATATATGCTAAACTTTTCAGCAATTGTACTCCTAGACTTCTGCCTAAGAGAACAAAGATAATCACTCACTTAAAAAATTGCACATAAGTGCTTATAGCAACTTTATTTGTAATAACAGCAAGCTGAAAATTTTCTAAAATGCTTATGAAGATGTAAATATGTATATATGTATATAAATATGTTTATATATTCACACATAAAAATGAATAAACATTCATATATGTGAAATATAAAAAGGACTCCAAAGATTTGTGAATTTGTGTAGATAAAATTAATCATAATCTTGGAGAGGACATTTTACAGTTTGTTAAGACTCCATTGGTGAAAGTAAAGTAAAAACACCATCAGCACTACAGAACTAAACTCTACTTCAGAGGGCTGCTCTTATGTTGAAATGGTAGGATATTGAGAGAAAAAACATATAATAATGAGTAATTGGAATGGACCTTTGATATGAAATAGGTTACATGATGAGCATGAACAAATAGTAACACATTATGGGGAAATCTTGGGAGGAAGAGGAAAGATGAAAGTCATTATACCTGAAAAAGAGTCCTACATAAAACAGGAATTTAAACTGAGAGCAAGACACTTGCTTAGTTTCCTGAACATACCCACCTTAACAGAAGCTGGATTATAATTTCTGGTTCATAATCTTACTCACTGTTATTGTATTTGCAGAGAGAAAATAGCAGCCTCTCTACCTTCACCTATCTGTACCATCCCTACTCACACATCCCTGCTGGCATCTCTGAGCCCTTAGTGCCCAGCTTCCCAGGGAGAACAGATCCTGTAGAACTCATTAAAGACATAGTAATTACTAGGGACTTTTCTAGGACTAATTTACCTCAGGGAACTCTAGTCGAGACCAATTACAGTCACTGATTAGTATTTATTACACTTAAGAAAATGTAAAATTTAAAGAACAACAGCAAACAAAATCAATCAATAAATAGAAGCAACAATAAATCCAAAAGGCATGAAAAGATGCATACTCGTTCTATGTTCAGATAGTCAACATGGTGCTCTTGAGTGGAGTCCATTTTATTAGTGAGAAAATGGAAGAAGGGTGACTGCAAACCACCCCACACTATCAGGAAAATTTTGATTTAAAATGTTTCACACAACAAAAATTCAAACAGGAAACCATCAGTAGTTTTTATATTTTTGGATGTACGCCTAGCCTTTAACTGCTGAGCTGTCAACAGTAGTTTTTAAGTAGAATGATGCTATAGAAAATGACACACATTAGGAAACTTCTGTGAATAGTAACACAATTGTACATGACTGACTATGTGCAGAAAGTACTTCAAGCACACAAACAATGTTCTTGAAAAATTTCAGCTTCATTATCCAATGTTCTATGTGTGCCTATATGTGAAAGGGAAAGGACTTTGACAAGCAGATGGCAGGTGTAAGGCTTCTTCAAGCCAATATAAATGAATTTCATATTTCTATGACTGTTCACTCATTTTGTATTCTTTACATCTCTATGAAAATGTTAATTGTACCTACTACCACCATTATCCAACCTCCATCCATATATGTGAGATTGCATTATGATTCCATGTTGTATGTGTTCACTACTGATCATGAGGCCATTTATGACATTTATTTTTTCCTATTTTTATTAGATATATTCTTTATTTACATTTAAAATGTCCCATTTCCTGGTTTCCCCCCTGAAAACCCCCTAAACCTCTCCTCCACCCAATCTTGCTTCTCATTCCTGGCATTCCCTATACTGGGGCATCTAGCCTTCTCAAGACCAAAGGCCTTTCCTCCCTTTAATGTCCAACAAGGCCATCCTCTGCTGCAAATGAATCTGTAGACATGGGTCCCTCCAGGTGTACACTTTAGTTGTTGGTTTAGCCCCTGGGAGCTCTTGGGGTACTGGGTGGTTCATATTGTTGTTCCTCATTTGGAGCTGCAAACCCCATCAGCTCCATGGGTGCTTTCTCTATCTCCTCCACTGGGGACCCCGTGCTCAGTTCAATGGTTGGCTGAGAGTGTCCCTCCCTGTATTGGCCATGCATGCACTGGCAGAGTCTCCCAGGTGACAGTTTTATCAGACTCCTGTCAGCAAGCACTTGTTGGCATCAAAAATAGAGTCTGTGTTTTGTAACTGTAAATGGGATAGATCCCTAGGTGGGGCAGTCTCAAATGGTCTTTCCCTCAGTCTCTGCTCCACACTTTGTCTCTGTGTCTCCCCCTGTAGGCATTTTGTTCCTCATTCTAAGAAGGACCAGAGTACACATAGTTTGTTCCTCCTTCTTCTTGAGCTTCATTTGGTCTGTGAATAGTATCTTGGGTATTCCAAGCTTCTGGGCTAATATCTACTTGTCAGTGAGTTCATACCATGTGTGTTCTTTTGTGATTGGGTTACCTCTCTTAGAATGGTATTTTCTAGTTCCATTCATTTGCCTAAGAATTTCATGAATTCATATTTTTTAATAGCTGAATAGTATTCCATTGTGTAAATGTACCACATTTTCTGTATCCATTCCTCTGTTTAGGGACATTTGGATTCTTTTCATCACCTGGCTATTATAAATAAGGCTGTTGTGAACATAGTAAAGTATGTTTCCTTACTACATGCTGGAGAATCTTCTGGCTATATGGCCAGGGTCCTATGATAGTATTATGCCCAATTTTCTGAGGAACTGCCAAACTGATTTCCAAAGTGGTTGTACCAGCTTGCAATCCCACTAGCAGTGGAGGAGTGTTCATCTATCTCCACATCCTCTCTAGCACTTGCTGTCTCCTGAGTTTTTGATCTTAATCATTCTGACTGGTGTGAGGTGAAATCTCAGGGTTGTTTTGATTTGAATTTCCCTGATGACTAAGGATGTTGAACATTTCTTTAGGTGCTTCTCAGCCATTCGATATTCCCCGGGTAAAAATTCTTTGTTTAGCTCTGTACCCCATTTTTAAATAGGGTTGCTTGGTTCTCTGGAGTCTAATTTCTTGAGTTCTTTGTGTATAATGGATATTAGCCCTCTGTCAGATGTTGGGTTGGTGAAGGTCTTTTCCCAATTTGTTGGTTGCCGTTTTGTCCGATTGACAGGGTCCTTTGCCTTACAGAAACTTGTAATTTTATGAGGTCCCATTTGTCAATTCTTGATCATAGAGCATAAGCTATTGGTGTTCTGTTCAGGAAACTTTCCCCTGTGCCCATGTGCTTGAGCCTCTTCCTCACTTTCTTTTTTTCTCTTTTTTTCAGAGATTTTTTTTTATTTTCTATATTCTTTATTTACATTCATTCCAAATGATTTCCCCTCTTCCAGTTCCCCCCTCCCCAGAAGTCCCATAAGCCGTCTTCCTTACCCCTGTTCTCCAGTCAACCCTCTCCTACTTCTATGTCCTGGTATTCCCCTATACTACTACTTTCAGTCTTTCTAGGACCAGGGAACTCTCCTTCCTTCTTCTTGGGAATCAATTGATTTGTGAATTGTGTCTTGGGTATTCCAAGCTTCTGGGTTAATATCCACTTATCAGTGTCCGCATACCATGTTTGTTCTTTTGTGATTGGGTTACCTCACTAAGGATGATATTTTCCAGTTCTGACCATTTGCCTAAGAATTTCATGAATTCATTGTTTTTAATTGCTGAGTAGTATTCCATTGTGTAAATATACCACATCTTCTAAATCCATTCCTCCATATAGGGACATCTGGGTTCTTTCCAGCTTCTGGCTATTATAAATAAGGCTGCTATGAACATAGTGGAGCATGTGTCCTTATTGCATGCTGGGGAGGCCTCTGGGTATATGCGCAGGAGTGGTATAACAGGGTTCTCCAGGAGTGTCATGCCAGTTTTCTGAGGAACTGCAAGACTGATTTCCAGAGTGGTTGCATCAGCTTGCAATCCCACCAGCAGTGGGGGAGTGTTTCTCTTTCTCCACATCCTTGCCAACACCTGGTGTCTCCTGAGTTTTTGTTCTTAGCCATTCTGACTGGTGTGAGTTGAAATCTCAGGGTTGTTTTGATTTGCATTTCCCTGATGACTTTCTTTTCTATTAATTTCTCTGAGTCTGGTTTTATGCGGAGGTCCTTGCTCCACTTGGACTTGAGCTTTGTACAAGGAAGTAAGAATGGATCGATTTGCATTCTTCTACATGCTAACTGCCAGTTGAACCAGCACCATTTTTTGAAAAGGCTTTTTTCCACTGGATGGTTTTAACTCCTTTGTCAAAGATCAAGTGACCATAGCTATGTGGGTTCAATTCTGGATCTTCAATTGTATTCCATTTCTCTACATGCCTGTCACTGTACTTATACCATGCAGTTGTTTTCACTATTGCTCTGTAGTACTGCTTGAGGTCCTGGATACTGATTTCCCCAGAAGTTCTTTTATTGTTGAGAATAGTTTTAGCTATCCTGGGTTTTTTGTTATTCCAGATGAATTTGAGAACTGCTTTTTCTAACTCTATGAAAAATTGAGTTGGAACTTTGATGGGGATTGCATTGAATCTGTATATTTCTTTTTGCAAGATGGTCATTTTTTATTATATTAATCCTGCCAAATCAGGAGCATGGGAAATCTTTCCATCTTCTGAGGTCTTCTCCAGTTTCTCTCTTCAGAGACTTGATGTTCTTGTATACAGATCTTTCATTTGTTTGGGTAGAGTCACACTAAGATACTTTCTATTGTTTGTGCTTATTGTGACGAGTGTCGTCTCCCTAATTTCTTTCTCAGCTTGTTTATCCTTTGAGTATAGAAAGGCTACTGATTTGTTTGAGTTAACTTTTTATCCAGCCACTTTGTCGAAGTTGTTTATCAACTGTCTCTGGTGGAAGTTTTGGGGTCGCTTAAGTATACTATCATATCATCTGAAAATAGTGAGTTTGACTTCTTACTTTCTAATTTGTATCCTTTTACCTCCTTTTGTTGCCTAATTGCTCTAGCCAGAAGTTCAAGTACTTTATTGAGTAGATATGGAGAGAGAGGGTAACCTTGTCTAGTCTCTGATTTTAGTGGGATTGCTTCAAGTTTCTCTCCACTTAGTTTGATGTTGGCTACTCATTTACTGTATATTGCTTTTACTATTTTCAGATATTGACCCTGAATTCCTGTTCTTTTCAAGACTATTAACATGAAAGGATGCTGAATTTTGTCAAATGCTTTTCCAGCATCTAATGAAATGACCATTTGGATTTTTCTTCTATTTTGTTTATGTAGTGGATTATATTGATGAATTTCTGTATATTGGACCATACTTCAATCTTTGGGATGAAGCCTACTTGATGGTGTTGAATGATCATTTTGATGTGTTCTTGGATTCGGTTGGCAAGAATTTTATTGCGTATTTTTGCTTCGATGTTCATAAGGGAATTGGTCTGAAGTTCTCTTTCTTTGCTGGATCTTTGTGTGGTTTTGGTATCAGCATAAATGTGGCTTCATTGAACGAGTTGGACAGTGTTCCTTTTGTTTCTATTTTGTGGAATAGTTTGAAGAGTACTGGTTTTATGTCTTCTTTGAAGGTCTGATAGAGTGTTGCACGAAAACCATCTGGTACTGTGGTTTTTTTTTTTTTTGGTTGGGAGACTTTCAGTGACCACTTCTACCACTTTAGGGGTTATGGGACTGTTTAGAAGGTCTATCTGATAATGATTTAACTATGGTATCTGGAATCTGTCTAGCAAATTGTCCATTTCATCCAGATTTTTCCAGCTGTGTTGAGTATAAACTTTTGCAGTAGGATCTGTTGATTTTTTTGAATTTCCTCAGTTTCTGTTGTTATATCTCCCTTCTCATTTCTGATTTGTTAATTTGGATACTGTCTCTGTGCCTTGTGGTTAGTTTGGCTAAGGGTTTATCTGTCTTGTTGATTTTCTCAAAGAACCAGCTCTTGGTTTTGTTGATTCTTTGTATAGTTCTGTTTGTTTCTATTTGGTTGATTTCAGCTTTGAGGTTGATAATTTCTTGCTCTCTACTCCTCTTGAGTGTATTATCTTCTTTCTGTTCTAGAGTTTTCAGATGTGCTGCTAATCTGCTAGTTTATGCTCTGTCCAGTTTCTTTTTCAAGGCACTCAGAGCTATGAGTTTTCCTTTTATCTTGCTTTTATTGTGCCCCATAAATTTGGGTATGTTGTACTTCATTTTCATTGAATTTTAAAAAGTCTTTCTTTCTTTATTTCTTCTTTAACAAAGGTATCTTCAAATGAGTATTGTGTATTTTCCATGTGTATGTAGGATTTCTGTTGTTTTTGTTGCTGTTGAAGACCAGCCTTAATCCATAATGAAGGCATGGTGTTATTTCAATCTTCTTATATCTGTTGAGGTCTGTTTGTTACCAATTATATGCTCAATTTTGGAGAAGGTACCCTGAGGTGCTGAGAAAGAGGTATATTCTTTTGTTTTAGGATGAAATGTTCTATAGATATCTGTGAAATCCATTTGCTCTATAACTTCTGTTAGTTTCTCTGTGTCTGTGTTTAGTTTGTGTTTCTCTGATATGTCCATTGATGAGAGTGGTGTGCTGAAGTCACCGACAATTGTTGTGTGAGGTGCAATGTGTGCTTTGAGCTTTAATAAAGTTTCTTTTATGAATGTGGATGCCCTTGCATTTGGAGCATAGTTGTTCAGAATTGAGTTTTCTTCTTGGTAGATATTTCCTTTGATGTGTATGAAGTGTTCTTCTTTATCATTTTTGATGACTTTTGGTTGAAAGTCACTTTTATCAGATATTAAAATGGCTACTCCATCTTGTTTCCTGGAATAATTTGCTTGTAAAAGTGTTTTCCAGCGTTTTACTCTGAGGTAGTGTTTGTCTTTGACACTGAGGTGCATTCCCTATATGCAGCAAGGTGCTGGGTCCTATTTATGTATCCAGCCTCTTAGTCTATGTCTTTTTATGGGGAATTGAGTCTATTGATGTTAAAATATATTAAGGAATAGTGATTGTTGCTTCCTGTTATTTTTTATGTTATTTTTATGTTTCTATGATTATCTTCTTTTGAGTTTATGAAAAAAGATTAGTTTCTTTCTTTTTCTAGGGTGTTATTTCCCTCCTTGTGTTTTCTTTTTCTATCTATTATCCTTTGTAGGGCTGGATTTGTGAAAAGATATTATGTAAATTTGTTTTTATCATGGAATATCTTTGTTTCATCATCTATGAATTTTTAAATGATGAATTTCATCATCTATGTGACTGAGCATTTTTCTGGGTATAGTAGTCTGTGCGCGCATTTGTGTTCTCTTATGGTCTATATGAGATCTTCCCAGGATCTTCTAGCTTTCATGGTTTCTGGTGAGAAGTCTGGTGTAATTCTGATAGGTTTGCCTTTATATGTTGATTCACCTTTTTCCCTTACTGCTTTTAATATTCTTTCTTTGATTAGCGCATTTGGTGGTTTGATTACTATGTGCTGGGAGGATTTTCTGTTCTGATCCAGTCTGTTTGGAGTTCTGTAGGCTTCTTTTCTGTTCATGGGCATCTCTTTCTTTAGGTTAGTGAAACTTTCTTCTATAATTTTGTGGAAGATATTTACGGGTCCTTTAAGTTGTATATCTTTGCTCTTTTCTATACCTGTAATCTTTTGGCCTTTCCATACTCTTGGGAGTTTAGCTACCTCTCTATGCCACCTGGATATGGCACTCTGTGGCAGAGGATGGTGCCCTGCTGGAGACAAATACAGGAAGGCTCCCTCCTGATGGTTCTGGACATGATCATCTGAACAGCAGCGGTGGTCCTACCTGTGCTCTCAGGTCTCTCTGCACTCCTGGTTGGTTAGCTACCTCCCTGTACCACATGGATATGGTGCTCTGTGCCAGAGGATGGTCTCCAGCTGGAGACAGAATCAGGAAGGCTCCCACCTGAGCATTCTGGACAGGTTTCTCTGCCCAGCAGGGGTAGTTCTAACTATGTTCTCAGGCCTCCACAATCCTTGGTGTTCAGCTATCTCCCTGTACCACGTGGATACAGAGCTTTGTCCATCTGTGACATTTATCATCCCTTCCTTCTGGAAAGTTTCCTGAACATGGCTGTCATCAGTTGAATAAATTTCTGTAACTATAATAACAAAACACGAACTTTCAAGCCCTGCGAACCTTTATCTTTGCTTATTTAACCTTTATTTGACTCATAGAGATAGTTATCTTTTGTTTTAAATGTGGAAAGAGCAAGTGGGACCTAAATATGTGTCTAGGAATTTAGATCTACATGAAGAACAATGTGCACATCTGCTTCATATGTGTTGGGGGCCTATATCCAGGCAATGCTCATTTATTGGTTGTTGGTTCAGTCTCTGGGAGCCCAAAGGTCCAGGTTATTTGAGTCTTTTGGTCTTTCTGTGGAGTCCCTATCTTCTTTGTGTCCCTTAATCCTTCCTCCAACCCTTCCACAAGACTCCCTGAGCTCCATCTAATGTTTGTCTGCAAATCTCTGCATCTCTTTCAGTTGGCTGCTGGGTGGAGCCTCTCAGAGGACAGTTATGCTAGAATCCTGTCTGGAAGCAAAGCAGAGTATCATTAATAGTGTCAGGGATTGGTTCTTGCTCATTGGATGGTCTCTACTTGGTGCAGTCAGTAGTCGGTCATTCCCTCAATTTCTGTTCTATCGTTGTCCTTGTTTATCTTATAGGCAGGACACATTTTGCTTTAAAAGTTCTGTGGGTGGGTTGCTGTCCTTATCTAAAGTGGAAACCTCTGGTGTCTTTGGAAACTCAGTTATGCCAAATGATGTTTTTCTGGGTCACACAGGTGAAAGAAAATCTTGATAAAGCAGACATGTGAGAAAATGTTTCACTGAAGCAGATACAGATGAAAGGATATTTTGCTATAGCAGACATGGGAAAGGATGTGTGATGTTCAGAAAGTTTATAAATATGACCCAGGGACAGTGGGAACTTGGGCATTTATTTGCCTTGCTATTGACTGTTGGCATCTTTGTTTACCAGTCAGAAATAACTCGGGGACAGGATCACATAGCATCCCTTGGGCCTACATGCGGACTCCAGGCCTTGGGGGCCTGCACTTTACATTACAATAGACAGCAAGACCAAACTTCAACACATTGCATTGCCAAACTTTGCTTACAGTGACTTCATAGAGAGAAATTTGCCAAAGAACTTCTTGTGAGGTTCCTGCATCTTCTAGCTGCTTTCGTGGACTGGAGTTGGTTGGCAAGCCTTGCAGTTTCTTCTGGATTGAACTGCCCTTGCTGATTTGTGTGTGTTGTCTTATTATTGCTAAGAGTTTTGGCTAGGGGACTGGACTGCAGCTGCTGATTCATGTGTGGTGTTTGCTAGTGGACTGGACTGAAAACAATGAAGATTAGAGTTCCCAAAGAACTATTTCTAAACAGGTTCACTTCCCTTTTTTCTAATAACATTTTCCCACTACCTCTGATAGGTGGGCTAGAGGGGAGGTCGAACCCTTATTAAAGTAGGCTTAGAAAAATTTATGCCTGTATTTATCCCTCCACTGAGAGTCCTGCCTGGCTATAGGAAGTTGATACTTCAGGATCTTTATTCCCTATTGCTAGGAGTTTCAGGTAGAGTCACTTCTGTAGACACCCTGGAACATCTCCCCATCACAAATCTCAGGTGTCTCCTAGAGATCCTCTCCTGCTGATTTCATTTACTCTCCCTGCTCTTTCTCTTCTGATCCCCTTACCCAGTTGCCACCATCCATCCACCTCAGATAATTAATTTATTTCCCCTTCTGTGAAAGATTCAAGCATCCTTTCTTGACCCTCCTTGTTATTTGGCTTCTTAGGGTCTGTGGATTGTGGAGTGATTATCCTGGGTTTTAGGATATTATTCATCTATAAGTGAGTACATGTCATGCATTCCCCTTCAGATATTGAGTTACCTCACTCAGGATGATATTTTCTTTTTCTTTTTCCAGTTGTCCATCTCTTTTTATTTTATTTTATTTTCTATATTTTTTTATTTACATTCCGAATGATTTCTCCTTTCCAGGTTCCTGCCTCCCTGAAAGTCCCATAAGCCCTCTTCCCTCCCCCTGTTCCCCATTCAACCCCCTCTTGCTTCTTGTTCCATCCATTTCCTAGCAAAATCCATGTTATCCTTGTTTTTTTTAAAATATATTCTTAAATCTTTCTTTACATTCCAGGCTTTATCCCCATCCTGGTCCACCCACAGGCTGTTATATATCCTACACCTCCACCCTTCAACTCCAAGAGGATGTCCCCACCCACACCACACCACCAGATCTCCCCACTCCCTGAGACTCCAAGTTTCTTGAGAGTTAGGTCCATCTTTTCTGATTGAATCCAGACCAAGCAGTTTTCTGCTGTATATGTGTTGGGGGCCTCATTCCAGCTGATGTATGCTGCCTGGTTGGTGGCTCAGTGTCTGAGAGATCTTGGGGGTTCATGTTACTTGAGACTGCTAGTCTTCGTTAAGGGTCACCCTACTGCTCAGCTTCTTCCAGCATTTCTCTAATTCAACCACAGGGGTGACCAACTTCTGTCCATTGGTTAGGTATAAATATCTGTATCTGACTCTTTTAGCTGCTTGGTAGGCCTTTTGGAGGGCAGTCATGATAGGCCCCTGTTTGTAAGCATCAGTAATAGTGTCAGGCCTTGGGGCCTTGGGGCCTCCACCTGAGCTGGATATCAATTTGGGCCTGTCACTGGACCTCTTTTCCTTCATTTTCCCTCATTTTTGTCCCTGAAGTTCTTTCAGACAGAAACAACTCTGGGCCAGAGTTTTTGACTGTGGAATGGCAACCCTATCCCTCAACTTGATGCCCTGTCTTTCTACTGGAGGTGGACTCTACAAATCCCCTTGTTTATAATAACAAAAATATTCCATTGTGTAAATGAGCCACAATTTCTTTATCTATTTTTAGTTGAGGGACATCTAGTTTGGTTCCAGTTTGTGGCTATTACAAATAAAGCTGAAATCAATATATTTGTAAAAATATTAAAAGCTTCCAGGGACAAAGGCCAAGTAACAAATAAAGACAGACCTACTGGAATTATACTAGATTTCTCAGCAAAGAATTTAAAAGTCTCTAAGAGATCATAGATACCAGCCCAGATTTCTATACACAGCCAACGGTTCTCCCGCCATACATGGAGGAAAAATATACCATGACAAAACTAAATTTAAACACTATCTTCCCACTAATCTAGCTCCACAGAAGATAATAGAAGGAAAATTCCAACAAATTGTTCTTTTTTTATTATTTTGAAAATCTCACTGATTTATTTGGATATCCAAGATCTTTTCTTCTGTATGAATGTTATTTTTTCTATTTCACTAAAATGTATAAGCAAATTTTGCCAAAATTGCATCTATGTATTATATATTGTGTTCTGTGAGACATCCATTTTTACAGTATTCTTTCAACTCATGAGCATGCAAGACCTTTCCATCTACTCATGTCTTTTTGCAGTTCTTTTTCAGTTTTCTAAAGTTTTGTGATAGAGGTCTTTGATTTCTTGGTTTACATTTCTGTTTCACTTTGATTTTGTAGAGAATTTTATGTATGCATACTGTATTTACATTGTTTATATATCTTCCTCTATCACTCTCCTTGCATGTCTTCTTAACTTCCTATCAAATTTATTAGTAGTCATTCTTTAATTATTATTTATATGAATGCACACATTTTTGCGTTCATTTAGTAGTGTTAGTTTGTACATATGTTTAGAGATGACCACTTTCGATTGAATAATCTATCAGGGGCCTAGATCCTGATAAAAGAAAACTGAGCCTGTTATAACTGTCACCTGGGATGCTCTGCCAGGGCTTGACAAATACAGAGGGGGACACTCTTGGCCAACCTGAGCACAGGGTCTCCAATGAAGGAGCTAGAGAAAGGACCCACTTTGCTGAAGAGGTTTGCAGCACCATAGGAGGAACTACTATTTGAACTACCCAGTACTCCCAGAGCTCCCACAGACTAAACCATGAAACAAAGTGTACACATGGAGGGACCCATGGCTCCAGATGCATATGCAGCAGAGGATGACCTAGTTGGACATCTAAGGGAGGAGAGGCCCTTGGTCTTGAAAAGGCTAGATGACCCAGTATAGGGGAATGTCAGGCAGGGAAGCAGGAGTCAGTGGATTGGTGAACAGGGGGAGGGAGGATGGGTTAGGAGATTTTTGTGGGGGCGACCAGAAAAGGCAACAGCATTTGAAATGTAAATAAAGAATATATCTAATAAAAAAGAAAACTTATTCTTTCTATCACGGCAGTCATTTTTCACAATTTTCCTAAACTGATATAATTTGTTGTGTTTCAAACACACTGAAAGGTTGAAAATTTATGGGTGTTGCTTCCCTGTCATGTCTAGAAGACATTATCTTGCACAAAGTACTGATTGTCTGGTTCTGATAATTTCTGTCCCATTTCCAAGACCGTACCATAGTCTTAGGTATTGTGGTTTCACTGTCGATGCAGTAACTGTGACTGGAAATTCCACAGTCATGTTTTTTTGCATTTTGTTCAGTTGTAAATATCTGTAATATTTTTTATGTGTTGGCAAATAAATATAGACAGACAGACAGGAAGAGAGAAAGAAAGAAGAAAGAAGGAAAGAAAGAAAGAAAGAAAGAAAGAAAGAAAGAAAGAAAGAAAGAAAGAAAGAAAGAAAGAAAGGTTTTTGATGAGGTGACACATTTATCTTTGTGTAAGTTTTAAAATACTATTAGAAACTATTTTGGACAGCCAGGCTGTGCCTCTCCTCACTGCTGGCCATGTTGATGACTGTGGCATTTGTTTCTCATTAAGGTTATGCGGATGTCCTTGGTCTGTTCCATAGCCTGAAACCAAGTTGATATCCATAGGTCATGCTGCCAAAGGAATCCATAGTGATCTAAATGCCCTTTACTGCTACCCTGTTGATGTCTGAGTTCATGCTGTTGCTGAGGGATATGTCTGGATCTGTATTCCTACTGCAGCTGGGGTCTATGTTGCTGTTCATGGCCTGTATCACCAGCAAAAGCCATGCAGATGTTGGTGGTCTGCTCTGCACTGAATTATTGCTCTGCAGTACAGTTTGAAATCAGGGATGTTGATGCATTTTGATGTTCTTTTACCATATAGGATTGTTTTATCTATCCTGGGTTTTTTTTTTGTTTTTTTTTTTTATATAAAGTTGAGTATTGTACTTTCAAGGTCAGTAAGGATTGTTGAAATTTTAATGGGAAATGTATTGAACTGTATATTACTTTGATTGCATGGTAGTTTTTATTATGTTGATCCTACTGATCCATGATCATGGGAGATCTTTCTATCTTAAGATATCTTTTTCAATTTCCTTCTTTAAGCATTTGATGTCTTTATCACTTCACTTGAAGTGAAGCAGGTCATTCACTTGCTTAGTTAGAATTAAAATAGATTTCAGGGATGGAGTAGGGGTAGGTATGGATGGAAATAGGATGAATCAGGAGAGGGGTGGAAGGAAAGAATACTGGAAGAGATAGTTGGAATTGTGCTAACTTTGGGATCAAGGTAGAAGTGCAATGGAATTTCCACAGAATATATGAGGATGGATGAGGGAAGACACCTAGTATTGGAGAAAATGGAGCCTGAGTTGGCCATCCTTTGTAACCAGGCAATTTCTCATGTGAAGAGAATGGGATACTAAACCAACCACAAAACCTCCAACCTGCAGTTTATCCTGCCTGCAAAGTGTTCTGGGACTGGAGCCTAGTATAATCATAATCAGAGAGATCATAAAGATTTTATCCAGCATCTGATGGAAGCACATGCAGATTCCCACAGACAAGTATTAGGCAACACTTGAGAAACCCTGTGGAGGGGTGGAAGGAAAGACTGGAGGAGCCAGAGGAATCAAGGACACTGCAAAAACATGCCGACAGAGTCAGCTGACCAGGATTGACATGGGCTCATAGAGATCAAGAAGCCTGTATGGGTCTGACCTATTATGGTTGTGCAGCTTGGTGTTTTTGTAGGATTCCTAGCACTTGGATCAAAGTCTGTTTCTGACTCTTTTTCTTGACTTTGGGACCCTTTCCTCCCTCTCATATGCCTCCTCAAGCCTTGATATGAAAACGTGTGCCTGGTCATAATCTAGCCTGTTATGCCATATTTGATTGATGTCCCTTGGAAAGTCTGCCTCTTTCTGAGGAGAGGTGAAAGGAGCATGGTTCTAGGGGAAATGGAAGGTGGTGAGGAGAATCTTGGGGTAAAGGAGAGGGAAAACTGCAGTCAGGATATAATATATGAGAAAATTAATAAAAAGGAAAAATAATTAAAAAACAACCAAACAAAAATGAAAGCATTTGATGTGTACAAAATATGATGAGGAAATATATTACATGGAATATTAATATACACTTTAAAATGACATTTACATAATTTGTTTTTTTAAATTTATTGAACTCCCATAGAGAATGTGAAGAAGAGAGTAGTCAATATTTTTTATGTATATATATGCATACACATAAACATACTCAGGCATAGATACACATATACATATATACTCAAGCCCATATAGAATTGTAAAACTTTAAAAATTTGTCTTCTGAGTTTTTTGAAAATGAAATGCTCTCAAATTATTTATAATTAATAATTGCAAATTTCTTAGATGTATTGAATGCATGTTAACCATATGTTTCTCAACTCCCTCCAACTCCTTTGGCTCTCCTCCACTGTTGTATATTTCTCCTACAAACACAGGTATTTATTATTATTATTATTATTTTATTATTATTATTTATTAATATTGCATAATTCAGATTCTAATTAATGTTGCCTAGATGCACATAACTGGGGGTGTTTCTACTAGTGTGTGGGCAACCTGAGAATGACCACTCCCCGTAGGAACTATTAATTGCCAATAGCTCCTAAGCTAAGATTGGGGTATTAGGAGCTCTCCCGCTTTCATGCTGGTTTATTTTAAAACTTAAAATACAATTTCATCTCCTCTATCTCTCTCCTCTGTCATACTCCTCCTATATCTAATACCCCTCCCAAACCCACAACTTCCTCTTCTTTAACCTTTGTTAACAAAATCCACATATAAATATAACCCACTGAGTTCAGTCAGTGTTGCCTTCATGTATATGCTTTTAGGACTTTGTATTGGATATACTCACAAGGGAGTTCATGACTGAGGAAGACAAATGCTCATTCTTTTGACAATTGCTAATTATATTCATCTCTCCATCTATGGGTCAGTTCTTACAACAATTCTTATATATTCATTGGGATGTCAACTGATGTTGGAATTATTCAAGCTGAAATTTTAATTGGCCTGGCTATGTGCATGTTTTGTTCAGGTGACCACAGCCACTGCAAACTTATGTTTGCAACAGTTCTGTCATCAGAATCCAGCATGTCACAATACTTCTCCCCATCCTCTGGGTTTTACAATTTTTCTACCTCTTCTTCCATGATGCTTCCTGAGCCTTGGAGGATGGATGGTGCATATAAGTTTCCATATATGGATGTGTTCCAGAGTCACTTATTCTCAGCCATTGAACATCTATGTGACACAGTATGAACCAATACCCACTGTGACAAGAAGAATCTGCTCAAGGTTGAGAGCAACACACAGTAATCTATGGGTAAAAGAAAAGATATTCAGAAAGTCATGACCTTCAGTTGGCATGTGTCTTTTAAAGATATCTAATTAAAATTTCACTCATTCAATGTCTGCTCTTTACATTTGTCTTCTTTATCTCCACAGCACCTCCACACATTTTCTTGCACCATTTCATTCATTTTTGTTGTTGAATAATGTTCATTGTATGAGTGTAATACATTTTATTTATCTGATCATCATTTGATTGCTCATTCTGATTTGTGACATTGACAAATTGTACTTGCATGCATAATGAAACAAAACCATTTGTTTGAATCTCACAATCATTGCAGCTATGTTCCCTGGTGTAAATTTCTCAGTCATATGGTTACTTTATGCTCATTATTTGACAGATACAATATTAATGGTTGTGAGTTCCATTTCCCAAAGGGTCTCACTGCACCTTAGGCTGACCTCACAGAATCTTACTGTACAACTTTGCTGCCATAAGATTTACATTGATATTTCTGGTTGATGTTCGTGTGTGCTGGGATCTCAGGCATGATCCACCACATCTTGCTTGATTTCTATTTTTGTTCAGTTTTTTAGTTAACCTTTCTTGTTCTAGTCTCCTTCTCTTTTGCTTAAAACACACTCACTTTAACACAGTTCATTTTCTATATTGCATATGGTATTCATCACCTGTATTATGCTAATCCAAAGGTATTATTTTATGTATAAGTTAAAAATTTAAAATATGTTTAAAGAGATGCACATTCTAGGTCATATTTTCCACACTGAGATACTGCTTTCCATTGCTCAGAAGAACTTTAGCTTCCTTCCTATGGATCTTACATCTAGTGTCAATGCTATTGAATATAGAATCATTTCTGTCTTTTAAGCTGTTTTTCACATGAGGAGGAATGTGGCTTGATGTACACACTGTTTGCCTTGCCAATAATAATTCTGTTATACCATGAGAATGGGATTTCAGAGTTTAGTTATTACAACAGCTGTTGCAACCTTAACTACATGGAAACAACAATACTTAGGATTATTGAACAAACAGCCACAATTTAAAATTCTATGGGATGTTATCCCCTTTTATAAAATAAATATAATATGTATTATATTTGTGCATGTGCCTGTATGTGCATATATGCATGTGTGTACATAGAAGTGTCTATGTAGATCACTGGACAGTAGATAACATCATAATTCAAGAAACATGATAAAAGGCAAAAAGAAGACTTTGGGAACAGAAGAAATTAAGTTGTGTGTGTTCATATGTAGGATAAAGTGACGATGGTCTCCAGGAAATGAGAAGATATAGAGGCATATCTGGCTTCAAATGGAGATTATGTGTGTGTGAAGGATCAATGGAATATAAAGAACTGGGTTTGTGTGTCATCATCTATCTATGACAACTGAGAAAATAAGCGACCAGGGTTATTTCATGCCATAGTGAGGCATAGAATATAAAAAATTAAAGAAAATTTTTTTTCAACAGAAATGAGAAAAGAGGGGAATTGGTCTATGATCACAATCATGCACACTCATTGCCCCTGTGTGTGAGATGGAATGTCCATGAACTCTTTATTCTTTTTTATTGAATATATTCTTTATTTACATTTCAAATGTTATCCCTTTTTCCAGTTTCCCTCCTCACAGAAAATTCCTATCCCATCCTCCCTCTCCCTGCTTCTATCAGGGTGTTCCTTCACCCACCTCATTCCCACCTCCCTGCCCTCAATTCCCTTGTACTGGGACATCTATTGAGTCTTCATAGTACCAAGGACCTCTCCTCCCATTGATGCCTGACAATGCAATCCTCTGCTACAAATTCAGGTGAAGTCCTTGGTTGATGGCTTAGTCCCTGGAAGCTCTGGGCGAGTCTGGTTGGTTGATATTATTGTTCTTCCTTTGAGGTGCAAACCCCTTTAGCTCCTTTAGTCCCTTCTTTAACTCATCTATTGGGTATCCCGAATTCAGTCCAATTCCACCTCTGTATTTGTAAGTTTCTGACAGAACCTCTCAGTAAACAGCCATATCAGGCTCCTTTCAGCAAGCATTTCTTGGCATCCATAAATAGTGTCAGGGTTTGGTGACTGTTTATGGGAAAAATTTCCAAATAGGACAGTCTCTGAATCGCCTTTCCTTCAGTCTCTGTTCCACACTTTACCTCCATTTTTGCTTCTGTATTTTGTTACCCTTCTCAGAGGAACTGAAGCACCCATACTTTGGTCTTCCTTCTTCTTGAACTTCATGTTGTCTGTGAATATCAATATCAGTGGAGCAGCTGGGAGGGGATCCTTATGATCATCATCTGCACCTGCCAACCAGGGCTACTCCACAGGCCTCTGTGCATGGGTCCTGCCAGAAGAGAGTTGGACTCTCAGGAGTGCTGACACAGGGGGATAACCTACAGCCAGAGATAGAAAGACCACCTTACACCCGAAATTCCTAGACTGTGAAAGGCAAGCACAAGAACACTACCAACAGAAACCAAGGCTACTTGTCATCATCAGAACCCAGTTCCCCCACCACAGAAATTCCTGGATAGACCAATACACTGGAAAAAGCAAGACTTGGAATTAAAATATTGCATCTAATGTAGCTGATAGAGGACTTTAAGAAGGATATAAATAACTCCCTTAAGGAAATATAGGAGAACTCAGATAAACAAGTAGAAGCCCTTAAAGAAGAAACACAAAAATCCCTTAAAGAATTACAGGAAAATACAACCAAACAGGTGAAGGAGTTGAATAAACCACCCAGGATCTAAAAATGGAAGTAGAAACAATAAAGAAATCACAAAGGGAGACAATTCTGGAGATAGAAAATCTAGGAAAGAAATCAGAAGTCATAGGAGATGCAAGCATTTACAACAGGGTACAAGAGATAGAAGAGAGAATCTCAGGTACAGAAGATACCATGGAAAACACTAACACAACAGTTAAAGAAAATTCTCCTAACCCAAAACATCTAGGAAATCCAGGACACAATGAGAAGACCAAATATAGGGATCATATGTGTAGAAGAGAGAGAAGATTTCCAGCTTAAAGGGTCAGCAAATATCTTCAACAAAATTATAGAAGAAAACTTCCTTAACCTAAAGAAAGAGATGCCCATGAACACACAAGGCTACAGAATCCAAATAGATTGGACCAGAAAAGAAATTCCTCCACCGCACATATTAATCCAAACACCAAATGCACTAAACAAAGAAAGAATATTAAAAGCAGTAAGGGAAAAATGTTAAGTAATATATAAAGGCAGACCTATCAGAATTACAGCAGACTTCTCACCAGATACTATAAAAGGTAGAAGATCCTGTGCAGCTCTCATACAGATCCTAAGAGAACACAAATGCCAGCCCAGACTACTATACCCAGAAAAACTCTCAATTACCATAGATGGAGAAACCAAGATATTCCATGGCAAAACAAGTTACACAATATCTTACCACAAATTTAGCCCTACAAAGGATAATAGATGGAAAATGACAACATGAGGAGGTAAGCTACACCCTAGAAAAAGCAAGAAAATAATCTTTTAATAGCCCCAAAAGAAGATAACCACACAAACATAAAAATAACATAAAAAGTAACAGGAAGAACAATTACTATTCCTTAATTTCTCTTAACTCAATGGACTCAATTCCCCAATAAAAAGACATAGACTAAAAGACTTGATAGATAAATAGGACCCAACATTTTACTGCATACAGGGAAAGCATCTCAGTGTCAAAGACAAATACTACCTCAGATTAAAGGGCTGGAAAAATATTTTCCAAGCAAATGGTCCCTGGAAATGAGCTGGAATAGCCATTATAATGTCAGATAAAATCGAAATTCAACCAAAAGTGATCAAAAATATAAGGAAAGACACTTCATACACATCAAAAGAAAAGTCTACCAAGAAAAAAATCTCAATTATGAACATCTATGCTCAGAATGCAAGGGCATCCACATTCATAGAAGAACTCTTTATTCTTTAGTCTGTGAAATAGAACCTTCTTGTCCTCTGTGAGATTGTCACAAGAGTAAAATCGAGCCCCGACTAGAAACAGATGCTTTACAAAGTGAAATGTGAACATACATTAGACATTACTAGATTTTAGCTTTTTCTATTTTTTCTCTTGCTCTTAGAGAAGTACTTTTAATTGTTCCCATTTATCAATCACTTCTGAATTAAGACAAATTTTATACAAATGATAATTATGCAAAATGATTGAACAAATTTGTTCAGGCTTGTCAGAAAAGATAGTGTAGGTATATGGGAACGATGTGGGGAATTGAGAAAAAAATGACATCAAAATCAGTGTTTGAGTACCAGTGAGACATGTTAGAAGGAAGAAGGATAGTGAAGAAGATACTTTATTCTTATTCAGTTTCATGAATCCATTGCTTAAACTATTTTACCCATTACATCAGTGAACACAGAAATCAGGGTAAAATGATAAATTTTTGCAGCAAGCTAAGATGAATGGAGACCATATTAGATAATACATGGAAATGCTTTAGATAATATGCATTTCCAGGATTGTTTATGCAAGATTAGGAGTGAGTTGTAGACAGATCTAAAAGACAACATTTCCTACTTTGACTACTCTGCTAAACTTCCTTTCTTTTACGTATTGAACAGTTATGTAGCATGCTCTTTAATGTAGTTCCTATGACAATGGATAATATCTGATACAAAGTATTTACCTCAATACATTTATTACAATCCCAAATGCTACCATTACAAAGAATCTTTTATTGCAGGTAACTCTTATAGGAAACCTCTTCATTTCTTTGTTCCTCAGAATGTAGATGAAATGACCTGATGCTCTACACTGGCTAGATAGCTAGGAACCAGAGACTGAATAGAGGAGAGACTTAGGGTAGAACCAAACATTAGTGGAAAAAAGTCAATGAAATAATTCCTAATGATATGATGCTGTGCACATATATTAGCGCCTTGTCCAGGTATTATCAGATAGAATTCTTCTGGCACCAGATGGAGCAGATTTGGAGACCCACAGGAAAACATTATGCAGAAAGACAGTATAAATTGAAGTATTCCACTGTGTCTTTTTCCACATAGATGGGTGAACCTGAGGAAGAGGGGGAGGAAAGATTTTAGGAGTCAAAGGGGTTGTAGGATACCAGGAGAACATGATTCCACCAAATTACCTAAACAATTGTTCACATGGGCTCCCAAAGCCTGAAAAGGCAAGCGTGGATCCTGCAGGGGTCTCTACCAGGTCCTCTGTCTATACATTAATTCTGTTAACGTGGTGATTTTGTGGGACTATAAACAGTGGTTTCTGGTTTATCATTGAATATTTTGCCTGCTCTTAGGAGTCTGTTCCTCCTGTTGTGTTGTCTTGAGTATCCTCAATATGAGGGCTTTCATCTTTTCTTATTGTATCATGCTTTGTGGTATTTAGGTCTCCTCTCTTGGAGGCCAGCTGTTTTCAGAAGAGGAAAGGGAGAGAGAGTTAATTTGGGGTAAGGGAGGTAGGAAAGACTAAAAGGAGTGGAGGGAGAGTAAACTGTGGTTGGCATGTATTATATGACAGAAGAATCTATTTTATGTAACTTTAAAAAGAATGTAAGAAATAGAATCTGATAAAACATCAGTTCTTACCTTACGATTTTCTCAAATCACGTATTCAAGGCTTAGGACAGCATTACTGAGTCACCAAGGTCCCTTTCCTAACTGAACTACTTTGTTAAACTACCTTTTGAAAATGGGATTATAATGTACTATGCTCTTGTATTTGGGTCCCCTTTGAATAATACATTTTGTAATATTAATATCAATGTATTCACTAAAATTTAAGTAAAAATCTCAGTGTTGCCATTATAAAGATTTTTTTCTTGATAAAGACTCTTAACAGGGCCTGTAGTATATCTCTATTCCTCAGGCTATAGATGAAAGGGTTTAGCATGGGAGTCACCACTGTGTACATCATGGCCATGGAAGCCTCCTTCACTGTAAAGTTATTAGCTGATGGGCATAAGTAGAGACCAATAATTGTCCCATAGAACAGTGAGACTACAGACAGGTGTGATCCACAGGTGGAAAAGACTTTGTGGATGGCCCGAGTAGATGAAACCTTTAGAATGGAGGAGACAATTTGTACATAGGACACAACAATGAGTAAGAATGGGATAACAATAAGGGTCCCTCCCAAGAAAAATATCACAAGTTCATTTATATAAATATCAGAACAGGCCAACTTGAGCAGGGCAGATATATCACAGAAAAAGTGGTGAATCTCATTGTCCTCACAAAATGACGATCTTTCCAAGAGTAGGGTGTGCAACATAGAATTCAGCATGGAAAACACCCAGGACAGCAGCACCAGACATATACAGAGCTTGGGACGCATGATGCTGGTGTAGTGAAGGGGAAGACAGATGGCTACATAACGGTCATAGGCCATGACCACAAGGAGAAAGATTTCCAGGCTTGCAAACAGATTGAAAAAGCACATTTGTGTCAGACACCCTGCATAGGAAATGGATGTGTCCTTGCTCTGCATGTTCTGAAGCAACTTGGGCATTGTGACAGAGGAAAAGCAGAGGTCAGAGAAGGACAAGTTGCTGAGGAACAAGTACATGGGTGTGTGGAGATGGGAGTCCAGAAGAATGAGGATGATGATGATGAGGTTCCCAAGGACAGTGGTGAGGTACATGACCAGGAACAGGGCATAGAACAGGTGCTGGTGCTCTGGCAGGATGGGCAGGCCCAGGAGGAGGAAATGGGAGACGAGAGTTTTGTTTTTCATTATGATTCTTCCTCTTCAGTATCCTAATGGCAAAATATCAGATTCTTTAAAAAAATCAATATATATCTAGGGTATATATTCTATAACAATGGATCTATCCATCTTCATAGAAATTATAATTTCAAAATCCAAATGTCTGTACTCATTAAAATTATTAATGATTATTCTTAACTTTTCTTAAACAGATTTCTGTTTCCAATCTTTTTCTAAATACCACTAAGAATTTTACTGAGAGAAAATATTGGCCCTTTTGCTTCCTGCTCAATTGTTGTTTGTAACTTGCTCTTTTCTATTTCATACTTTGATATTTTTGATGAATTTGGATAAACTTTGTCAATACAATTTAATATAAATTTCAAGAAAGTCTCATATAGTCCAATGTGTTATATTATGATTTCAAAATCAGATGTGCATGTCCCTGTAACATACAGATTTCTGCTTCACTTTAACTAATCTTTTTCCTTCCATTGCATGTATGATAGGCATCAAGCTCAAAAACCCCATCTAAAATTCATTTTATTACTTCCCAAAGCATTCCTTTTCCTTCTACCATTCCAGTGTCCCATAGAAAAGCAAAAGCCAATATGATTTCCATCAGAAATCTATGATTTTAGATTCATTCATTCTTTCCTTAACTTGAACTGCTGTCACACATTATACAAAGTCTCTTATACATTCTCCTCCTATTAAATCCATTCTTCTCTATGAGATTTTATCAGGACAACATCTTTTTTTACTGGAATACAGAAGCAGACTTAGTTTGCATTCATGTTCTCCTGTCTTCTTACGCTTCAACATGCCTCATTTACTCTGTCGCATTTGAACAGAGGCGTTCATTCACATGTTTTCTGATTTATTCTTCAGATTACCACTCTTGCTATGAGGATAAGGACAAAGCTCCTATCAGGGATGCAAATGCTCTTTTGTTATCTCACAGGTGTCAGTGGTACATCCCATATGGTCCCACATGCTTTCCTCTCATCATTCAATACTGGGTCAATCCCTTCACAACTCACATTTCAGAGTTGTTGTTTGCTTTCCTATCACTTCCTCTCCTCCCTTTTAATTTATTTTTTTCATCCTCTCTCATATGCAATGGTTATTGCTTATCACATACACAGCTAACTTTACCCTGTCCTCCCATACTATGTGAGAACCTCAGTCATGTTTCATAGCATGGCTGTGGGTCTTATATTCCATGTAATTAATACTTTGATTATGGCTTTAAACTGTCTTTCCATCAATTGTAAAGTACATGCAGGAAAGGACACATTGCCTTCATTCCATTTGGTTGTTTACAATCATTCATAATCTGTAACTAGGGTAAATACCTATCATGTTGCATGAGTTCGCCAGTGAATATTTGTTCCCTGAAGCTCGAACTGATTTGATCAACCTCAGTGGGAGAAAAATTCATGTTTAAATAAAAATACTTGAATACTTAACACTAAATTTTACACTCCATAATGAGTGAGAGATCTAACTTTTTTTTCACTGTTAGAGTTAAACATTTGTTTCACTTCTCAGAAGTATTAATGATTGCAAATCGTATCTATAAGCTTTAATCCACAAAATGTAATTGATTCTGGTATGGAACACTGATAGGATGAAATATTCTTAAATTATAAAATTAAGCAGCAAATTACTTTGAATCTTCACTTGAGTTATTCCTCAGACATTTATTTTATATATGATGATTAATTTATGTATCAAATGGGTTAATTCTAATGTTAATTTTTAAATAATTCTTTTTGATATGCAGATATTCTCTAAATGTTAATAAAATGTGGACTTTGAGTAAATAAGAAACAGTCCATCACATGATGAGTTTCATAAATCAGATGAAGGCTTTAGGAGGAAAAAAAAGTTCTCTATAGAAAAAAATTGCATTTTCTGCCTCAGATACAAGTCTCTAACCTCCACTCTTCTCAGGGATACCAATGTTCTAGACAGTTCTTCAAATATTGTCATACATGTCTCTAATACCAGTCTGTGTCCTCAGTCATATGCAAGGGAACACACACACACACACACACACACACACACACACACACACACACACACACACACACACACAAACTCTGTGATTCTCGACAATACTGGATATTTGAATCTATGATGAATTTCAATATTAACAAAACAGGAGAAACATCTATAGATCTCAGCAAGTTTTCTGAAATGTTACAACCTATTCTGAGAGCTGACATATCCATAGTCTGACAGTATTTAATCCAGCCATATACAAAGCTTGCACACATCATGGATAAACATTACAGAGGGGAAACCAAATAAGATAAAAAAAGTCATGAACCATTTAAAAAGATGCTCTTCTTGTGTATCCCAGACTGGCTTAAAAGAAACAATACTCTAGACTCTCCTTCCTGAGCACTGGAATGGCAGGAATGTGCCACCAAGCTCAGTTTCTGCTTCTCCCATAAATGTACAGTGCCTTTGTGTTATGAATACATGTGTACAAAGATCAGAATCCTGAGAAATCACCATCAACTGCTACCACTGATGTGCCAATGTACTTCATACCTTCTTTAGATGTTAAAACCACAGTTCTGAAATGAAACAGTACAGGAAAATCACAAGAGATATGTTTCTAACATTTGCTACACCCATGTGTCAAATGTCACCTTTGATGGACTGCATTTAGGAGTAAACTCATCCAATACCAGTAAAGCAGTTTGTAAACTTGTGCAGATACAATTAGTCATCATCTTGGGGAGTACATTGTTCAGAGTTTGCTAAGACATCACAGAATAAAGTATAGTAAAATACCCTTCAGCACAACTGCAGTGAAATCCATCTTACAGAGTTGCTCTTGTGTTGAAATGCTATAATACTTAGAGAAAAATATAATCAATAATTATAATGAACCCACAGATGTGAAAGAGGTTACATGAGGACCATGAAACAAATACTTTTAAAGTGTGATGAAGTCTTGGAAGACAGAGAAAAGAAGTATGTTATCATACCTGAAAAACTGTCCTGCATCATTCTTGAAATTTATTCAGATTCACAAAAACACACATGCTTATCTTCCTGACTAATCAGCTCTCCTGAGGCTCAGTCCTAGTTCCTGGTTGATTATCCTTCTCACCTTAATTTTATTTGCAGACACAGGACTAGCAACCTCTGTACTCAACACCTATCTGTACCATCCCTGCGCACATCCCCCTGCCATCCCTGGGCCTCAAGTGCCCAGCATCCCAGAGGAGTACAGATCCTGTGTAACTCTTTAAGTAAGGCATAGTAATTACTTAGGATCTTTCACAGACTAATTTCTACAGGAATCTTTAATGGAGACTAATCATGGCCACTGTTTCCTGTACTTAAGAAAAGATAGAATTTAAAGACAACAAGTAAGACTAATCTGTTCAAACATGAAAGCCAATAAAATCATGGAAAGATACATAGTCATTCCATATTCAGGTAATGAACTTTTCTGATGACTGGTTTCTTTTGACTGCAACTCACTTTGTTTGTAGGGAAAGGGAAGAAGGGTGACTGCACCCCATATCAAATTATCAGGAAATTTTCTCATTATAAATGACTTAAAGTGTCTCATGCCCAACAAAAATTTTCACAAACATCAGTTGTTTTTATATTTTTGGATGTGAGGCTAGTCTTTAATTTCCAAGCTATATCTACAATCCATCCTATGGTAGGTTTTAAGCAGTATGAGATCATAAAAACCACATACAATGGGAAGCTTCCAAAGAACAGCATGTCAGACTACCTGCAAGAAGACTTTGTGCAGACATACAACTTTCTGAAAAAATTCCAACTTCATCATCCAACATTCTATGTGTGCAAACAAGTGAAAAGGGAAGGAATATGACAAGCAGATGGCATGTTTAAGGCTTCCTCAAGCCAGTAAGAAAGCAGTCTATGTTCTCCTGTCTGTTCATTCATTTTTCCTTCTTTCCTCCCTGTGAGAACATTAATTGCACCTACTGCCACTATTATCCAACCCCTCTCCTTCTATGTAAGACTAATTTATAATTCCTCGTTGAATGAGTTGACCATTGATCAGCTGAGAGGTGGCATTCATAATTCAAGGTTTGTCAGTGTAATTCTATGTTACAATATTTTTAACACCTTCATAATGCCATTGTACAGATGTGTTATGGTCAATAGTGAATAAGGTCTCTTGCCAATTTTCATTGACATTTGCTCTCTTGATGACAGCCTTTCTTAATTGAATGAAATGGAATTTCAAGTTAATTTTCATTTTGATTAACCTGAGATGAGGGATGTTGAATACTTGAAAAACTATGTATTTGTCATTGCTTATCTTTTTTTTTTTTTGAGAACTCTACATGTAGTTTTTTATCCATTTTTATTTGGTTTATTATTTTCTCATTCTTTATTTTTTGAGTTGTTTGTGGATTCTGGATGTTAATCTTTCAGATGCGCACCTGCCAATGATTTCCTCACACTATGAAAGCAGTGTTTTCTTTCTTTTATTTTGCTTGTTTTTTATATATTATATTTGTTTAGTTTCTCACTTTACATCCTGCTCACTTCACCCCTTCCAGTCACCTCTCAAAGAATCCTTCCCCACATCACCCCTCCCTTCTCCTCTGAGCAGGTAGGAAACCCCTACATATACCCCCCATGCTGATCCATCAAGTCTTTGTGAGGCTATGTGCATCCTTTACCTTTTAGGCCAGAGAAGACAACCTGGCTACTAGAATATATTCCATAGACAGGCAAGAGCTTTTTGGAGAGCCCATGCTTCAGTTGTTTGGGACTCACATGAAGACTTAGCCGCACATTTGTTACTTAAGTGCAGTGAGGTCTAGGTTCAGTCTATGTATGTTCTTTAATTGGTGTTCAGTCTCTGAGAGCCCCAAGGGTCTAGGTTAGTTGACTTTGTTGGTCTTCCTATAGAGTTTGTATCCCCTTAGACACTATTATCCCTGCTCCTGTTCTTCCAGCTCCATCCTCTGTTTGGCTACGGTTGTTCACTTCTGTCTGAATCAGCTGCTGGGTGTAACATCACAGGGGACAAGCATGCTAGATTCCTGTCTGCAAGCACATCAGCGTATTGTTAATAGTATCAAGGATTGGTGCTTGGCCATGGGATGGGTCTTAAAATGGGCTGATTATTGGTTGGCCATTCCCTCAGTCTCTGTTCCATTCATTGTCCTTGCATTTCTTGTTGATGGGATAAATTTTGTATCGAAAGTTTTGTGGGAATGTTGGTATTCCTATTCCTCCATTGTGGTTCCTGCCTGGCTTCAGGAGGTGGCCAGTTCAGTTTCCATATCCCCAGTGCTGTGAGTCACAGCTAAGTAAGCCCTCATTGAATCTTGTGGACCTCCCATATCAGGTCTGTTTCTCTTCCTGGAGAAGTAGCTTACCTTTCCATCCCCATCAGTTGAAGATTTCCATTCATGCTCATGGCAATCTGACCATCTCTTCTGTCCCTTACCACATCTGATCCTGATGCCAACATTCCCTCTCCCATTCCCTCTCCCTTCCAGTTTCCTCCATCCATATGGTTTTGAGTCTTTATAAAAAAATCAAGGGTCCATAGATGTGTGTCTTTTTTTTTCTGTCTTTGATTCTATTCACTTGACTGATAGTTCTGTTACTATACCAGTATTATGAAATTCTAAATCACTATTTCTCTGTATTACAAATAGAGGTCAGTGATAGTGATTCCTACAGATGTTCTTTTACTGTTCATAATTGTATTGTCTATGTTGATTTTTTTTCCTTTTTAGTTGAGAATTATTCTTTCAAGATCTATAAAAATTCTGTTAAAATTTGGATGGGGATTGCATTGAATCTTTAGATTGTTTTTTATTAGATATATTCTTTATTTACATTTCAAATGATTCCCCCTTTCCTGGTTCCCCCCAGAAATTCCCATAAACCTTCTCCCCACTTCCCTGTCCTGGTATTCCCCTACACTGCTGCATCAAGCCTTTCCAGGACAACGGGCCTCTCCTCCCTTTGATGTCCAACAAGGCCATCCTTTGATGCCTATGTGTCTGGAGTCATGTGTAACACCATGTGTACTATCTGGTTAATGTTTTTGTCCCTGGGAGCTCAGGGAGTACTGGGTGGCTCATATTGTTGTTCTTGCTATGGTGCTGTAAACCCCTTCAGCTCCTTTGGTCCTTTCTTTAGCTCCCCCATTGGAGACCCTGTGCTCAGTTCAATGGCTGGCTGAGAGTGTCCCCCTCTGTATTTGTCATACACTAGCAGAGCCTCCCACATGACAGCTATATCCAGCTCTAGTCAGCAAGTACTTGTGGGCATCAATAATAGTGTTTGGGTTTTGTAAATGTATGTGGGATGGATCCCTAGGTGGCTTAGTCTCAGGATGGTCTTTCCCTAGATTTTGTTCCACATTTTGTATCTCCTTCTGTGGATACTTTGTTCCCCTTCTAAGAAGGACCAGAGGTTCCATATTTTGTTCTTCCTTCTTCTTAGGCATCATTTGATATGTGAATTGTGTCTTGGGTATTTTGAGTTTCTGGGTTAATATCCACTTATCAGTGACTGCATACCATGCGTGTTCTTTTGTGATTGGGTTACCTCACTTAGGATGATATTTTCCAGTTCCACCCATCTGCTCAAGAATTTCACGATTTCATTGTTTTAAATAGCTGAGTAGTATTTTCATTGTGTAAATATACCACATTTTCTGTATCCATTCATCCATTGCAGGACATCTGGGTTCTTTCCAGCTTCTGGCTATTATAAATATGGCTGCTATGAACATAGTGGAGCATGTGTTCTTATTACATGCTGGGGAATCCTCTGGATATATGACCAGGAGTGGTATAACATGGTCCCCTGGTAATATCATGCCCAGTTTTCTGAGGAACCACCAGACTGCTTTCCAGAGTGTTTGTACCAGCTGGCACTCCCACTAGTAGTGGAAGAATGTTCCTCTTTCTCCACATCCTCGCCAGCACCTGCTGTCTCCTGAGTTTTCGATCTTAGCCATTCTGACTAATGTGAGGTGAATTCTCAGGGTTGTTTTGATTTCCATTTCCCTGACGACTAAGGATGTTGAACATTTCTTTAGGTGCTTCTTAGCCATTTGATATTTCTCTGTTGAACATTCTTTGTTTAGTTCTGTACCACATTTTTTAATAGGGTTATTTGGCTCTCTGGAGTCTAACTTCTTGAGTTCTTTGTTTATATTGGATATTAGCCCTCTGTCAGTTTTAGGGTTGGTAAAGATCTTTTCCCAATTTGTTGGTTACCGTTTTGTCCTTTTGATAGTGTCCTTTGCCTTACAGAAACTTCGTAATTTTATGAGATCCCATTTGTCAATTCTTGATCTTAGAACATAAACTCTTGATATTCTGTTCAGGAAATTTTTCCCTGTGCCCATGTGCTCAAGGCTTTTCCCCAGATTCTTTTCTATTAGTTTCAGCATGTCTGGTTTTATGTGGAGGTCCTTGATCCACTTGGACTTGAACTTAATACAAGGAGATATGGATGGATCGATTTTCATTCTTCTGCATGCTAGCCTCCAGTTGAACCAGCACCATTTTTTGAAAATGCTATCTTTTTTCCACTGGATGGTTTTAGCTCCTTTGTCAAAGATCAAGTGACCATAGGTGTGTGGGTTCATTTCTGCATCTTCAATTCTATTCCATTGATCTACCTGCTTGTCACTGTACCAATACCATGCAGTTCTTATTACTATTGCTCTGTAGTACTGCTTGAGGTCCAGGATATTGATTCCCCAAGAAGTTCTTTTTCTGTTGAGAATAATTTCTGTTATTCTATGGTTTTTATTGTGGATTGCAATGAATCTTCATATTGATTTTGGTAAGATGGCCATTTCAGTATGTTACTCCTGCCTATTCATGATCATGGAAGATCTTTTGATCTTCTAATATCTTCTTCATTTTCTTTCTTCAGGGACTTGAAGTTCTTGTCATACAGATTTTTTACTTGCTTGGTTAAAGCTACAACTATATGTTTTATATTATTCATGGCTATTGTAGAAGTTGTCATTTCCCTAATTTCTTTTTTGGTCTGTGTATCATTTGTATGAAGAAGGGCTTCTGATTTCTTTGAGTTAATTTTGTATTCAGCCACTTGGCTGAACGTGTTTATCAGCTGTAAGTGTTCTCTGGTATAACCTTTGGGTTTACATATGTATGCTATCATAACATCCATAAGTAGTGATACTTTGTCTTCTTTGTTTCCAATTTATATCTCTTTGATCTTTTTTAGTTGGCTTATTGCTTTAGCTAGACTTCAAGTTGTATGTTAAAGAGATAGGCAGAGAGTGGACAACCTTTCTTGTCTTGTTCTTAATTTTAGTGGAACTTTCTCTTTATGTAGTTTAATATTGCCTATTGACTTAAAGTGTATTGCCTTTATTGTGTTTAGGTATGCATCTTGTATTCCTGATCTCTTCAAGAGATTTAACATGGAGAGGTGTTGGATTTTGTCAATTTTTTCAGCTTCTAATGAGATGCTCATGTATTTTTTTCTTTCAATTTGTGTATGTGGTGGATTACATTGATAGATTTTCATATATTATATCATCCTAGCATTCCTGGGATGAAGTCTACATGATCATGTGTGATGATGTTTGTTTTTGATGCATACTTGGATATGGTTTGCGAGTATTTTATTGCATATTTTTGCATGAATATTCATAAGGGAAATTGGTATGAAATTATCCTTTTTTGTTGACTTTTCATGTGGTTTTCGTATCAGCGAGACTGTGGTCTTATAGAACGAGTTTGGTTATGGTCTTTCTGTTTCTACTTCAGAGAATTGTTTGAGGAATATTGGCATTAGTTCTTTTTTGAAAATCTGGCAGAATTCTGTACAAAACCCATTATTTTAATCATTTTTATCTGTTGAGACGTGTTTTGTGACTAAGTACATGGTCTGTTCTTGGAAAGGGTCAATTATTTGCTGAGAACGAGGTATATTCATATGTGTTTGGGTGAAATATTCTATAGATATCTGTTAGTTCTATTTGATTCATAACCTCTGTTAGTTTCATTATTTCTCTGTGTTTTTCTGTCCCAATAATGTTTCCATTGGTGAGAGTGGGATGCTAAAGTCTCCCTCATTAGTGTGTGGGATTTCATGTGTGATTTAACCTTTAGAAATGTTTCTTTTATTAATTAGAGTACCAGTGCATTCGGGGCATAGGTATTCAGAATTGATATATCATATTGGTGCATTTGTTTTTCATTAATATGAAGTGTCTTTTCCTATCTCATTCGATTATATTTTCTTGAATGTTTATTTTATTAGAATAACTATTCCAGCTTTTGCCTTGAGTTGGGTTTCATGGAAAACCTTCTTATAGCCCTTTACTCAGAGATAGTGTCTCTCTTTGTTACTGAGGTATGTTTCTTGTATGCAGCAAAACAATGGATCCTGTTTGAATATCCACTTTGTTAGCCTGTGCCTTTTTATAGGGAATTTTAAACCTTTGATGTTGAGAGATATTAATTACCAATAACTTTTAAATCCTATTATTTTGCCATTTTTACTTTAGTTTGTGTGTATGCATGTGTGTGTTTTTCTCTTCATTTGATTTTGATGGAATGAGATTATTTATTTATTTATTTATTTATTTATTTATTTAAACTTCTAAAACTGACCTTTTTTTATTTTTTACTTATTTTTTATATAATTTTTTATTTACATTCCCAAAGATTTCCCCTTTCCCGGTTCCACCCTCCCTGAAAGTCCCATAAGCCCTCTTCCTTCCCCCTGTTCTTCATTCAACCCACTCTCGCTTCTCTGTCCTGGTATTCCTCTACATCCAGTCTTTGCAGGACCAGGGGTCTCTCTTTCCATTTTCTTGGAAATCAATTGATATCTGAATTGTGTCTTGGGTATTCCGAGATTCTGGGTTAATATCCACTTGTCAGTGACTGCATACCACGTGTGTTCTTTTGTGATTGAGTTACCTCACTAGGATGATATTTTCCAGTTCTCACCATTAGTCTAAGAATTTCGTGAATTCATTGTTTTTAATTGCAGAGTAGTATTCCATTGTGTAAATATACCACATCTTCTGAATCCATTCCCCTGTTGAGGGACATCTGGGTTCTTTCCAGCTTCTGGCTATTATAAATAAGGCTGCTATGAACATAGTGGAGCATGTGTCCTTATTGCATGCAGGGGAAGCCTCTGGGTATATGCCCAGGAGTGGTATAACAAGATCCTCTGGGAGTGTCATGACCAATTTTCTGAGGAAACACCAGACTGCTTTCCAGAGTGGTTGTATCAGCTTGCAATCCCACCAGCAGTGGAGGAGTGTTCCTCTTTCTCCACTTCCTTGCCAACACCTGCTGTCTCCTGTGTTTTTGATCTTAGCCATTCTGACTGGTGTGAGATGGAATCTCATGGTTGTTTTGATTTGCATTTCACTAATGACTAAGGATGGTGAACATTTCTTTAGGTGCTTCTCAGCCATTTGATATTCTTCAGGTGAGAATTCTTTGTTTAACTCTGTACCCCATTTTTAATAGGGTTATTTGACTCTATGGAGTCTAACTTCTTGAGTTCTTTGTATATATGGGATATTAGCCCTCTGTAGGATGTAGGATAGGTAAAGGTCATTTCCCAGTTTGTTGGCTGCCGCTTTGTCCTTTTGACAGTGTCCTTTGCCTTTCAGAAACTTCGTAATTTTATGACGTCCCATTTGTCATTTCTTGATCTTAGACCATAACCTATTGGAGTTCTGTTCAGGAAATTTTCCCTTGTGCCCATATGTTCAAGGCTCTTCCCTAGTTTCCTTTCTATTAGTTTCCCTGTGTCTGGTTTTATGTGGAGGAGCTTGATACACTTGGAATTGAGCTTAGTACAAGGAGATAGGAATGGATCGATTTGCATTCTTCTGTAGGCTCACCTCCAGTTGAATCAGCACCAGTTTTTGAAAAAGCTATCTTTTTTCCACTGGATGGTTTTAGCTCCTTTGTCAAAGATCAAGTGACCATATGAGTGTGGATTCATTTTTGGGTCTTCAATTCTGTTCCAGTGATCTACATGCCTGTCAGTGCACCAATATCATGCAGTTTTTAACACTATCGCTCTGTAGTACAGCTTGAGGTCTGGGATATTGATTCCTCCAGAAGTTCTTTTACTCTTGAGAATAGTTTTAGCTATCCTGGGTTTTCTGTTATTCCAGATGAATTTTTGAATTGCTCTTTCTAACTCTATGAAGAATGGAGTTGGGATTTTGATGTGGATTTCATTGAATCTGTATATTGCTTTTGTCATGATGGTCATTTTTGCTATATTAATCCTGCCAATCCATGAGCATGGAAGATTTTTTCATCTTCTGAGGTCTTCTTCAATTTCTTTCTTCAGAGACTTGAAGTTCTTGTCATACAGATCTTCTTATATCTGTTGAGGTCTGTTTTGTGACCAATTATATGGTCAACTTTGGAGAAGGTAACATGAGGTGCTAAGAAGAAGGTATATTCATTTGCTTTAGGATGAAATGTTCTATATATATCTGTTAGTTCCATTTGATCCAAGGCTTCAATTAGTTTCATTGTGTCCCTTTTTATTTTTTGCTCTCCTGAAAGATCCATTTCAGAGTGGGGTGTTGAAGTTATTCACTATTATTGTGTGAGGTGTGGTGTGTGCTTTGAGCTTTAGTAAGGTTTCTTTTACAAATGAGGGTGCCCTTGCATTTGGAGCATGGATGTTCAGAACTGAGAGTCCTTCTTGGTGGATTTTTCCTTTGACTAGTATGTAGTGTCTTTCCGTGTCTTTTTTGATGACTTTAGGTTGAAAGTCAATTTTATCTGATATTAGAATGGCTACTCTGGCTTGTTTCCTGGGACCATTTGCTTGCAAGATTGCTTTCCAGCCTTTTACTCTGAGGTAGTGTTTGTCTTTGACACTGAGGTGCATTTCCTGCATGCAGCAAAATGCTGGGTCCTGTTTACATAACCAGTCTGTTAGTCTATGTCTTTTTATTGGGGAATTGAGATCACTGATATTAAGAGAGATTAAGGAATAGTGATTTTTGCTACTTTCTATTCTTGATGCTATCCATATGTTTGAGTGGTTATCTACTTTTGGGTTTGATGCAAGAAGGTTACTATCTCGTTTTTTCCAGGGTGTAGTTTCTCTCCTTGTATTGGCAATTTCCACCTATTATCCTTTGCAGGGCTGGGTTTGTGGAAAGATATTGTGAAAATTTGATTTTATCATGGAATATCTTTGTCTCTCCATCTATGGTGATTGAGAGTTTTGCAGGGTATAGTAGTCTAGGCTGGCATTTGTGTTCTCTTAGAGTCTGTTTGAGGTCTGCCCAGGATCTTCTAGCTTTCATAGTCTCTGGTGAGAAGTCTGATGTAATTCGGATAAGACTTCCTTTATATGTTACTTGACCTTTTTCTCTTACTGCTTTTAATATTCTTGCTTTGTTTAGTACATTTGGTGTTTTGATTATTGTGTGACGGGAGGTATTTCTGTTCTGGTCCAGTCTGTTTGGAGTCCTGTAGGATTCTTGTACGTTCATTGGCATCTCTCTCTTTAGGTTATGGAAATTTTCCTTCATAATTTTGTTGAAGATATTTACTGGCCCTTTAAGTTGCAAATCTTCACTCTCATCTATACCTATAATCCTTAGGTTTGGTCTTCTCATTGTGTCCTGGATTTCCTGGATGTTTTGGTTACATTTTTTTTGCATTTTGCATTTTCTTTTACTGTTTAGTCAATGCTTTCTATGGTATCTTCAGCACCTGAGATTCTTTCTTCTATCTCTTGTATTCTATAGTTGATGTTTGCATCTTTGACCCCTGATTTCTTTCCAAGGTTTTCTATCTCCAAAGTTGTCTCCCTTTGTGATTTCTTAGTTCTTTCTACTTCGTTTTTTAGATCCTGGATGGATTTGCTCAGTTCCTTCACTTGTTTGTTTGTGTTTTCCTGTATCTCTTTAAGATATTTTTGCGTTTCCTCTTTCAGGATTTCTGTCTGTTGACCCAAGTTCTCCTTTATTTCTTTAAGCGATTTTTGTGTTTCCTCCTTATGGGCTTCCATCTGTTGACCCATATTCTTCTTTTCTTTAAGTGATTTTTTTTTTTGTTTCCTTTGTAAGGGTTTCTACCTGTTGATTCATGTTCTTCTGTATTTCTTTAAGTGATTTTTGTGTTGCCTACTTATGGGCCTCCATCTGTTGTCCTATATTTTCCTGCATTTCTTTAAGCAATTTTTGTGTTTCCTTTGTAAGTGCATCTACCCGTTGATGCATGTTCTCCTATATTTCGTTATGAGATTTATTTACGTCCTTCTTGAAATCCTCTAATAGCATCATGCAAAGTAATTTTAAATCCAGATCTTGCCTTTCGGGTGTGATGGGGTATCCAGGACTTGTTGCTGTCAGAGAGTTGGGTTCGGATGTTGCCATATTTCCTCGATTTCCATTAGTAACGTTTCTACGTTTGCCTTTTGCCATCTGGTTATATCTGGTGTTAGTTGGTCCTGTTGTCACTGGCTGTTGCTTGGACCTCCTGTGAGCCTCGAAGGCTATTACTGCCCCCTGGATGACCGGGTTTCCCCTAGCACCCATTGCTGAGGGGCTGCCCTGCTCCTGAGTGACTTTGGAGCCCTGATGTGCCTTGCCCTAAGTGATGTTATACTTGGGGAATCCCTGCGTACCTGAAGACTCAGTGTAGTCAATCACTGGGGCAGAGGTCGCTAAGGGGAGGCTGGTGCGCTCTGTCCCAGCGCGGGTCCCTCTGCAGGGCAGTTGTCCCACAGCAGAGCTGACATGTAGATGACCACAGACCTGCCCAGCTATTGGGTGCAGTGACCACACCAGATGGTTCTGTCCCAAGCAATGTTATGCTCGGTTATCCCTGCACCTGGAGGTCCCAACTGCTCTGTTGCCAGGTCAAAGATGGCAGAGTGTACAGCTCAGATCACTCTGCAGGTCAGATGACCCACAGCAGAGCTGGCGCCCAGATGACCACAGAGCTGCTCCGCTCTTGGGCGCAAATGGAAGCCTAGCAGTCTGTGCCCCAAGCAATGTTATACTTGGTGAATCCCTGCATACCTGGAGACTCAGTATAGTCAATTCCAGGAGTAGAGGTAGCTAAGGGGAGGCTGGTGTGCTCTCTCCCAGCGGGGGTCCCTCTACACAGCAGATGTCCCACAGCAGAGCTGGTGCATAGATAACCACAGAACTGCCCAGCTCTTGGTTGCAGGGAGCACACCAGCTGGCTGTGTCCCAAGTTTTTTTTTTTGAATTTTATTTCATTTTCTAAGTTTTTTTTATTTACATTCAAAATCATTTCCCCTTTCCTGTTTCCTCCCTCCCTGAAAGTCCCATAAGCCCCCTTCCCTCCCTCGTTTCCCCATTCAACCCCCACTTGCTTCTCTGTCCTGGCATTCCCCTACATCCAGTCTTTCCAGGACCAGGGGTCTCTCCTTCCATCTTCTTGGAAATCTATTGATATGCGAATTGTGTCTAGGGTATTCCGAAATTCTGGGTTAATATCCCCTTATCAGTGACTGCATACCATGTGTGTTCTTTTGTGATTGGGTTACCTCACTAAGGATGATATTTTCAAGTTCTGACCATTTGCCTAAGAATTTCGTGAATTCATTGCTTTTAATTGCAGAGTAGCATTCCGTTGTGTAAATATACCACATTTTCTGAATCCATTCCACTGTTGAGGTACATCTGGGTTCTTTCCAGCTTCTGGCTATTATAAATAAGGCTGCTATGAACATAGTGGAGCATGTGTCCTTATAGAGTTAGAAAGAGCAATTCAAAAATTCATCTGGAATAACAGAAAACCCAGGATAGCTAAAACTATTCTCAAGAGTAAAAGAACCTCTGGGGAAATCAGTATCCTGGACCTCAAGCTGTGCTACAGATCATCAGTGTTAAAAACCTCATGGTATTGGTACAGTGACAGGCATGTAGATCAATGGAACAGAATTGAAGACCCAGAAATGAATCCACACTCCTATGGTCACTTGATCTTTGAGAAAGGAGCTAAAACCATACAGTGGAAAAAAGATAGCCTTTTCAACAAATGGTGCTGGCTCAACTGGAGGTCAACATGTAGAAGAATGCAAAATTGACCCTTTCTTATCTCCTTGCACTAAGCTCAATTCCAAGTGGATCAAGGACCTCCACATAAAACCAGACACAGTGACACTAATAGAAAGGAAACTAAGAAAGAACCTTGAACATATGGGCACAGGGTAGAATTTCCTGAATAGAACGCCAATAGCTTATACTCTAAGATCAATAATTGACAAATGGGACCTCACTAAATTACAAAGTTTTTGCAAGGCAAAAGACACTGTCAAAAAGACAAAGTGGCAACCAACTAACTGGGAAATGATCTTTACCAACCCTACATCTGACAGAGGGTTAATATCCAATATATACAAAGAACTCAAGAAGTTAAACTCCAGAGAGGCAAGTAACCTTATTAAAAAATGGGGTACAGAGCTAAACAAAGAGTTCTCACCTGAAGAATATCTAATGGCCGAGAAGCACCTAAAGAGATGTTCATCATCCTTAGTCATTAGGGAAATGCAAATCAAAACAACCCTGAGATTCCATCTCACACCAGTCAGAATGGCTAAGATCAAAAACACAGGAGACAGCAGTTGTTAGGGAGGATGTGGAGAAAGAGGAACACTCCTCCACTGCTGGTGGAATTGCAAGCTGGTACAACCACTCTGGATAGCAGTCTGGCGGTTCCTCAGAAAACTGGTCATGACACTCCCGGAGGATCCGGCTATACCACTGCTGGGCACATACCCAGAGGCTTTCCCTGCATGCAATAAGTACACATGCTCCAAGTTTTTTTATGCTCGGTTATCCCTGCACCTGGAAGACCCAATGCCCTGTTCAAAATTATTTATTTCTTTTGTTTTCTTGGATGTGGTTAGTGTTATAGGATTTTAGTTTGCCTTCTACTATCTTCTCTACGTCTGGAGTATTTTGTTTTTGTATATCTTGTTTCCTCTATTTCTGGTGTTTGAAAGTCTTGGCTGACATCTCTGGTCTCTTAGTTTCTGGACCACATCCTGTCCTGTTCCTTCTTGATTCGGATCTTTGTTGAGAAAACAGGTGTAGTTCTGATTGTTCTGCTGTTATATGTGACTTGGTCTTTTTCCTTGAAGCTTTTAATATTCTTCCTTTGTTCTGTACATTTAGTGTTTTGATAATTATGTGGTGGGAATTTTTTCTTGTCTTTACTATTTGGTGTTCTGTAAGTTTCTTGTACGTATATTTTTATGTTAGGGAAGTTTTCTTTTGTGATTTTTTGAATATATTTTCTGGGCATTTGAATTAGGGATCTTCTTCTTCTATACTTATTATTATTTGGTTTGGTATTTCATAGTGTCCTAAATTATCTGGATATTTTTGTCATGAAATTTTTAGATTTAGAATTTTAATTGACGAATGTATTAATTTCTTCTATCATATCTTCTACACTATCAATTGTCTCTTCCATTTCTTGTAATCTGTTGTTGATTCTTGTGTTGTAGTTTTTCTTCTTATTCCCAGGTTTTCCATCTCCAGGAGTGCCTTAGTTTGTGTTTTCTTTGTAGTTTCTATTTCTATTTTCAGTTCTTGGATCTATTTTTTAATTTTCTCCACATGTTTGATTTTATTTTTTTGTGTTTTTTTTCTGTCTAGTACTCCATTGTGTAAATATACCACATTCTTGTGTTTTTTAAAGAAAAGATATTTATTCATTTTGTCTTTAAAGTCTTCTTTTGGTCAAGCTGTGTTAGGATATCCAGTGTTTGCCATAACAGGACAGGTGGGCTCTTGTTGTACTGTATTACTCTTGTTCGTTGTTTTCTTGTGATGTCCTTTGACCATGTGTTTGTTTGTGGTGTTGCCTGAATAACCGTGGCACCAGCAGGACTCATTGGGGAGGCAGGCAGAGCCTGACAATGGATTTTAGGGAACAGAAGGCTACTCTGATCAACTGGCTATGCCTTGATGGACCCAGGAGGAAGAGTATTGTCTGAGGAGACCTGTAAGCTGAGCACACCAGGAGCCTTAGAAAGCTCCTCAAGAAGAGTTGGAGATCCACAGGCCAGATGATGGAGGTCAGGTGACATTATGAGGCTCATCTCTGTTCATTGTGTCCCAGGTGATCCTTAAAGGTAGGGAATTGGTGGGGGAGTGTTCCAAGATGGTTGTTCCTGGTGTCCTGTAGGCTCCCTTGCAGAAGTTTGTCTGTCCTGGTGTCCTGCAAAGCTCCTCAGACCTTGTATTAAAATTTCTGATTTCACATTGTGGTGATATATTAATAGAATGATATGGGACAAAAAAGTCTGTTTACCACATGCAAGCAGGAATTATAATTAAAGAGAGTGTGTTGAACAGAAACAAAATGTACTCTTAAAAAGTATACTTGTGATATACTTGTACCAAATAAGTCCTATGAAGTGGAAATGTCTAGTTCCTTTGGAAAGTGAGTTATGTCAAATGATGTTTTGCTGGGTCACACAGGTGAAAGGTTATCTTGCTAAAGCAGACAATGAAAGTTTTCCTGAAGCAAACACAGGTGAAAGTGTCCCAGCCTGTGAGTGTTTTCCACAGGGGACCCTAAGAGAGAAGGAGAGAGAATGGAAAGGACAGGAGACACAAGGAATGAGGCCAAGACAAGTTCTGTTCAAGGCCTAATAAGCTGTATTTTCTCAGGGAATTTATATAGGCAGGGGAAGAAATAAGGCAAGTGGGATTTTCCACAAGGCCTGAGCATTTTGCCAAGGTGAATCTTTGGCAGCTGTAAGATGTTTCTTCTTCTGGCAGGGCATAGTGTCCATCGACCACCCAATTTCTCCATGGTCTATAGCTGAGGAGAAGTCAAAACCTAAGCCTATGTTTAAATTGGAATATAAACATAAAGTAAGGTCAGTTTGACTCCCATCAGAAAGGATGTTTTGATGTATCAAATACATGAAAGGGCCCATGATGAAGGAGTGTAAATATGACAGAGAGTGGGAGAAATCACTGAACTTTGTTTTGATTTGCTCTGTTTCCCTATTTGCTAATGACACACATGTATTGTTTCACCTTTTATAACATTGTTGAGCCCATCTTTTGGTAATGCTGTCATTGAGAGAAACTTGTACAAGAACTGCTTGTGTGGTTCCTATGACAGCTTTTTGCTTCCATGGCCTCCCTTCAGGCTGGTTGGCAAGTTTTGCAGTTTCCTTTGGATTGGACTACAGTTGAAGATTGTCTGCCTGTGGAAAGGACTAGAGTGTAGTTGCCAGATTGTGTGTGGTATCTTCCTGCTTAGGGGACTGATCTGCAGCTGCTGAGTTGTTTATGGTGTTTGTTATGGGACTGAACTTCTGCTAAAGAAGATCAAGCTAATCCCCAAAGAACTATTTCTGAAAAGGTCTACTTCCCCCATATTCTAATACCTTTTGTTTTCAACTATCTCAAATGGGTGGTAGGCTAGAGGAGAGGTTGACCCTTATTAAAAGTAGGCTGCAAAAATTTGCATCTACAGCCTTAAACTCTAGTTTCTTTAATAGCTACATAAGACCATCATATTATGACTATATCAGCACATTCATCCATTAGTTGGGTCAGGGTTTTAAAAATCCTATCATGTCTGCCAAGTCCTCTTATCATTGCGTTTGAAACTAAACCTTCAACATGTGAGTTTGGAGGAAAATTTCATAACCAAATCATAATACTTGTGTAAATCATTATACAAAAAGCAGAGTTAACATTCTCTGTGTGTTGAATGATATTGATTACTCACGAAGTCTTTGGGTTTTATGGACAACTGAATCACAGAGCTGAGCTTAGAATTTAGGACTACCACATTTTTTTTTTGTTCAAAAATAAGTTTCACTATAATCTAGAATAATTTAATGAGTGTATTCCATTGGAATAAAAGTTTTTTTTAAACATAACCTTATATACTGCACCTGCACCAGAGGATGAGAGAAAGTGTAAGGAACAGATACTAAAAGCAGAAGTTTCAAATATCATCTATGGTTCTGTGTACAGTGGCATAATTATGATGGCTGGATTGGGTTAAATTAGGCAGGCAGATTTCTGAGTTTGAGGCCAGCCTGGACTACAGAGTGAGTTCCAGGACAGCCATTGCTACACAGAGAAACCCTGTCTAAAATAACCAAAAAAAAAAAATATGCCTACAGCATCCAGTAGCAAAACGCAACTATGAGGATCTGGATTTAAAGTTTTAAAAGATATTGACCTGATAAATATTCGAGCATGACTTGAATGAGTTATTTTTTTTTTCTTATTCTGGTCCATTTCATGTATTGGCAGATATATAAAATTGGCTCATATACATCTGATTTTTCTTAGTACCATGTGGATCTCTCCAAACATCTCTTAACGGCAAGTTGGGTTGAATTTAGAGTAGGTTTTCTGCAAACTTTTCCAGAGCACGTACTTTTCAGAGTGGCATGCTGCCACAAAATGTGATGGATTCTAGTGAGAACTGTTAATCTTCTATTATATTTTAGCTCATGCACAGTTTTGTCCTAAGAACTTTAGGAATTTTGCTAATGCACCCTTCACCCTCCAAAAGAGTTGTTCAATGCTTATGACGTTCCTGTCAATTCCCAATGGAACTAATCATTACAAATCCATCCACAAGGTTCATGCCATCTCCACCTCCCTCAGAAACATAACCAGATATGATCAATGTTGTAATCAGTCACTATTTTAGAATTGATTTGTCTTGGAAATGTTCTGATTTAAAATATTATCCTATCACTTCAGAGTAATACAAGCTCTGTTATCAATATAGTTTTGATAGAGTAGTTCTTACATTTTTTTTTTTTTTTGAAATCATCAGAAGTGATTTTAAACATTTTGGATAGAACTCCTCTTAGGAATTATTCAATTTTCTAAAGAACCCAATGATTTGTAAATTTAAATGTAATTCATGCCATTTACCATAGTAATTGAGTTTTTATTGGTGTTAATTAAAAATATAACACCTGAATTGAATGATAAAAAATAATATTTGAAGAAGATATCCTGGTGATTTCACTCATATCAAATTTTAGAGACACCAACTTCAGTGATTCTTTTTTGCAATTTTATGTTTATTTGTTACAATTTTTAAATTGTAATTAATTATTTATTTTTTATTAGACAATTTCTTTATTTACATTTTAGATGTTATCACCTCTCTTTGTTTCCCTTCTGAAAACACTCTATCCTATCCATCCCTCCCCCTGCTTACTGACCTACCCACTCCTGCTTCCTAGTCCTGGCATTCCCCTATACTGGGGCATAGAGCATTCTCAGGACAAAGGGTCTCTCCTCCCTTTGATGTACAACAAGGCCATACTCTGCTACATATATAGCTAGAGACATGGGTCCCTCCATGTGTACTCTTTGGTTGGTGGTTTAGCCCCTGGGAACTCTGGGGGTACTGGTTGGTTCATATTGCTGTTCTTCCTATGGGGCTGTAAACTCTTTCAGCTCCTTGGGTCCTTTCTCTAGCTCCTCCATTGGAGAATTTGTGCTCAGTCCAATGGTTGACTGAGAGCTCCCACCTCTGTATTTGTCAGGTACTGGCAGAGCCTCTTAGGAGACAGCTATATAAGGTTCCTGTCAGCAAGTACTTGTTGGCATCCATGATAGTGTCTGAGTTTGGTGACCGTATGTGGGATGAATTCCCAGGTGGTACAATCTCTGAATGGTCTTTCCTTCAGTCTCTGCTCTACACTTTGTTTCTGTATATCCTCCCATGGGTATTTTGTTCCCCCTTCTAGGAAGGACTAAAGTATCCATACTTTGGTCTTCCATCTTGTTGAACTTCGTTTTGTCTGTGAATTGGAACTTGGGTATTCTGAGCTTCTGGGCTAATGTCCACTTATCAGTGAGTGCATGCCATGTGTGTTCTTTTGTGATTGGGTTAAATCACTTAAGATGCTATTTTCTAGTTCCATGCATTTGCCTAAGAATTTCAGGAATTCATTTTTTTTTTAATAGCTGAGAGGTATTCTATGGTGAGACCACATTTTCTGTATCCATTCCTCTGTTGAGGGACATCTGAGTTCCTTCCAGCTTCTGGCTATTATAAATAAGGCTGCTATGAACACAGTGGAGCATAAATCCTTATTAAATGTTGGAGAATCTTCTGGGAATATGCCTAGGAGTGGTATAGCTGGGTCCTCCAGTAGTACTATGTCCAATTTTCTGAGGAACCACCAAACTGATTTCAAGAGTGGCTGTACCATCTTGCATTCCCACCAGCAATGGAGGAGTGTTCTTTCTCTAAATCTTAGCCAGCACCTGCTTTCACCTGAGTTTTTGATCTTAGCCATTCTGATTGGGGTGAGGTGGAATCTCAGGGTTGTTTGGATTTGCATTTCCCTGATAACTAACAATGTTGAACATTTCTTTAGGTACTTCTCACTCATTTGGCATTCCTCAGTTGAGAATTCTTTCTTTAGCTCTGTACCCAATTTTTAATAGGGTTATTCAGTTCTCTGAAGTCTAACTTCTTGAGTTCTTTGTATATATTGGATATTAGCTCTCTGTCAGATTTAGGGTTGGTAAAGATCTTTTTGTAATTTGTTGGTTGCCCTTTTGTCCTACTGATAATATCCTTTGCCTTGCAGAAGCTTTGTAATTTTATGAGATCTCATTTGTCAATTCTTGATCTTAGAGCATAAGCTATTGGTGTTTAGAAAATTTTCTCCTGTGCCCATGTGCTTGAGGCTCTTCCCCACTTTCTTTTTTATTATTTTCAGTTTATCTGGTTTTATGTGGAGGTCCTTGATCCACTTGTACTTGAGCTTTGTACAAGGAGATGAATATGGATCAATTTGCATTTCTGTATGCTATCCTCCAGTAGAACCAGCACCATTTGTTGAAAAGGCTATCTTTTTTCCACTGGATGGTTTTAGCTCCTTTGTCAATATCAAGAGACACAGCTGTGTTCAATTCTGGGTCTTCAATTCTTTTCCACTGATCTACCTGCCTGTTACTGTACCAATACCATGCAGTTTTTAAAATTTGCCTTGTTATTAGTAGTACTATTTGAATGATGTTTGTGGCATGTGTGTAGCAGTCAGAGAACAACTATGTAGACTTGATCTCTTCTTCCACACTTCTATGTGTTCTAGGATCTCAGATAATAAAGCTTGAACAACAAATATCGTCTGCTGAATCATTTTGCCAAAAACTCTGGTAAGTTTTTTTCTCTCATTTTTTAATTGAATATATTCTTTATTTACATTTCAAATATTATTCCCTTTCTCAGTTTCCCCCTCCCAGAAAACCAATATCTCAGCCCCCCTCCCCCTGCTTCTATGAGGATGTTCCTCCACCCAACCCACTCTGACCTATACTCCCTTGATTTCCCTACACTTGGGCATCTATTGAGCCTTCCTAAGACCAAGGACCTCTCCTCTCATTGATGTCTGACTAGGTATTCCTCTGCTACAAGTGCAGCTGGAGCAACCCCTTGGTTGATGGCTTAATCCTTAGGAACTCTGGGGGGTCTGGTTGGTTGATATTGTTGTTTTTTTTCTATGATTTTCCAACCCCCTTCAGCTGCTTTAGTCCTTTCACTAATTTCTCTACTGGGGACTCTGTTCTCAGTCCAATGGTTGGCTGCTAGCATCTGCCTCTGTATTTTTAAGGAGCTGGCAGGGCCTCTCAAGAAACAGCCATATTAGGCTCCTTTTGGCAAGCATTTCTTGGCATCCACGATAGTGTCAGGGTTTGGTGAGTGTTTATAGGATAACTCTCCAGGTAGGACAGTCTCTGGATGCCCCTTCCTTCTTTCTCTGCTCTACACGTTATCTCCATAATTGCTCCTGTGAGTATTGTCTTTCCTTTTTCAGAAAAACCAAAGCACCCAAATTTTGGTCTTCCTTTTTCTGGAGCTTTATGTGGTCTGTGAATTGTATCTTGTTAATTCTGAGCTTTTGGGCTAATATCCACTTATGAGTGAATGCATATCATGTGTGTTCTTCTGTGTTTGGGTTATCTCACTCAGGATGATGTTTTCTAGTTCTATCCATTTGCCTAAGCATTTCATGAGTTCATTGTTTTTAATAGGTGAGTAGTACTCCATTTTGTAACTATACCAGATTTTCTGTATCCATTCCTCTGTTGAGGGACATCTGGGTTCTTTCCAGCTTCTGGCTATTATAAATAGGGCTCCTGTGAAGACAGTGGAACATGTGTCCTTATTACATGCTGGGGAATGCTCTGGGTATATGCCCAGGAGTGGTATAACAGGGTCCTCAAGTAGTAACATGCCCAGTTTTCTGAGGAACTGCCACACTGATTTCCAGAGTGATTGTACCAGCTTGCAATCCCACCAGCAATGGAGCAGTGTTCCCTTTTCTCCACATACTTGCCAGCATCTTCTGTCACCTGAGTTTTTGATTTTAGCCATTCTGACTGATGAGAGGTGGAATCTCAGGGTTGTTTTGATTTGAATTTCCCAGATAACTAAGGATGTTGAACATTTCTTTAGGTACTTCACAGCCATTCAAGTTTCCTCAGTTGAGAATTCTCTGTTTAGTTCTGTATCCCATTTTTAATAGGGTTATTTGATTTTCTGGAGTCTAACTTCTTGAGGTCTTTACATACATTGGATATTAGCCCTCTATTGGATGTAGGATTGGTAAAGATCTTTTTCCAATCTGTTGGTTGCCATTTTGTCCTATTGACAGTGTCATTTGCCTTATAGAAGCCTTGCAATTTTATGAGGTCCCATTTGTCAATTCTTGTTCTTAGAGCATAAGTCATTGGTGTTTTTTGCAAGAAATTTCCCCCTGTGTCTATGTGGCTCTTCCCCAGTTTGTTTTCTATTAGTTTCAGTGTATCTGGTTTTATGTGGCGGAGCTTGATCCACTTGGACTTGAGCTTTGTATAAGGAGATAAGAATAGGTCAATTTGAATTCTTCTACATGTTGAGTGCCAGTTGAACCAGTACCATTTGTTGAAAAGGTTATCTTTTTTTTCCACTGTATGGTTTTAGCTCCTTTGTTGAAGATGAAGTGACCAGAGGTGTGTGGGTTCATTTCTGTGTCTTCAATTCTATTCCATTTGCCTACCTCCTTGTCACTGTACCAATACCATGCAGTTTTGGGTGAGGAGATTTTTGCATTTTATATTTTTTTGACTGTTGTTTCAATGTCTTTTATGGTATCTTCTGCATCTGAAATTCCCTTCTATCTCTTGTATTCTCTTGGTGATGCTTGCATCTATGACCCCTGATCACTCTCCTAGGTTTTCTATCTCCAGAGTTGTCTTTTTTTGTGGTTTTTCATTGTTTCTATTTCCATTTTTAGATTTTGGATAGTTTTGTTCATTTCCTTTACCTGTTTGTGTTTTTCTGTAATACTTTAAGGGATTTTTCTGTTTCCTCTTTAAGGTCTTCTATCGTTTACCCGTGTTCTCCTGTATTTATTTATGTCCTTCTTAAAGTCCTCTATCATCATCATGAGATATGAACTTAAATCAGAGGCCTAGCCTTTCCGGTATGTTGGGGTATCTGTGAGAATAAAATAAAAGCATGGGGCTTGGTATGCGCGGATGCAGGAAAAATGGGCATGCACCAGGCTAGGCCGGCGGCACATAGGCCTCACTCTCGGGCCAAGGTAGCATGCATTTTGAGGAGGATACAGGTGGACACAGAACCCACGTGGGGTTTTGGGGAAGCAGGCAAGATGCACTCGAATCTCAGTGCAACGGGGAGCAGGCGATCACACCACCAGCTGGTCTCTGCACGTGGGCACGTGTGGCTGGGAAGAGAAATCTCACGCAGAAGGCTGGGTCATTCTGGTATGGATTTATCTGCCTGTTACCTGTGCTCACAGACTGTCTGCGTGGTTGAATCTCTGAGTCTTTGACGGCGCGTAGCAACTAGCTCCATATGACGAATTTAATAAGAGGCGGCCCATAGCTTTGATATTTTATTATTAAGAAAATAAAAAGAGAAAAGAGATAGAAAGACAAAGATAGAGGTAAAAATAGATAAGAAAAGCCATGACCACATGGAAAAGATAGAAAATGGAGAGACAGGGAGACAGATAAAAAAGAGGGCTGTGGGATAATATGAGGGAGAGAGAGAGTGCACACACTGAGGGGTGCTATTTATAGTGAGTTGGGTTGTCAGGTAACTGAGAGGCTGGGAGAGCATGACTGTAGGCAGGTGACTGCTGAGGCGGAGTCAGGCTAGAACCTGGGGCGTGGTCACAAGTCTCATTAAGATCCCACAAGCTGTGTTAGGATAAATGGGTTCTGATGATGCCACATTACTTTGGTTTCTGTTCATTATTTTCTTGCCATTGCCTCTGGCTATCTGGTTATCTCAGCTGTTAGCTGGTCTTGCTCTTCTGACTCTTGATTGTTACTCCATAAGCATGAGTGACAGCACTTCTGGGAGACCAGTTCTCTCTGGGAGGAATTTGGATATGGAGAGCTGTGGCACAGTATCAGCTCCAGGGCAAAGATGGCAATTGGAAGGATCCTGTCCCCATCTCTTCCTGGTTTCCTGTGTCCTGAGGGCTCTAGGTGGGTCGCTCTTTAGCCAGGTATTTGTTGTTCTTACCTGTGCTTTCACATGTATAAGTACTCCTGAGAGGCCAGCTTCTCCAAGTGCGATTTGGGTTCAGGGAACTGTGGCACAGGATCAGCTCTGGGCACAGATGGAAACCAGAATGTATACAATGATTTTTTTTTACATTAGCATTAGATATTTTCTTTCTTTACATTTCAAATGCTATTCCTTTTCCTCGTTTCCCCTCCAAAATCCCCCTATCCACTTCCCCTCCCCCTTCTCACTAACCCACCCACTCCTGCTTCCCAGACCTGTCATTTCCCTACCCTGGGACAATGAGCCTTCTTGGGTCCAAGGGTCTCTCCTGTCATTGCTGTCCATATGGTTGGAGCCATGGGTCCCTCGATGTATACTCTTTGGTTGTTGGTTAAGTCCCTGGGAGCTCTGGGAGGTACTGGTTGGTTCATATTGTTGTTTCTTCTGTGGGGCTGTAAAGCCCTTCAGATCCTTGGGTTCTTCATCTAGCTCCTCAGTTGGGGACCCTGTGCTCATTTCAATGGTTGACTGAGAACAACCCCCTCTATATTTTTCAGGCACTGGCAGGGCCTCTCTGGAAACAGCTTTACCAGGCGCCTGTCACTAAGAACTTATTGGGATCAACCATACAGTCTGGGTTTGGTAACTGTATATGGTATGAATCTCTACATGGTGCAGTCTCTGGATGTTCTTTCCTTCAGACTCTGCTCCACACTTTGTCTTTGTCTTTCCTCTCATGGGTATTTTGTACCCTATCTAAGAAGTGACAAAGTATCCACACTTTGGTCTTCCTTCATAAGCTTCATGTGGTCTGTGAATTATATCTTGGGTATTCCAAGCTTCTGGGCTAATATCCACTTATCAGGGAGTACATACCTTGTGTGTTCTTTTGTGATTGGATTACCTCACTAAGGATGATTTTTTTCTAGTTCCCTCCATTTACCTAAGAATTTAATGAATTCATTGTTTTTAATAGCTGAATATTACTCAATTGTATAAATTTACCACAATGAATTTTAACCATATCTTTCTCAACCCTGTCCCTCCAACTCCTTTGGCCTTCCTCCTTTGTACATCTCTCCTACAACCATAGATACTATTATTATTAATTATTATTGTATAATCCAGAATCCAATTACTCTTGCCAAGATGTACATGTTTCTGGGGTTATCCACTAGTGGGTGGGCAAGCTGAAAATGGCCACTCCCAGTAGTGGCCATCAACTGCCAATAGCTCCTAAGCTAAGAGTGGGGCACTAGGAGCCACTATCCCTTCCATGGTGGATTATTTTAAATATAAAATATAATTCCATCACTTCTTATTCTTCCTCTTCTCCATCATACTCTGCCTATATCTAATACCCCTCTCAAATTCACAACTTCCTCTTCTTTTACCTTTGTTAACCAAATTCAAATATAAATATAACCCATTGAACTCATTCAGTGTTTCCGTCATGTATATGCTTCTAGGACTGTCCACTTTGTATTGGATAACTTGTAAGGGGGTTCATGACTGAGGAAGACAAATGCTCACTCTTTTGACAATTGCCAATTGTGTGCATCTCTTCATCTATAGATGGGGTCTATTCTTCTATCTTCATTGGGATGTAAACTGATGTTAGAATTATTCAAGCTGGAAATTTTAGCTGGCTTGGTTATGTGCAAGTTTTGTTCAGGTGACTACAGCTACTGTAAGTTTATGTTTGCAACAGCTCTGTCATCAGAATCTAGCATCTCACAGTCCTTCCCCCACCCTCTGGCTTTTCCAATTTTTCTACCTCTTTTTCTATGATGCTTTCTAAGTCTTGGAGGATGGATGTTCCATATAAGATCCCATCTATGGATGTATTCCATAGTCACTTATTCTCAGCTATTGAACATTTATGTGACTCAGTATGAACCAATACCTGCTATGAAAAGAAGAATCCCTGCTCAAGGTTGAGAGCAACACACAGTAATATATGGGTAAAAAAAGATATTCAGAAAGTCATGACCTTCACATGACCATTGGCACATGACTTTTAAAGATACCTGATTGAAATTTCACTCATTCAATATCTGCTCTTTACATTTGTCTTCTTTATCTCCACAGCACCTCCACACATTTTCATGCACCACTTCATTCATTTTTGTTGTTGAATAATGTTTCATTGTATGAGTGTAATACATTTTATTTATCTGATCATCATTTGATTGCTCATTCTGATTTGTGACAATAACAAATTGTACTTGCATGCATAATGAAACAAATCCATTTGTTTGAATCCCACAATCATTGCAGCTATGTTCCCTGGTATAAATTTCTCAGTCATATGGTAACTTTATGCTCATTATTTGACAGATACAATATTAATGGTTGTGAGTTCCATTTCCCAAAGGGTCTCACTGTGCACCTTAGGTTGACCTCACAGGTTCTTACTGTGCAACTTTGCTGCCATAAGATTTACACTGATACTTCTGGCTGATATTCATGTGTGCAGGGATCACAGGCAAGATCTATCACATCTGGCTTGATTTCTATTTTTGTTCCATTTTGTAATTAATCTTTCTTGTTCTACCTCTCCTTCTCCTCTGTTTAAAACACTCTCACTTTGACACTGTTCATTTTTCTACATTGTGTATGATATTTATCATATTGTATTATGTTATTCCAAATGTATGATTTTGTGTATCAGTTAAAAATATAAAATATTTTTCAAGAAATGCACACTCTAGCCCATATTTTCACAGTGTAGTTCAGCTTTCCATTGCTCAGAACTTTAGCTTCTATCCTATAGCTCTTACTTCCAATGTCATTGCTCTTAAATATAGAATTATTTCTGTCTTTTAAACTGTTTTTCACATGATGAGTAATGTGGCTTAATGTACACACTGTCCCTCTTGTCCCTGATTATTCTGTTATACCATGGGAATATTCAGAGTTTAGTCATGACAAGAGTTTTTGCAACCTTAACTACATGGAAACAACAATACATAGGATTATTGAACAAACAACCACAATTTAAAATTTTATGAAATATTATCCACTTATGTAAAAAGTACATAACATATATGGTATGTGTGCATGTGTCTCTTTGTGCATATATGTATATGTGTACAGCAAATGACTATGTAGATCATTGGTCAGTAGATGACATCATAATTCAAGAAACAGGATAAAAGACAAAAAGACAACTCTTTGGGAACAGAAGAACTCAAGGTGTGAGTGTTCCTCTTGAAGATCATATGTAGAATTAAGTAGATATTTTCTCTAGGTTATGAAAAGTTCTAGAGGCAGATCTGGCTTCATATGGAGTTGATTAATGTGTGGGGATCAACAGAGTATAAAGAATTGGGTTTGTATGTCATCACCTACCAAGGACAACTGAGGAAATAAGAGACCAGGTTTATTTCATGCCATAGTGAGACAAAGAATATGAAAAAGTAAAGAATAATTTTTTCTACAGAAATAAGGCAAAAGAGGGGACTTGGTCTATGATCACAATCATGCTCAATAGAAAGTTACTGGACTTCTTATTCTTTGTTCTGTGAAACAGAATATTCTCTTCCTCCCTGAGATTGTCCCAAGACTATATAACAAAGCCACCCATGAGAAACAGATGTTTGTAAAGTAAAATATGAACATACATTAGTCATTACCTGATTCTAGCTTTCTTCCTTTTTTCCCTACTCTTAAAGAAGTAAATAGAATTGCCACCATTTATCAATGAATTCCAAATTAAGAGAAAAATTGCACAAATAACAATTGTATAAAATGATTCCAACTAATTTTGTTCAGGGTAAATACTTGTCAGAAAAGATAATGTGCATTTATGAAGAGAATGTGGGGAGTTCAGAGAAAAAAAATAACATCATAATCAGTGTTTGAGTACCAGTAGGAAATGATAGAAGGAAGAAGGGTATTGAAGATGTTTCATTGTTATCCAGTGTCATGAATCCACTGCTTAAACTATTTTAACTGTTGCATCAGTGAACACAGAAATCAGGGTAAAATGATAAATTTTTCAGCAGGTTAAGATGAATGGAGACTATATTAGACAATACGTGGAAATGCATTAGACAATATCCAATTCCAGGATTGTTTATGCAAGGCAAGTAGGAAGTTGTAGCCAGATGTAAAAGACAACATTTCCAACTTTGAGTTCTCTGCTAAACCTCCTCTCTCTCATGTATTAGACAGTTATGTAGCATGTTCTTTCATGTAGCTCCTATGATGATGGATATTATCTAATATAAAATATTTACCTCATGACATTTATTACAATCCCAAATGCTGAAATTATAATATTTTTCCTGGCATGTAACTCTTCATGTCTTTGTTCCTCAGCAGGTTAAGGAAATACCCTCTTGCCCTACACTGGCTAGATAGCCAGGAACCAGAGATTGAGTAGAGAAGAGACCTAGTGTAGAACCAAACATTAATGGAAAAAAGTCAATGAAAAAACTCCTAATGATATTATACTGTGAACATATATTAGTGCCTTGTGCAGGTATTCTCAGATAGAATTCTTATGGCATCAAATGGAGCAGATGTAGAGAACCACAGCCAAACATTATGCAGAAAGACAGTATAAGTTGAAGTATTCCACTGTTTCCCTCTCCTCAGAGATGAGGGAACCCCGTAGAAGAGGGGAGGAATGATTGTAGGAGTCAAAAGTGTTGGAGGATACCAGGAGAACATGTTCCCACCAAATTAACTAAACAATTGCTCACATGGGCTCCCAAATCCTGAGAAGGCAAGCATGTGTCCTGCAGGGGTTTCTACCAGGTCCACTGCCAATACATTAGTTCTGTTAATTTGGTGTTTTTCTGGGACAACAAACAGTGGTTTCTGGTTTATCTTTTAACCTTTTCCTGATCTTAAGATTCTATTCTTCCTGTTGTGTTGTCTTGGATATCCTCAATATGAGGGCTTTCACTTTTCTTTACTGTGTATTGTTTTGTGGTATTTAGTTCTCCTCTCTTGAGGCAATCTGTGTTCAGAAGAGGAAAGGAAGAGGGAATAATTATGTGGTAGGGAATGTAGGAGGAACTAAAAGGAGTGGTGGGAGAAGAAACTGTGTTTGGCATGTATTGCATGAGAGAAGAATGTATTTTTTATAACTTTAAAAAGAATATAAGGAATAGAACCTGATAAAACATTAGTTGTTACCTTCTTATTTTCTAGAACCACATATTCAAAGCTTAGGATGGCATTACTGTCTCACCAAGGCCCTTTTACCTAATCGAACTTCTTTGTAAATCTTCCTTTTGCAAATAGAATTATTATTCAGTATGTTCTTGTATTTGGGTCCCCTTTGAAGGATATGATTAGTAATATTAATATCAATGTATTCACTAAAATTCACTAAAAATCCAAGTGCTGCCATTATAAAGATATTTTTTTCTTGATAAGGACTCTTACAAGGGCCTCCTTTATATCTCTGTTCCTCAGGCTGTAGATGAAAGGGTTCAGCATGGGAGTCACCACTGTGTACATCATGGCCATGGAAGCCTCCTTTACCATAAAGTTATTAGATGATGGACATAAGTAGAGACCAATAATTGTCCCATAGAACAGTGAGACTACAGACAGGTGTGAGCCACAGGTGGAAAAAACCTTGTGGATGGCCTGAGTAGATGAAATCTTTAGAATGGAGAAGACAATATGTACATAGGACACAAAAATGAGTAAGAATGGGATGACAATAAGGGGCACTCCCAAGATAAATATCATAAGTTCATTTGTATAAATATCAAAGCAGGCCAACTTAAGCAGTGCAGATATGTCAAAGAAAAAGTGGCGGATCACGTTGTCCTCACAGAATGACAACCTAGCCATGAGTAGGGTGTGCAACAGGGAATATAGCACGTTAAAAACCCAGGACATCAGCACCACACATACACAGAACTTGGGACTCATGATGCTGCTGTAGTGAAGGGGAAGGCAGATGGCCACATAGCGGTCATAGGCCATGATCAAAAGAAAGAAGATTTCCAAGCCTCCAAAAAGATTGGAAAAGTACATTTGTGTCAGACACCCTGCATAGGTGATGGATGTGTCCTTGCTCTGCATGTTCTGCAGCAACTTGGGCATTGTGACTGAAGAAAAGCAGAGGTCAGAGAAGGACAAGTTGCTGAGAAAGAAGTACATGGATGTGTGGAGATGTGAGTCCAGTCGAATGAGGATGATGATAATGAGGTTCCCCAGGACAGTGGTGAGGTACATGGCCAGGAACAGGGCATAGAACAGTTGCTGGTGCTCTGGGGGGATGGGCAGGCCCAGGAGGAGGAACTGGGAGATGACAGTTCTGTTTTTCACTATCATCCTTTTTCTTCAGTATCCTAATGAGAAAATATCAGATCCTTTAAAATAAAAAAATCAAATTATATCTAGGGTATAATTCTACAAAAATATATTTGACCATGTTTCTAGAAAAATTTAAAACTAAATATCTGTACTTATTAAAATTATTAATGATTATTTTTAGAACTTCAAGTCTCTGAAGAAAGAAATTGAAGAAGACCTCAGAAGTTGGAAAAAAATCTTCCATGCTCATGGATTGGCAGGATTAATATAGTAAAAGTGACCATCTTGCCAAAAGCAATATACAGATTCAATGCAATCCCCATCAAAATCCCAACTCAATTCTTCATAGAGTTAGAAAGAGCAATTCAAAAATTCATCTGGAATAACAGAAAACCCAGGATAGCTAAAACAATCTTCAAGAGTAAAAGAACTTCTGGGGGAATCAATATCCTGGACCTCAAGCTGTACTACAGAGCAATAGTGTTAAAAACTGCATGGTATTGGTATAGTGACAGGCATATAGATCAATGGAACAGAGTTGAAGACCAAAAAATGATTCCACACTCCTATGGTCATTTAATCTTTGACAAAGGAGCTAAAACCATCCAGAGGAAAAAAAGATAGCCTTTTAAACAAATGGTGCTGGCTAACTGGAGGTCAACATGAAGAAGAATGCAAATTGATCCATACTTATCTCCTTGCACTAAGCTCAATTCCAAGTGGATCAAGGACCTCCACATAAAACCAGATACACTGAAACTAATAGAAAGGAAACCAGGGAAGAACCTTGAACATATGGGCACAGGGGAGAATTTCCTGAACAGAACTCCAATAGTTTATGCTCTAAGATCAAGAATTGACAAATGGGACGTCATAAAATTACAAAGTTTCTGAAAGGCATTGGACACTGTCAAAAGGACAAAGCAGCAACCAACAAACTGGGAAATGATCTTTACCAACCCTACATCCAACAGAGGGTTAATAACCAATATATACAAAGAACTCCAAAAGTTAGACTCCAGAGAGCCAAATAACCCTATTAAAAATGGGGTACAGATCTAAACAAAAAGTTCTCTCCTGAAGAATATCTAATGGCTGAGAAGCACCTAAAGAAATGTTCACCATCCTTAGTCATTAGGGAAATGCAAATCAACGCAACCCTGAGATTCCATCTCATACCAGTCAGAATGGCTAAGATCAAAAACACAAGAGACAGCAGTTGTTGGCGAGGATGTGGAGAAAGAGGAACACTCCTCCACTGCTGGTAGGATTGCAAGCTGGTACAACCACTCTGGAAAACAGTCTGGTGGTTCCTCAGAAAATTAGGCATGACACTCCCAGAGGATCCTGCTATACAACTCCTGGGCATATACCCAGAGGCTTCCCCTGCATGCAATAAGGACACATGCTCCACTATTTCCATTACAGCCTTATTTATAATAGTCAGAAGCTGGAAAGAACCCAGTTGTCCCTCAACGGCGGAATGGATTCAGAAGATGTGGTGTATTTACACAATGGAATACTACTCTGCAATTAAAAACAATGAATTCATGAAATTCTTAGGCAAATGGTGAGAACTTGAAAATATCATCCTTAGTGAGGTAACCCAATCACAAAAGAACACACATGGTATGCAGTCACTGATAAGGGGGTATTAACCCAGAATCTCGGAATACCCTAGACACAATTCGCACATCAATAGATTTCTAAGAAGATGGAAGGAGAGACCCCTGGTCCTGGAAAGACTGGACGTAGTAGAATGCCAGGACAGAGAAGCAAGAGGGGGTTCAACGGGGAAAAGAGGGAGGGAAGGGGGCTTATGGGACTTTCAAGAAGTGAGGACATGGGAATGGGGAAATCATTTGGAATGTAAATAAAAAACTTAGAAAATAATAAAAAATAATTAGTGATTACTCTTAACTATTATGTAACAGATTTCTGTTTCCAATCCTTTTATAAATACCACTAAGCACTTCTACTGAGAGAAAAAATGACTGTTTCTTTAGTCTCATGCTTCTTTCTCAATTGTTGTTTGTTTATTGCTATATGTGATTTTATACTTTGATATTTTTGATTAATTTGGATAAACTTTGTCAACACAATTTAATATAAATTTTAAGAAAACTCATATGCTCCAATGTGTTATATTATAATTTCAAAATCAGACACGTATGTCTCTGTAAATACAGGTTTCTGTTTCACTGTTAACCAATCATCTTCCTTCCATTGCAAGTATTACAGGCATCAAGCTCAAAAGTGCCAAGTGAAATTCAGGGTATCATTTTTTTATTTCCCAAAGCGTTCATTGTTCTCCTACCATTCTTGTCTCCCATAGAACAACAAAACTAATAGTATTTTTTATCAGAAATCTGTGATTTTAGATCCATTCATTTTTTTAACTCAAACTGCTGTTGCATATTCTATAAAGTCTTTTCTCCATTTTCCTCGTAGTTCATTCATTATTTTCTGTGACATTTTCTCATTTATCAGGAACATATCTTGTCTTTACTGGCATACAGAAACAGACTCAGTTCATATCCATGTTCTCCTGTCTCCTGAACCATCTCTTCTCCCTTAACATGCTTCACTTACTCTGTGGCATTTGAACAGAGGCGTTCCTTCACATCTTTTATGATTTATTCTTTAAGTTACCACTGTTGATATGAGGATAAGGACAAAGCTCCTATCAGGGACACAGATGCTCTTTCATTGTCTCACAGGTGTCAGTGGTACATTCCTTATGGTCCCACATGCTTTCCTCTTATCATTCAACACTGTATCAATCTCTTCACAACCCACATTTTAATAGTTGTTGGTTTGCTTTCCTATCTCTTCCTCATCTCCCTTTTTTCATTTCATTCATCCTCACTCATATGTAAGGTTTATTGCTCATCACATACACAGCTAATTTACCCTTTACTCCCATACTATGTGAGTCCCTCAGCCATGCTTCACAGCATCCTATATTTATATTTATATCCCATGTACATAATACTTTGCTTATGACTTTAAACTATCTTCTCATCAATTGAAAAGTACATGCAGGATAGGTGACATATGTCTTCATTCCATTTTGTTATTTATAATCATACAAAACTCCAACTAGGGTCAATACCTATCATGTTGTATGAATTTGCTCAGTGAATATTTATTCCCTGCATCTCAAACTGATACAGATTTGTTCAATCTTAGTGGCAGAAAAATTGGCATTTAAATATAAATACTTGAATACTTAACAGTAAATTTTACACTCTATAATGTGTGTGAGAGATCTAACATATGCTTGCATTGTTAGGGTTAATCATTTGTTTCACTTCTCAGAACTATCAATGACTACAAATCATATCCATATGCTTTAATCCTCAAAATGTAATTTATTCTGATATGGAGCACAAATAGGATCATATATTCATAAATTATAAAAATAACTAACAAAACTACTTTGAATCTTCCTTTGAGTTAGAGTTATTCCTTTGACAATTATTCTATATATGATGATTAATTTATGCATCAAATGGGTTAAGTTCAATGCTAATTTTAAATAATTTTATCTGTTTTGCAAATATTCTCTAAATGTTATTACATTGTGTGGATTTTGCATAACTAAGAAACACTCCAGCTTCTACCTAGTCCTTTCTGCTGAGGCAGCCTCTTAGCTGGTCTCCTCCAGTGAAGACACCAAATCCTGACCCATCCTAGAGGACCTGTTGCACTCAGAGCAGCAAAGGATCCATTGCACTCAGAGCAGTAGAGGAGCCACTGCACTAAGAGCAGTTGAGAATCACCTGCACTCAGAGCATTTGGACATCTTGAATGCTGAAGACCCAACAGTCTGAAGGCATCCCAGGAGATCTATTGCAGCCAGGCAACAGATGAGCAGTTTCTCTTCCCCTGTGAAGAGCTCCCATTTGGAAGGCCCCACCAGGGTTCTGCTACCACCAAGGCTGGTGACCTACCAGGAGACCTGAAACAACCCAGGGACAAAAGAGGCAGACTCCAGACAGTTAACTAGACCAGCAAACACCAGGGATATCCAGATGGTAAAAGGTAAGCACAAGACCATGATCAGCAGAAGGCAATATATGTGGTCATCAGCAGAACCCAGTTCTCCCATCAGAGCAAGCCCTGAATACAACAACACACCTGAAAATCAGAAATATGTCCTAAAATCTTATGTCATGAAGATAATAGAGTTCTTTAAGGAGAATATCAATAACTCACTGAAGAAAATACAGGAAAACAGAGTTAAACAGGTGAAGGAATTGAAAAAAGCGATCCAAGACCTAAAAGTGGTAGTAGAACCAATAAAGAAAACATAAATGTAGGCAAAACAGAAAATAGACAACACAGAAAAGAGGTCAGGAATTAGATATAAGTATTACTAACAGAATATAAGAGACAGAAGAGAGAACCTCAGGTGTAGAAGATACCATAGAAGAGATTGACACACTGCCAAAGAAAACTCAAAACATAAAAAAGTCATAGCCCAAATAATCCTGGAAATTCAGGACACAATGAAAAGACCAAATCTAAGAATAATCAGAATAGATTAGAATGAACATTCCCAGCTCAAAGGACATAGTTGAAAACTTCCTCAATCTAAAGAAAGAGATGGCCATAAAGGTACAAGAAGCTTATAGAACACAAAATACATGGGACCAGAAAAATTCCTCTCATCGCATATGAGTCAAAACACTAAAGACCCAGAACAAAGAAAGAATATTAAAAGCTTGAAGGGAAAAGGGCCAAGTAACATACAAAGGTAGACCTATCAGAATTACACTAGACTTCTCAAAAGAGACTATGAAAGCCTGACGAGCCTGGTCAGAGGTCATGCAGACTCTAAGAGAACACTAATGCCAGCCCAGGCTTCTATACACAGCAAAACTCTCAATCAACATAGATGGAGAAACCAAAATACTCCAGGGCAAAACCAAATTTAAACAGTATCTATTTACCAGTCCCACACTAGAGAGTATCCTAGCAGGAAAACTCCAACATAATGAAGGTACCTGCACCCAAAAATGACAAGATATTAAGGATCTCACAACAAAGCCAAAAGGAGAGAACCACAAGCTCATAAAGCCACCTTCAAAACCAAACATATCAGGAACCAACAGTCATCTTTCTTTAATATCTCTCAATATTAATGGACTCAACTCACCTATAAAAAGACATAAGCTAACAGACTAGATATGCAAACAAATCCAGAATTTTGCTGCATACAAGAAACACACCTCAAAAATAAAGACAGATACTATCTCAGAGGAAAAGTATGAGAAATGGTCTTTCAAGCAAATAGTCCCAGGAAAAAAGTAATAGTTGCCATCCTAATATCAATAAAATAGACTTTTAACCAAAAGTTATAAAGCATGATAAAGAAGGACACTTGATATTTATCAAGGGTAAAAATCCACCAAGAGAAATGTCTCCATTCTGAACATCTATGCCCCAAACGCAAGAGCACCCACATTCATAAAAGAAACTTTACTAAAGCTCAAAACACACATTGAATCACACAATATTAGTGGGGGACTTCAACACCCAGCTATCACCAATGGACAGGTCATTGAAACAGAAACTAAGCAGAGACACAGTGAAACTAAGAGAAGCTATGAACCAAATAGATTTAACATCTTACCCTAAAACAAAAGAATATACCTTCTTCTCAGCGCCTCATGGTACCATCTCGAAAATTGACCATATTATTGGTTACAAGCAACCCTCAACTGATACTAGAATACTGAAATAATACCTTGAATGTTCTCAGGTCGCCATGGCCTAAGGCTGGTCTTCAACGGCAACAAAACCTATAGAAAGCCCACATACATGTGAAAACTGAGCAACTCTTTACTCAATGATAAATTGGTCGGGAAAGAAATAAAGAAATTAAAGACTTCCTGGAATTTAATGAAAATATTGACACATCATACCCAAACTTATGGGATACAACAAATGCAGTGCTAATAGGAAATTTCACAGCACTAAGTACAATGGTAAAGAAACTGGAGAGATCTTACACTAACAACTTAACAGCACACCCAAGAGCTGTAGAACAAAAGGAAGCAAACTCACCCAAGAGGAGAAGAAGGCAGAAAATAGCCAAGCTCAGGGTTGAAATCAACCAAATACAAACAAAGAAAACAGTACAAACACTCAACAAAAACAGAAGCTGGTTCTTTGAGAGAATTAATAAGATAAATAAGTCCCTAGCCAAACTAACCAAAGGGCTGAGAGACAGTATCCAAATTAACAAAATCAGAAATGAAAAGGGAGACATAACAACAAAACCGCGGAAATTCAAAAAATCATCAAATCCTATTATAAAAGCCTTTATTCAACAAAATTGGAAAATCTAAATGAAAGGGATTGTTTTCTAGACAGAAACCACATACCAAAGTTAAATCAAGAGCATGTAAAATATCTAAATAGACAACGTATGGCACAAGGAAATAGAAGAATTCAGGAAAAACCTCCCAACAAGGAAAAGCCCAGGGCCAGATGGATTTAGTGCAGAATTCTAATATATCTTCAAAGAAGACCCGATATCAATCTTCCTTAAACTATTCCATAAAGTCGAAAGAGAAGGAACTCTATCTAACTCGTTCTATGAACACACAGTTACTCTGATATCTAAACCACACAAGGACCCAACCAAAAAAGAGAACTTCAGACCAAACTCGCTTATGAATATCAATGCAAAAATACTCAATAAAATTCATGCAAACAAAATACAAAAACACAATAAAACCATCATTTACTATGATCAAGTAGATTTCATTCCAGGGATGCAAGATTGATTCAATATATGAAAATCCATTAAGATTACCCACTATATAAACAAACTAAAGAAAGAATATCACATGATCCTCTCTTTAGATGCAGAAAAAAAGCACATGACAAAATACAACACCCATTCATGTTAAAAGTATTAGAGAGATCAGGAATTCAAGGCCCATACCTAGTAAATTGAAATAAATTCAATTTGCTTCAAGCAAATAGCCAGTATCAAATTAAATGGAGACACACTCGAAGCAATCCCATTGAAATCGGGAATAAGACAAGGATGTCCACTCTCCCCATATCTATTCAATTTAGTATTGGAAGTGCTAGCTAGAACAATAAGACAACAAAAATAGATCAAGGGGATACAAACTTGCGAAGAAGAAATAAAAGTATCACTATTTGCAGATGATATTATAGTATACATAACTGACCTCAACAATTCTACCAGAGAACTTCTCCAGCTGATAAACAACTTCAGAAACGTGGCCGAATATAAAATTAATTCAAATAAATCAGTAGCTTTCCTTTATACAAATAATAATCAGGCTGAGAAAGAAATTAGGAAAACAACTCCCTTCACAATAGCCACAAATAATAGAAAATATCTTGGGGTAACTCTAACCAAACAAGTGAAGACCTTCATGACAATAACTTTAAGTCTCTCAAGAAAGAACTCTAGGAAGATATCAGAAAATGGTGAGATCTCCCATGCTCATGGATTGGCAGAATTAATAAAGTAAAAATGGCCATTCTACCAAAGGCAATCTATAGATTCAATTCAAACTCCATAAAAATCCCAACGCAATTTTTCAAAGACATGGAAATAGCAACACTCAAATTCATCTGGAAAGGCAAAAAAACCAGAATAGCAAAAACAATCCTTATCAATAAAAGAACTTCAGGGGGAGTCTCCATCCCTGGCCTCAAGCTTCACTACAGATAAAAACTGCATGTTGATCAATGGAATAGCATTGAAGACCCAGAAATAAAACCACACACTTATGGCCAATTGATCCTTGACAAAGAAAACAAAAATAAACAATGGATAATAGAAAGCATCTTCAATAAATTGCGCTGGTCTAACTGGCTGTCTTTATGGAGAAAAAATGAAAATGAAAATAGACCCATGTTTGTCACCTTTCTGAAAGCTTAATTTCCAGTGAATCAAGTACCTCAACATAAAACAAGATACACTGAATCTAATAAAAGAGAAACTGGGAAATAGACTCGAACTACTTGGTAGAAGGGGACACTTCAGTAACAGAACTCCAATGGCTCATACTCTAAGATCAAGAATTGAAAAATGCGACCTCATGAAACTGGAAAGCTTCTGTAAGCCAAAGGACATAATTGATATGACAAATTAACAATCTACAGATTTGGGAAAAAAACCTTCATTAACCCCACATCTGATATATGGCTAATATCTAAAATTTATAAAAAACTCAAGAAGCTAATCATCAAAACACCAAACAAGCCAATCAAAAAATAGTGTATAGAACTAAACAAAGATTTCACAACTGAGGAATCTTGAATGGATGAGAAGCATCTGAAGAAATCTTAAAAGTCCTTAGTGATCAGAGAAATGCAAATCAAAATGACACTCAGATTCCACTTTACACCAATCAGAATGACTAAGTTCAAAACCTCAGGTGACAACACATGTTGGAGAGGATGTGGAGAAAGTGGGATACTCCTTCCTTGTTAGTGGGATTGCAAATGGACCCAACCACTCTGGAAATCAATCTGGAGGTTCTTCAGAAAATTGGAAATAGATCTACCTGAAGACCCAACTATACAGCTCTTGTTAATATACCCAAAAGATGGCCCACCACACCACATGGGGCATTTGTTTCACTATGTCTATAGTGGCCTTATTTGTGATAACCAGAAGCTAGAAATTACCTAGATGTCCCACGACAGAAGAATGGATACAGATAAATGTTGTCCACTTACACAGTGGAATACTACTCATCTATTAAGAATGAGGATATACTGAGTTTTGCAGGCAAATGGATGGAACTGCAAAATATCATACTGAGTGAGGTAATTCAGACCCAAAAGGACATGCATAGTATGTGCTCACTAATAAGTGTATATCTCCCCGCAAAAGGACAGAATACTCAAGATACAGTACATAGAACTCAAAAAATGTCAACAAGTTGAAGGGCCCAATTGAGGTTTACTCACATGGGAGAGAGAAGGAAGCAATCACAAATGGGAAGGGAAGGAGGGAACTGGGAGATACAGTGGACAGGATGGGAGGTATAGGCTGCAGATTGGAACCTGACCTGGTATTGAGTGAGGGAAAAGTACTGAAGCCCTGAGGGCTAGCAGAAAGAAGGGAAACAGGCAACCTTGGGAGATAGGAGGTTGGGGGGCCCTTCAAAATGGGTGCAGAGACAGACCTGAAGAGGGATCTAGCACACATGGAGGCCCCAAGGCTTCGTAGTATTACTGAGGCTAAGGAGCACTCAGAAAAAGGGAACTAACATGACTGAACTCCTGAAGACCCAACAAGCAGCTGAAAGAATCAGATGCAGAAATTAGCACCCAACCAATGGACAGAAGCAGCTGACCTCTGTTGTAGAAATAGGGAAGACTGAAAGAAGCGGAGGAGAAGGGCATCCTTGTAGGAGGACGAGAAGTCTCAATTTACCTGGACCCCTGAGGTCTCTCAAACAGTGGACCACCAAACAGGCAGCATACACCAGCTGATATGAAGCCCTTAACACACATACAGTAGTGGACTGCTGGATCTCTGGTCATTCAGAAGTGATGCATCTAACCCTCAAGATATTGGAGACCCCAGGGAGTTTAGAGGTCAGTGGGGATGTGGGGCTGGGGATATCCACCTGGAGACAGTGGAGCAGGTATGCTATATGAAATTGTCAGAGGGTGGATGAGTGGGGGGAAATTATATATGGAGTGTAAAAATATAAATTAATCAATTAAATTAAAATTAAAAGCAACACTTCATCACATGATGAGCTTCATACAATCAGATGAAGGATTTAGGTTGAAAAATACAGTTCTCTACAGAAAAAATTTCATCTCCTGCCTTCAATATAAGTCTTAACCTCCACTCTTCTCAAGGATATGAATGTTGTAGACAGTTCTTCAAATATTGTCATATCAGTCTTTAACATCAGTCTGTGTCCTAAACCATATGTAAGGGAACACACACACATACACTCATTCACTCACTCACATACACCCCCCCACACACTCACACCACACACACTGTGGTTCTTGACAACACTGGATAATTTGAATCTATGATACATCTCAAAGTTAACAAAACAGGAGAAACATCTATAGATCTCAGTAAGCTTTCTCAATGTTACAACCTAGTCTGAGGGCTGTCACATTCACAGACTGCCAGTGTTTAGTCCAGCTATATTCAATGCTTACACACTTAAGGCATTGAGGATAAATATTACAGAGGGAAAACCATATAGAAAAAAGTCATGAATCATTTAAAAAGATGCTCTCCTTGAGTTTCCCTGACTGGCCTTAAAAGTAAACAAAGGAAAACAAAAACTAAAACAAACAAACAAACAGCACTCCAGACTCTTTTTTCTGAGCACTGGAATGAGAGTAATGTGCCAGCAAGTTCAGTTTCTGTTTCTACAGCAAATGAACAGTGCTTTTGTGTTATGTCTGCATGTGTACAAAGATCAGAATACAGAGAAATCACCATCAACTTTTACCGCTGATGGGCCAGTGGACTTAATACCTTCTTTAGATATTAAAACACAGATATCAAATTAAACAGCACAGGAAAAGAAGAGATATTTTTCTAACATTTGTGTATATTCTTGTATTTTGTAGAATCACTGAGTTTTGTTGAGTAGCTCTCAATCTGCACTTACTTGAACATATAAATGCCACTTTTGATGGACTACATTTAGTAGTAATCTCATACAATACCAGTAAATCAGAGGTTTTCAAACTTGGGCAGATAAAATTAATCATCATCTTGAAGATGATATTATTCAGAGTTTGCTAAGACACAACAGGATAAACTATAGTAAACTACTCTTCAGCACTACCACAGAGAACTCCAAATTTAGTGCTAATCTTGTGTTGAAATTGTATAATACTGAAAGAAAAATATAATCAATAATTATAATGAACCCACCAAATATGAAAGAGGTTACATGAGGACCATGAAACAGATAATTTTACAGTGTGATGAAGTCTTGGAAGACAGAGGAAAGAAGTATGTTATCATACCTGAAAAACTGTCCTGCAACACCTTGGGAATTCATGTGAATTCATAGAAACACACCTGCTTATCTTCCTGACTAAACTTAGCTCTCCTGAGCCTGAGTCCTTGTTTCTGGTTCATGATCCTGCTCACCTTCATTTTATTTGCAGACACAGGTTTAGCAGCCTCTGTACTCATCACCTATCTGTACCATCCCTGCACACATCCCCCTGCCTCCTGGGCCTCAAGTGCCCAGCATCCCAGAGGAGTCCAGATCCTGTGTAACGCATTAAGTAAGGTATAGTAATTACTTAGGACATTTCATAGACCAATTACTACAGGAATCTCTAATGGAGATCAATTATGCCTACTGATCATTATTTCCTGTACTTAAGAGAAGATAAAATTTAAAGACAGCAACAAATACAACTAATTAAAAATAGCACTAATAAGAAAGCCAAAAATGCATTGAAAGATGCATACTCATTCCATATTCAAGTAATGAGCATGGCTTCTACTTGAGTGGAGCTCACTTTGTTAGCATAGAAAGGGACGATGGGTGACTGCATATCATCCCAAAATATCAGGAACTTTTCTGATTATCAGTGATTTAAAGTGTTTCATACACAACAAAATTTTATATAAACATCACTTGTTTTTACATCTTTGGATGGAAGACTAGTCTTTAATTGGGTGAGCCAGTTCTTCAACCCATCCTATGGTAGTTTTTAAGCAGTATGAGGTCACTGAAAGCCACATGCACTGGGAAACTTTCAGGGACAGGTCAGTTCAATGTGACAGACTACCCAAAAGAAGACTGTGCAGATATAAAACTTTTTGAAAAAATTTAAACTTCATCATCCAAAATTCTATTTGGGCAAATATGTGAAAATGGCAGGAATATGGCAAGCAGATGGCATGTTTATTGCTTCCTCAATGGAATAGAAAAGCAGTTTATGTCCTCATGCCTGTTCACTCATTTTGCTTTCTTCCCTCTCTATGAAAGTGTTAATTGTACCTTCTATCACCACTATCTAACCACCTGCCATATGTGTGTTAATATTTTGTAATGCTGTGTCCTATGAGTTCACCATTCATCATGAGGTCATAGGTACATTTATAATTCCTTCCATGAGGATAATTTCCCAAACTGGAGTTACTGATTAGAGGAATTTCTGTACAAAATAATGAAATACAAACATTCAACCTCAGGGAATTTTGATCCTTATTGATTAAAATTTTATTGGATTCTTAATGATGAATAACTTTTGTCTTTGTGTGTAGAAATAAAAAATGGGATCTAAGGGTGTATTCAGGATTTCAGACATGGTGATGCCTTCTCTGGTTATATAGAACTATCACATTTTACTTACTAATCAATTGATTTTACATATTTCAGGAAGAATGATAGGTCTTTCTCTGTTGCCATGAGAAGTATAAGTGATTCTATGGTGAACTCAAGTTCTGATTCAATTGTCCTTATGATCTGTGGTGTTAACTTACATACCTCAAGTCTCTGAAGAGAGAGAGGAGTGAGGGAGAGGGACAGGGAGAGAAGGGGAAAAGGAGAAGGAGAGAGAAAGGGAGAGGGAGAGGGGGAGTAAGAGGGGGAGATGGAGAGGGAGAGGAAGAGGAAGAGAGAGAGGGAGAAGGAGAGGGAGAGAGAGACAGAGAGAAAAAGAGATAGAGAGAATATTATGTAGTTCATTAGGTGGTTTTGGGAGTTTACACTTGGATCTTTATTCTGTTCCATTTGATTGTGAATGCTCCTATGACTCTGAAATATAACAGGAAATCAGATATGAGAGTATCTCCAATAGCATTTTTATTACTTTTTGAAGGAGTTTCTGATTTACTTGCTTATTCAACATCTCTTCAGAGACTTGAAGTTCCTGTCATACAGACCTTTCACTTGTGTGGTTAGAGTTACACCAAGTTATTTTATATTATTGTGACTAGTGTGAAGGGTGTCATATCCATAATTTCTTTCTCAGCCTCTGTATCCTTTGAGTACAGGAAGGCTACTGATTTGTTTGAGTTAATTTTATATCCAGCCACTTTGCTGAACTTGTTTATCAGATTTATGAGTTTTCTGGCACAATTTTGGGGGTCACTGAAGCATACTATCATGTCATCTGCAAATAGTGATAGTCTGACCTCTTCCTTTCCAATTTGTATCCCTTTGACCTCCTTTTGTTGTATAATTTTCTGTCTAGATCTTTAAGTGCTATATTGAAAAGGCAGGGAGAGTGTGGACAACCTTGTCTAGTCCATGATTTCAGTGGGATTGCTTCAAGTTTATCTCCGTTTAGTTTGATGTTGTCTTTGGTTTGCTGTATATTGCCTTTACTATGTTTAGATATGGGCCTTGAATTTCTGATCTTTCCAAGTCTATTATAATGAAGGAGTATTGGATTTTGTCAAATGCTTTCTCAGCATCTGTGTAGTCTTTCATCCATTTTTATTCAGTTTATTTTTCCCATTCCTTATATTTTTGAGTTACTTGTATATTCTGGTTATTAATCTCCTGTCAGGTGTGCACATGTCAAACATTTTCTCTCACTATGATGGCTGTATTTTATTTATTTTGCTTTTTTATATATTATTTTTATTTTTTAGTTGCTCACTTTACATCCTGCTCACTTCACCCCTTCTAGTCACCCCCTCCAGTCACCCTTCCAACATACCTTCACCCCATCATACCTCCCATTCGCCTCTGAGCAGGTGGTAACCCTCTTGGTCTCCCCCCATGCTGGTACATTAAGTCTCCGTGAGGCTATTGGCTTCCTTTCCCTTTGAGATCAGACAAGGCAACCTGGCTAGAACAATATATCCCATAGACAGGCCAGAGCTTTTTGGATAACACTTGTTCCAGTTGTTCAGGACTCACATGAAGACTAAGCTGCACATCTGTTACTTATGTGCAGGGAGGCCTGCATCCACTTTATGTATGTTGTTTAAATTGTGGTTCAGTCTCTGGGAGCCCCAAGGGTCCAGGTTAGTTGATTCTGTTGGTCTTCCTATAGAGTTTCTATCCCCATAGATACCATAATCCTTCCTCCTGTTCTTCCATAAATGTCTCCAATTTCCACCCATTGTTTGGTTGTGGGTGTCTGCATCTGTCTGAATCAGCTGCTGGGTGGAACAGATGACAAGCATGGTAGACTCCTGTCTGCAAGCATATCAAAGAATCATTAATAGTATCAAGGATTGGTGCTTGGCCATGAGATGTGTCTCAATATGAGCTGATAATTGGTTCGCCATTCCCTAAGTCTCTTTTCTATTCCTTGTCCTTGCATTTCTTATACACAGGAACAATTTTGTATCAAAAGTTTTCCTTGAAAGTTGTTGTTCCTATTCCTCCAGTGGGGTTCCTGCCACTCCAGATTCCATATCTCCAATTCTGTGAGTCACAGTAAAGACACCCTCATTGAATCTTGGTCACCTCCCTTTTACCAGGTCTCTTTCTCTTCCTGGGGTAGTAGCCTGAAGCTTCCCATGAGTTTCACACAAGCTGGTTTTCCGTGGACAAAGAGCTGGTACATTTATGCATGGCTGTACATAAACTCTCTTTACTTGGGGAATAAGAGTGTCAATATATGCTCTGTGGGCATGATCCTTCCTCCCAGAGTTGCAGAGTCTTATCAGCGCTTCTCAGCAGGGCCTCGGATGTTGACCCCATAGGGTCTGTTGCTCTGCAGGAGGCTGAGGTGTGACAAAAGGCTTGCTCCTGGAGCTCTAAGCTGCACATCTGTTACTTATGTGCAGGGAGGCCTGCATCCACTTTTTGTATGTTGTTTAAATTTTGGTTCAGTCTCTGGGAGCCTCAAGGGTCCAGGTTAGTTGATTCTGTTGGTCTTCCTATAGAGTTTTTATCCCCTTAGATACCATAATCCTTCCTCCTGTTCGTCCATAAGTGTCTCCAAGTTCACTGGGGTCTGGAGCTGAATGATAGCTGCCATGTGATAAAGCACTTCAATATGACTCTCTACATCTCCCCCTTCTTTATTAGTTTAAATAAGTGGATAGTAATACGTCCATGACGGTGGGCCTTTACCCAGGGAGTGGGAACAGAGGCCTAATTCACCTCGTGGAGAACAAATAATTGTTTCCATATTTTAGATGGCTCTTGATGTCTTTTGGAGGGGAAGGGCAGAGCCTTAAATTAGTGGGACATCCCCACAGAGTGTAAGGTGGTCTGAAGACCGACACCAACCCCTATGCAAATCAGGCATGCTCCCCAGGGACTCAGAAACAGATAATTAAATCCTACCTGTGTAATGCTTTGCTATGCAACTCTCTTTATGCCCATGTCAGCTCGTAAGCAGACACGCATAGATCTGAGTTCTATGTGGCTCCATGAAGGAGATCCACTTGTATAGACTTTGATGCCAGAGTCAATTAGTTGCCAAATGCCACACAAGTGTCTTTTAACAGACATGCCTGTTTCCAATTCAGGTGAACCTGGATGGAGACAATCATTGTCAGGGCATTCTGCAAGTTCACAACTCAGCATTATTTTCAGCATGTCACATTCATCACTCTAGCAGCTAGAATGCTTCTGCAGCATTCTGTGGAAAAAACACAAACACGCCTTCTTCCCCATATTAAATGACTGATCAGGATCATGCCATATGACAATAATTGGATCCTTTCATCTTACCTAGGCATAAGTATGCCTAGTTGTTGGATGCTATACACTCAGCAAGGAGTTCCTTGGCATCCAAATTTTTAATATTTTCTTAAAAATATAAAGTATAATTTAATTAATATGCACAAGGATACAATTTCCCTCTTTTTTGTTTTTTATTTAGAAGATATTGTTTAAAAGTTACACAATATGTAGTCCTTGAGAATTATATCACATTAAATTGTTAAAATCATCTCAAATATTTGATGACTGTAATAAATATCCAGTTCCATTATTTGTTTTAATTTTAGTTGGAACACTAAGAATAGACAATATATATAGGCAATGACTATGTAAGTATAGAAAATAAATGCAGCATCTTTAGGTGCTTTTCCTGTTAAAAGGATAAAATTATTCTCAAGCCATTACCATTTTGATGATGTTTGAATCTTTTGAAGCAACAAATACTTAAAAAAATTAAAGACCCATTGATAAGAACAAGGGCATAAAATTTTATGAATAATATACACTGAAGGATTCAAAGTCTTAGCTTTTTGCATTAAAGCCGAAACAAAACATTTTTCCATATAAGATAAGGTTATCACCATTTCTTAACTCTTTAGAAGTAAATGCTTTTACAATTATCTGGATCGGCAAAGCAAAAATAACCTTTTAAATCTTAATAATTTTGTAGGCCAAATTTTAATGCCTTCATAAGTTCTACATAGCCTCAATGATCTTTCATAGATCTTAAATTTGAACTGTATTTTAAACCACACCTGGATAAAGTTCCAATGTAAATACCTTCTAATCTGAGCCTATTGTCTAAACCAGACCCACACCCATCTGTGTAGGACTGTAGCCTGCAGTCAGCCAATATGGTAATTTGAGACTTTACTAAAATCTCTTGAATCTTGAAAAAACTTTACTTTTACAACTGTATCTAATAAACTTGTGAAAAAGTAGCAATAGGCCTATACTGGCCACAGCTGCTTTTAACCTTTATCACTCTAGAAATTATCGTTGAGAATCATGAGCCTTTAATTAGACTGAAAACAGAAGTTTTTAAACGTAATAATTAGAACATACCTACAACTTTGAAAAGTAAAGCCCAATTTTAAACCATCTATTCCCTTTAAAATCAATGGCAAACACATTACTTGCACACTTTATTTTTTTTTCTTTTTTTTAAAAATTTTATTTTCTAAGTTTTTTTTTATATACATTCAAAATCATTTCCCCTTTCCCGTTTCCTCCCTCCCCGAAAGTCCCATAAGCCCCCTTCCCTCCCTCTTTTGCCCATTCAACCCCCTCTTGCTTCTCTGTCCTGGCGTTCCCCTACATCCAGTCTTTCCAGGACCAGGGGTCTCTCCTTCCATCTTCTTAGAAATCTATTATATGCGAATTGTGTCTAGGGTATTCCAAGATTCTGGGTTAATACCCCCTTATCAGTGACTGTATACCAAGTGTGTTCTTTTGTGATTGGGTTACCTCACTAAGGATGATATTTTCAAGTTCTGACCATTTGCCTAGGAATTTGGTGAATTCATTGTTTTTAATTGCAGAGTAGTATTCCATTGTGTAAATATACCACATCTTCTGAATCCATTCCTCCGTTGAGGGACATCTGGGTTCTTTCCAGCTTCTGGCTATTAAAAATAAGGCTGCTATGAACATAGTGGATCATGTGTCCTTATATTGCGTGCCCGGGAAGCCTCTGGGTATATTCCCAGGAGTGGTATAGCCGGATCCTGCGGGAGTGTCATGTCCAGTTTTCTGAGGAACCGCCGGACTGCTTTCCAGAGTGGTTTTACCAGCTTGCAATCCCACCAGCAGTGGAGGAGTGTTCCTCTTTCTCCACATCCTCGCCAACAACTGCTGTCTCTTGTGTTTTTGATCTTAGCCATTCTGACTGGTGTGAGATGGAATCTCAGGGTTGTTTTGATTTGCATTTCCGTAATGACTAAGGATGATGAACATCTCTTTAGGTGCTTCTCAGCCATTACATATTCTTCAGGTGAGAACTCTTTGTTTAGCTCTGTACCCGATTTTTTAATAGGGTTACTTGCCTCTCTGGAGTTCACCTTCTTGAGTTCTTTGTATATATTGGATATTAGCCCTCTGTCGGATGTAGGGTTGGTAAAGATCATTTCCCAGTTAGTTGGTTGCCGCTTTGTCTTTTTGACAGTGTCTTTTGCCTTGCAAAAACTTTGTAATTTAATGAGGTCCCATTTGTCTATTCTTGATCTTAGAGCATAAGCTATTGCAGTTCTGTTAAGGAAATTCTCCCCTGTGCCCACATGTTCAAGGTTCTTCCCTAGTTTCCTTTCTATTAGTTTCAGTTTTTTCTGGTTTTATGTGGAGGTCCTTGATCCACTTGGAATTGAGCTTAGTGCAAGGAGATAAGAATGGGTCAATTTGCATTTTTCTGCATGTTGACCTCCAGTTGAGCCAGCATCATTTGTTGAAAAGGCTATCTTTTTTCCACTGGATGGTTTTAGCTCCTTTGTCAAAGATCAAGTGACCATAGGAGTGTGGATTCATTTCTGGGTCTTCAATTCTGTTCCATTGATCTACATGCCTGTCACTGTACCAATACCATGCGGTTTTTAACACTATTGCTCTGTAGTACAGCTTGAGGTCCGGGATACTGATTCCCCCAGATGTTCTTTTACTCTTGAGAATAGTTTTAGCTATTCTGGGTTTTCTGTTATTCCAGATGAATTTTTGAATTGCTCTTTCTAACTCTATGAAGAATTGAGTTGGGATTTTGATGAGGATTGCATTGAATCTATATATTACTTTTGGCAAGATGGTCATTTTTACTATATTAATTCTGCCAATCTATGAGCATGGCAGATTTTTCCATCTTCTGAGGTCTTCTTCAATTTCTTTCTTCAGAGACTTGAAGTTCTTGTCATACAGATCTTTCACTTGTTTTGTTAGAGTCACACCCAGATACTTTGTATGGTTTGTGGCTATTGTGAAGGATATCATTTCTCTTACTTCTTTCTCAGCCTGCTTGTCCTTTGAGTATAGGAAGGCTACTGACTTGCTTGAGTTGATTTTATATCCGGCCACTTTGCTGAAGTTGTTTATCAGCTATAGGAGTTCTCTGGTGGAGTTCTTTGTGTTGCTTAAGTATACTATCATATCGTCTGCGAATAGTGATAGTTTGACTTCTTCCTTTCCAATTTGTATCCATTTGACCTCTTTTTGTTGTCTAATTGCTCTAGCTAGAACTTCAAGTACTATATTGAAAAGATATGGAGAGAGAGGGCAGCCTTTTCTAGTCCCTGATTTTAGTGGGATTGCTTCAAGTTTCTCTCCATTTAGATTGATGCTGGCTACCGGTTTGCTGTAAATTGCTTTTACTATGTTGAGATATGGGCCTCGAATTCCTGATCTTTCCAAGACCTTTAGCATGAAAGGATGCTGAATTTTGTCAAATGCTTTCTCAGCATCTAATGAGATGACCATGTGGTTTTTTTCTTTGGATTGTTTATATAGTGGATTACATTGATGGACTTCCTTATATTGAACCATCCCTGCATCCCTGGGATGAAGCCTACTTGATCGTAGTGAATGATCATTTTGATGTGTTCTTGGATTCGGTTGGCAAGGATTTTATTGAGTATTTTTGCATCGATATTCATAAGAGAGATTGGCCTGAGATTCTCTTTCTTTTTCGGATCTTTGTGTGCTTTTGGTATTAGTGTAATTGTGGCTTCATAGAACGAGTTGGGTAGTGTTCCTTCTGTTTCTATTTTGTTGAACAGTTTGAAGAGTATTGGTGTTAGGTCTTCTTTGAAGGTCCGATAGAATTCTGCACTAAAACCATCTGGACCTGTGCTTTTTTTGGTTGGAAGACTTCCAATGACAATTTCTATTTCTTCAGCGGTTATAGGGCGGTTTAGATGGTCTATTTGATCCTGATTTAATTTTGGTATTTGATATCTGTCAAGGAAATTGTCCATTTCCTCGAGATTTTCTAGTTGTGTTGAATATAGGTTTTTGTAATAGGATCTGATGATTTTTTGAATTTCCTCAGTTTCTGTTGTTATCTCTCCCTTTTCGTTTCTGATTTTATTTATTTGGATACTATCTCTGTGCCCTTTGGTTAGTCTGGCTAAGGGCTATCTTGTTGATTTTCTCAAAGAACCAACTCCTCATTTTGTTGATTCTTTGTATGGTTTTATTTGTTTCTACTTGATTGATTTCAGCCCTGAGTTTGATGATTTCCTGCCTTCTACTCCTTTTTGGTGTATTTGCTTCTTTTTGTTCCAGGGCTTTCTGGTGTGCCATTAAGCTGTTATTGTATGCTGTCTCCCGTTTCTTTTTGGCAGCACTCAGGGCTATGAATTTTCCTCTTAGCACTACTTTCATTGTGTCTCATAAATTAGGGTATGTTGTGCCTTCATTTTCATTAAATTTTAAAAAGTCTTTGATTTCTTTCTTTATTTCCACCTTGACCAAGTTATCATTGAGTAGAGCATTGTTCAGCCTCCATGTGTATGTGGGTTTTCTTTTGTTGTTGTTGCCATTGAAGACCACCCTTATTCCATAGTGTTCTGATAGGAGGCATGGGATTAGTTCTATCTTCTTATATCTGTTGAGGTCTGATTTGGGACCAATTATATTGTCGATTTTGGAGAAGGTACCATGAGGTGCTGAGAAGAAGGTGTATTCTTTAGCTCTAGGATGAAATGTTCTATATATATCTGTTAGTTTCATTTGGTCCAAGGCTTCAATTATATTCACTGTGTCCCTGTTTAGTTTCTGCTTTCCTGAACGATCCATTTCAGAAAGCGGGGTGTTGAAGTCATCCACTATTATTGTGTGAGGTTCGATGTGTGTTTTGAGCTTTAGTAAAGTTTCTTTTATGAATGAGGGTGCCCTTGCATTTGGAGCATAGATATTCAAAATTGAGAGTTCTTCTTGGTGGATTTTTTCCTTTAATCAGTATGTAGTGTCCTTCTGTGTCTTTTTTGATGACTTTAGGTTGAAAATCAATTTTATCTGATCTTAGGATGGCAACTCCGACTCGTTTCTTGGGGCCATTTGCTTGTAAAATTGTTTTCCAGCCTTTTACTCTGAGGTAGTGTTTGTCTTTGACACTGAGGTGCGTTTCCTGCAAGCAGCAATATGCAGGGTCTTGTTTACATATCCAGTCTGCTAGTCTATGCCTTTTTATTGGGGAATTGAGACCATTGTTATTAAGAGAGATTAAGGCATAGTGATTATTGCCACCTGCCATTCTTGATGCTAACTTTATGTTTGAGTGGTTATCTACTTTTGGGTTTGAAGCAAGAAGCTTACTATCTCATTTTTTTCCAGGGTGTTGTTTCTCTCCCTGTATTGGCGGTTTCCACCTATTATCCTTTGCAGGGCTGGATTTGTGGAAAGATATTGTGAAAATTTGGTTTTATCATGCAATATCTTGGTCTCTCCATCTATGGTGATTGAGAGTTTTGCTGGGTATAGTAGTCTAGGCTGGCATTTGTGCTCTCTTAGTGTCTGCATGAGATCTGCCCAGGATCTTCTGGCTTTCATAGTCTCTGGTGAGAAATCTGAAGTGATTCGGATAGGTCTTCCTTTGTATGCTACTTGGCCCTTTTCTCTTACTGATTTTAATATTCTTTCTTTGTTTAGTACATTTGGTGTTTTGATTATTATGTGACGGGAGGTATTTCTGTTCTGGTCCAGTATGTTTGGAGTTCTGTAGGCTTCTTGTACGTTCATTGGCATCTCTCTCTTTAGGTTAGGGAAGTTTTCCTCCATAATTTTGTTGAAGATGCTTACTGGCCCTTTAAGTTGCAAGTCTTCACTCTCATCTATACCTATAATCCTTAGGTTTGGTCTTCTCATTGTGTCCTGGATTTCCTGTATGTTTTCGGTTACATGTTTTTTGCATTTTGCATTTTCTTTGACTGTTGAGTCGATGCTTTCTTGCACACTTTAAAGTTTGTCTGCCTGCTCTCATGTTTGTATGCATGACAGTGTAACTTATAATATCTCATTAAGAAAATATTATTTTAAATCTTATCACTTATAAGACTAAACTCTTAGGATCAGATCCACATAAAACATTACACCAATCTGGACATATCTTAGAGGCCTGTATTTCCTGGGTTTGATCATGCCACATGTTGCTTAAGATGGCTCCAACCCTGAATTACCAGTTTTAAACTAAATTTTTTTTTTACTGACATTACATCTTTTAAAAAACTAATGAGCCAATATTTTATAGTCAAAACATTTAAACATACATATATCTTTAATATCAATTAAAAACAAGAATAAAGTAACTACCAAAATCTTATAAATTTAAATCACACACATTTTTCTTTTTTCTAGCTGTAATTTTAAGAGAAAAAGCACTTTGGACCCAATAACCACAATTATATAGCTTTTTCTAGGATAAATAATCTTAAACTGAGACTGCATTAAAAGATGGACCACCAGCAGAAGAAGTTTTTACCATTTTTTCTTTCAACATGAAACATAGAACAGCCATTCAAACAACAAGAAACAAATTGACACATGAACATATTGGTGCACCAAGGACGAACAAAAGACATACACCAAGGACATATGAAATGAGGGAAGAACGCTTTTTATTTCTCCTTGTGCTTAGGAGACATTTAAAATCCATTTTCCTTCTGTCTTTCTCATGTTTCTAAAATCTGCTTTTCTGTCCTTTTTTTTGTTTTTGTTTTTTACTCTTTTTATTTTATTTTATTTATGCCCTAATTTTCTCTTGCCTGAAGTTCGGTTCTAGACTGCGGCCAACTTGCCTGACAAAATTCCCAGTTTCACATCACTGTCACTCCTAGTTGATCTCAGGCTATGCTGATTCACCTAGTATTGCTGTATCCCTTCTTTCTGCCCCTTGCAACTATAGCCTTTAAAACTTGACATTTTTAGCGCTAAAATTAATACTCTATGTTGCTTACCGGGCCCTGGATACTTAACCTTCATTCCTTTTCCATGTATCACCTCACATCTAATTCTCAAGATCAGGTTGGGTTGGGGGCAAGTAGTCCAAGGTACAGGAATCTGGCAACACTACATGGAAAACAAAACTCATCACATGTAGATCTTGAAAAATTTAGTTTAGATTGAAGGAAATGACAACAGTTCTGAAGCAACCTAAAAGAAAGAGAATGCTTCCTAGGCTGGATAAAACTGTTTCTATATGTATGTTTTTAGCAAAGAGTGTTTATTATCACATAACTGCTTATCCATCACATACTGGTATAGACATAAGCTTTTTTTGACGATCACAATTACACCAGGAGTCACTTGGTACCATTACCACTTTTCATATGAATAAAATGAGACAGTTAACTTTCTAAAAACTAAATACCACTCAACCACTCCATCACTTGGTAGGTGGCTCTGTCCTAGAAGTCATGCCTGAAAGCTTGTCTCTGCCAACCATAGTTACTCTTCTTCTATAACCCCAGAATACATGCAGACTAATTTTGACCTTTGACATGAAAATTTGATAACCTGTGTTTAACTTCACAAATTTAATTCTATTTATCAAAAATGTTAAAGAGGAGAAAATGTTTTGTTCTTTTAAATAATCCCTCAGTTTTTTTATACTTTAATCAATATGATTAAACTGAAAGTAATGTATGATGAAAATTTCATTAAGTACCATAAACTCAAACAAATAAGAAGCAGTGTGTATTTTAAGTTTTTGCTTAAATTCATTTTCAGATATCAATGCTCAACATGATAGTTAATTACTTTCAGAACTGGTCTAGGTCCTGATATCAATTTTGGTCATAATAGCTTTGGATATTTTTATGAGTGTGTTTTAGCAATGTTATTAACTCTTAAATTAGTTATGAGCATTATAACAGAGAAAAGTAACTATAACCCTTCATAATGCAATGAGCCTCATGAAAGCAGTTGGGAGAGGAAAGAGAAAAATTAGTCTCCTGAGAAATAACCTCCAGACTTCCCTAGATTTGAGACTATAACCTCCACTCTTCCCAAGGTCTACAGTCCATAGCCATTGAACTAATAAATTTCAAATTGTGTGATTTCTATATTTAACATGATTCCTTTCTGTTTTTCTATATAACTCTGTCTAACGGATGCTAGTCTAAATCAAAGCTGGCAAAAAAGTCAAGGAGAAGTACAAAGAAATGTGGGGAGGGGCATGGATCAGGATTTATTTCAATGATAAGATTGTACAAGGCCCTAAGTTTCACCTATAGTTGAAAAAAGAAAAGAAGAAAATGAAAGACACACAGAGATATGGGAAATCCTTCCACTAACACAATCTCAGTCATTCCAGCTTCTGTGGTCTCTGTCCTCCTGATGGTCATTACTGCAGTTTTATTAATAGTATACCATTTGGATGTTATGTTTGGTTATAAAGGAAAGAGAAATATAGGTATATTAGTGCAGCCAGTTTCTTGCAATTATTATTTTATGAACGAGTTGAACCCATGTCCAATGGATGTCTTAAAGTAGACATTACAAAGCAGCAGTTAAGTGTCAAGCTTGCTGCTGCTGACTTACTGAACTTCACTTTTTCAGTTGCTTAACTCACAAGTGTTGACTTGAATAGCAGAAGAGAGTCTTCCATGGAAATGGTTTTAACAGTTAATATACGTGCAACTCACTTGAAATTCTCTGAAAACTCTGACTCTCGTTTTGAAGTTGATATTTAACTATATAAATGGGCACTCAGGTGATATCAATGATCTGATCAATGTGTTGCAGCAAGAATCAAGCTCTTTTGTACAGGATATCTGAAGTTTTGTAATGTTTCAAAGCTAAGGATGTATTAAAAGAATCCTTAAGAACTTCAGCATTGCCTCTATCCTACAGAGTTGTTATTAGGTTGAAATGGAAAAAGATTGTTGAGCAAGTAATTGTAAGAAACTCCATTGATACCATAAATAATTATCATTGCAACTGTGTGTAGATTTGTGGGCCCATGTCTATTTCTCCACTGGGCATGGAAACTTGGGGAGGCAGAACAGGGGAGATTGACTTTGCTTATCTCACACTGCCGTGGGGCTGGGTGCTGGGCTCCAGGGAGGCAGCAAAACATTGCTTTGTGGGTAGGAAAGAACAATATGAGATATGGGAATGCCAGAGCTGGTTCTGGAAGTTGTCCCTGGGCCTGCAACAAGGTTGGGGCCATGGGGTTCTCAGAGCATTGGATATCCAGGCACCACTGGGAGTCACAGAAGATCTGAGAATGGAGTGGCAAGCTGGGGGCAGTGTCTAGCTCTGGGCCAGGGGAGAAAGGGGAGCTTTGGCTTGTCTCAAAGAGATGATTTTCCTTAGCTTGATGTTGGCAGACTTGGTGCTGGGTGTAGCTACGAGAGCAGAGAGGTCTTCTATGGGCAATTAGGCTGTGGCTCTGTGGGTGAAGGCTTTCTTCAATGCTTCCCATGGTGGATATTGATGAAAAGAGACAATGTTTCTAAAGAGTTTTTTGTCATGGTGGAAAATGGATTCATAAAGCCATATTCCACTTTTCAAGGTGGGCCTGAGATTCAATACCTTTTAGAGGTAGGAATATTTGGGAAGGGAAGCTTATTGGCGATGCCCTCCAGGCCTCTAGGTACCTCATTAGCAAGGAGAACTCTGTTTTGAGTATACTTGACTCTTTTCCTATTGTCTTAGTCTGAGATGTTAGGGATGCCTCATCTACATATGGAAGGTCTTGGAGAGTTGCCCTTATGTGACTGATGGACACAAATCTATGGGGAGCTGTGGCTATGTGACAGGGTCCTGGTGCCAGGAACAGGTGAAGATCCTACCATCTCTTCAGGGTCTCCAGGACTTCTATCCTTTAACTCAACATTACCAGTCTTCCTTTCATGGTCCACTGCCCTACAACTGTAGACAAGATATTTCAGCAGAATGCCAATGTGTTGCAAAGTATGGAAATGGTAAAGAGTATTATCATACCTGGGAATTGCCACTAAATATCATGAGACTGGGAACGAAAAATACATAGTTTGGAGCACAGTAAGGTACATCCTGACAATTTATCTAGGATGACTGAAGGTGCATTGAGGTTCTTGCTTCAGATCATGTTCATCATTATTTATTATAAGCATAAGAAAGGGCATCCTCTACAGTCAAAACCTCTTTTACATGTTCCCTTGTAGCCATTGCTGAACTCAAGGGGCTCTGCATCTCAGAGGAGTCCAGTTCCTGTGTGTCAGAACGAGAGTTTAATTTCCCATGACATAAATAGGATCAGCACTCAGAGTCCTGAAATGGAGGCTTATGATGGCCACTGATCACTTCTGAATATATGTAGTGGGAGGTGGAAATGAAGAGATCATCATGGATAAGATTTATGTGTAATCCAGTTTAGATTTTGGCAAAGACTAAGGTTGGTTATTTGAAAACCACTGTAGTAATTGTAAATGCTTTGTGTTTAAAGAAACTGGTTGCTTTGACATAGTTTGTCAATTTTGGGGATGGAGATATTCCCAGCATTCTGCTACTCTCTGAGTTTTCTTGGCATGAATGGTGTGGCATACATAGCATGGCATGACTGCCTCATCTTTTGTTTCCCATCCTTAAAACTTGTGCTCCTTTCTTCTGATTTTTAGGTCAGCAAATGGATTTTTTTTGTAACTTTATAAACATGATTTTGACTTCATTGACTTTTTTTTAATACCTAGTCTTCAATTTCAACTGGTTCATACTGTGGATGTAAATAAACTATGCATGCATGTGTATAAGTTAAATTGGGGTCATGCATACTGTGCATATCAACTTGGAGTAAGACTAGGTGCATTTTTCCTATTGAGGATAGACGCAGCATCCCATTTAGGGGGAAATTGTCCAAAGGGAAGCAACAGAATCAGAGATACCCTCTGCTCCAGTTGTTAGAGATCTCACATGAACACAAACCTTCACATTTGTTAAATATGTGTAGAGGGTCTTGGTTGGTCATTCAGTCTCTGTAAGTCCTATAGGCCCAGGCTAGTTGGTTCTGAAGGTTGACTAATGACTACATATCTATGAGTTTCATTCCATCTCCACCTTCTCCATAATCTCAGGCACATATGATTAGCAATGTAATCAGTCACTGCTGTAGGACTCTTAATTGGTTCTTGAGAGTGCCTGACTAATTAGTATCTATACTGAGTTGTTTCAAGATCAGAACTCCTCTTGGAGCCGGTTCTCTTAGGCTTAGGCATGAGTAGAATGGCAGGTAGAGTACACAGTTTTTGGCCACAGAGACATTTTGTGGTCTTCAAAAACCTGTAATTTATTAAAGGCACAAGATATCAGGCTAGGGTCTTAGAGTCCCCTGGAAATATTCTAGGTGAGTTGGGAAGGATAGTCACTATCTAACTTAATGTTTTTTAACCCAAAATCTAGTGTTCTCAGACTGAATGTTATTTTGTATTTTTTTAAATAAGTGTATGGATTTATCCACTTTGCTCCCCGAACTGGTACCTCCCTCACAGAGTCCTTATCTCCTTCTCCTCTGAGAAAGTGGGGAACCCTGGTATATTAAGTCTCTGCCAGATTAGGCACATCCTCTCCACTGAAGGCAGACAAGGCCAGCATGAATACTGAGTTGCCAGTCTATTACATATGTGCTGGGGGCCTTGCTCATGCATATTCTTTTGTTGGCAACTCAGACCCATGGGTCCAGGTTTATTGACTCTGTTTGTCTTCCTGTGGGGTTCCAATATCCTTCAGGGTCTTCAATCCTTTCTCTTACTCTTCCATCAATGTCCCTGACCTCTGTTAAATGTTTGGAGTGGGTATCTGCATCCGCTTCAGTCTGATGCTGGGTAGATCCTCCCAGAGGACAGTTATGCTAGGCTCCTGTCTGCAAGCATAACCGAGGATCATTAATAATTTCAGGGATTGGTGCTTGCCCAGGGAATGTGTTTTGAGTTGGGTCGGTTATTGCTTGGCTTTTTTAAGTCTCTGTTCTGTTCCTGCATTTCCCTTAGACTGGACAAATTTTGGGATGAAAGTTTTGAATATGTGTGTGTTGGGGGGATTGGTGTCTTTATAGCTCTACTGGGGATTCTGCCTGGATTCAAGAAGTGGTCTTTTCAGGTTCTGTGTCCCCACTGTTATGCACCTCATTTAAGGTCACCTGCCTTGACTCTTGGGAGCCTCCCCTCTCTGAACTTCAAATCTTCTTAACGTTCAACAAATATGTACACTGGGGTTTTTAGATATCTTTATGAGTGACAATATTCATTCATATCACTGCACACTGTACTATTATGAGACCTTATCATTTCAATGTAATTCCAGCTTGGTGATCCAAATAGGTTTTATGCACCAAGTTTTAAACTTTGTGTAATGTAAAAATCATCAGAAAAGATTTCAAATATCTGTATAGACTTCCTCTTAGTAATGGCACTTCAATTTTTCTGTAGGACCTTATGACCTGTCAATTTAAATGTAGCTCATTCTGGTTATTTTTGTAATTGACTTTCTAGTGTGTTAAATAAAAATATAAATATAAATAGAAAGATAAAAATCAATATTGGAATAAAATACATTGGTAATTTTTACTAATGTTAAATTTTAGAGGAAACACTTTAGGTGACTTTTAGGTTAACTATAGGCTGGGAACATGTAAATTCACGTGTCTTGGAAACATGAAGCTTTTATCTTTTCACACAGCAACTCATATGAACTTTTTATCTGTAATTCCTAGTCAACAGTCATCACCTGAGATGAGGTCTTCTTGGGTACAAGGGAAGCAAACTATGAGAAATGGTGTGTAAGTTTTCAGCAGATATTTCCCCCTTCATACTAGCAGATAACTTGCAAGTATAGAAAACATTAATTTTGTTGAATTAAACATTTTGGGAGGAACATTCAGCAGTTGGTTCTTCCGCAACTCTACATGTTCTATTTGTCAGATTTAAGGTCCAGTGGTATCCATGAAAGTCAGAATAGTTCAGAGATTGAAAACAGTGACATTTTCACATATGAGTGTGCATAGGGGTAGGAGTTGGAATTAGGAAGAAAAAGAGTGAATTACGGTTCATTTTAGCAAATCATCTCCCTGAACTACAGAAAGTAGCCAATCTGATATTTGAGCCGATATCCAGGGTAGAACTATATGCTTGAAACTGAAGGTACATGCTTAGAGAGTTTTATCTTCTTTGGGAGGTTGAAGATTTTTCTGTTTATGCTGTCAATTGACTGTATGAAGCACACTACATAACATTAAACCATTTGATTCATTCAGCATATACTGAAGTAAATGTTAATCAAATTGAAAAATCTGAACAGAATTAATAGTATGGCCAAACCAAGTTGACACACAAAATTAATGAATATTTGGGGCATCCACACTGGGAAAGGTGCTAATAGAAAGAAGTGTAAAAATATTCTCACCCTTAAATTGTCACCACATTTATTTATAACATACTAATATCTATGACATCCCAGAGAATATAATATAAAGACATTTAGAGTACCATTTGAATTGCTAAATTGGGTTAGTCTCATGCATAAAGATCCATAATATTGTCCATGCTTTCAAAATTATATTCTTGAACATTATAATAGAAATTAAAAATTGGAGGTATGGGGTTAAAGCTTGAAATTCTTGTCCATGAAGGAATTATCAACAGTATTTTTTTATACTGAGGTAGAGCACTGGTGTTTTTAAAAGTACATGAGTGCATTTCCTAGTGGAAAAAGCAGATGATAATAATAATGGCTTGCTGAATAAATGTGGTCAACATGCAAGATGTTCCAGCTGCAGAGTGAATGCAGATATGCCTTTCCTAAATATATACAGTCCGACAGAAATCAGTGATAAACATCTGCTCAAGGCATTGAGTGTCATAGGATGAGTACAAGACTTTGTAAGGAAATGGCAGCAGGTCTCACCTACTCTAGACAGGCTTGGGAGTTTTATCTTTAGAACCTACAGGTACTGTACATGAAGGATGAATGGTAATATAGGAGAGGGGGAGCAATGGGAAGAATCTGCCAGGAAGATGGAACGTCAGGTTAGTAAGCCAGGGCACTGAAAGGCAACCCTTAAAATCAAGCATAACTGGAGAATGGAATGCATGAGTTATTGTATGATCAACGAGACTGCAGGTGTAGGATGATTGGGCACAGCAATGTCATGTTTGCCTTTGAGAGAAATTTATCTTTCATCATACAAACAGTGAGAATCCATCAAGCAATTCATTAAGTAATGAAGGATGATTCGATTTCAATTTATATGCAAAGAGCAAAGGAACACAGCTTGAGAACAGTACTAAAACTTAGAATCAGGAAGGCAAAGGTCAGGTGGTTTCAGTAATCAAATGTTGACAATATTCTTATCTGGGTTATTCATATCCAGGGTAAAGATGAATTTAAAAAATTGATGTTCAGAATTTACAGGAATTACTTTATAGGGTATATATAGTGAAAGAAATGAATGAATAAAATAAAACTGAAGGAGGTTGGGTAAGAAGAGGAAGAGGCTGGATATGGGAGATTCATTTGTTATCTTCTGTGGGTGGAATGACAGAAGAGAATAGCACATTATCTCAATAATTTACCTTGGATGGCCAAGGGTGCTTCCTAAATCTTGATATAAGATTTTGCTCTTATTCATCATGGACACAAGAAGTCACTAGGTCTGCAGTCCTCTACAGTGTCTATACCACATTTCACACCTCCCCTGCAATGCATCCCTACATAAAATACTGTGTCCCAGAGGAGACCAGGTGATTCAGTAACTCATTGAAGACAGTAATTATCCATGATCTCTATAGGAGCAGTTCTCTCAGTGACCTACAGAGGTCATAGCTGATCATAAGTGAGTACACTTTGGGAGTGGTGGATTGAGAAAGAAACTCATGAATGGATGTTAACTTGTTTGTTTAGTGTTCCCTATTCTTTATGGGGTAAAGAGGAGCATTTGAACAGTTGCCAAATGTAACCAGAATATACATGCTGAACAAAATATTTCTTAGAACATATTATTTTTTAAATGACATTTTAAAAGTTTATAGCTTGGTAATTTTTGGTTGTGTTATAACCCATATAAATAAGCCCTTTGAGGAATGAGTGTGTTCCTGGCATAGATCAGACTTCTGTGATCCAAATTTCCACACCTGCTATTATATGTAAAAAAGGCTGGAAAACAATTTTACAAGCAAATGGGCCCAGGAAACGAGCTGGAGTAGCCATCCTAATATCAGATAAAATTGACTTTCAACCTAAAGTCATCAAAAAAGACACAGAAGAATACTACATACTGGTCAAAGGAAAAATCCACCAAGAAGAACTCTCAATTTCGAGTATCTATGCTCCAAACGCATGGGCACCCTCATTCATAAAGGAACTTTACTAAAGCTCAAACCACACATCGCACCTCACATAATAATAGTGGGTGATTTCAACACCCTGCTCTCAGAAATGGATCGTTCAGGAAAACAGAAACTAAACAGGGACACAGTGAATCTAATTGAAGCCTAGGACCAAATGGAACTAACAGATATATATAGAACATTTCATCTCAAAGCAAAAGAATATACCTTCTTCTTAGCACCTCATGGAACCTTCTCCAAAATCGACCATATAATTGGTCACAAAACAGACCTCAACAGATATAAGAAGATTGAACTAATCCCATGCCTCCTATCAGATCACTATGGAATAAGGGTGGTCTTCAATAACAAGAAAAACAACAGAAAACTCACATACACATGGAGGCTAAACAATGCTCTACTCAATGATACCCTGATCCAGGAAGAAATAAAGAAAGAAATCAAAGACTTTTTAAAATTTAATGAAAATGAAGGCACAACATAACCTAATTTATGGGACACGAAAGTGGTGCTAAAAGGAAAATTCATAGACCTGAGTGCCACCAAAAAGAAATGGGAGAGAGCATACACTAGCAGCTTAATGACACACCTGAAAGCCCTGGAACAAAAAGAAGCAAATATACCCAGGAGGAGTAGAAGGCAGGAAATCATCAAACTCAGGGCTAAAATCAATCAAGTAGAAATGAATAAAACCATACAAAGAATCAACAAAACTAGGATTTGGTTCTTTGAGAAAATCAACAAGATAGATAAGCCCTTAGCCAGACTAGCCAGAGGGCACAAAGACAGTATCCAAATTAACAAAAACAGAAACGAAAGGGAGAGATAACAACAGAAACTGAGGAAATTCAAAAAATCATCAGATCCTACTACAAAAGCCTGTATTCAAAACAACTAGAAAATCTGGAGGAAATGGACAATTTCCTAGACAGATACCAAATACTAAAATTAAATCAGGACCAAATAGAACATCCTATAACCCCTGAAGAAATAGTAGTGGTCACTGGAAGACTTCCAACCAAAAAAAGCACAGGTCCAGATGTTTTTAGTGCAGAATTCTATCAGATCTTCAAAGAAGACCTAACACCAATACTCTTCAAACTATTCCACAAAATAGAAACAGAAGGAACACTCCCCTACTCGTTCTATCAAGCCACAATTACGCTAATACCAAAAGCACACAAATATCCAACAAAGAAAAAGAATCTCAGGCCAATCTCTCTTATGAATATCGATGCAAAAATACTCAAAAAAATTCTTGCCAACGGAATCCAAGAACACACCAAAACAACCATTCACCACAATCAAGTAGGCTTCATCCCAGGGATGATTCAATATAAGGAAGTCCATCAATGTAATCCAGTACAAAAACATTCTCAAAGAAAAGAACCACATGGTCAATTCATTAGATGCTGAGAAAGCATTTGACAAAATTCAGCATCCTTTTCTTGCTAAAGGTCTTGGAAAGATCAGGAATTCGAGGCCCATATATAAACATAGTAAAATCAATTTACAGCAAACTGGTAGCCAACATCAATCTAAATGGAGAGAAACTTGAAGCAATCCCACTAAAATCAGGGATTAGACAAGGCTGCCCTCTCTCTCCATATCTTTTCAATATAGTACTTGAAGTTCTAGCTAGAGCAATTAGACAACAAAAGGAGGTCAAAGGGATACAAATTGGAAAGGAAGAAGTCAAACTATCACTATTTGCAGACGATATGATAGTATACTTAAGCGACCCAAAAACTCCACCAGAAGAACTCCTACAGCTGATAAACTACTTCAGCAAAGTGGCCGGATATAAAATCAACTCAAGCAAATCAGTAGCCTTCTTATACTCAAAGGATAAGCAGGCTGAGAAAGAAACAAGAGAAATGATACCCTTCACGATAGCCACAAACAATATAAAGTATCTTGGTGTGACTCTAACCAAACAAGTGAAAGATCTGTATGACAAGAACTTCAAGTCTCTGAAGAAAGAAATTGAAGAAGACCTCAGAAGTTGGAAAAATCTTCCATGCTCATGGATTGGCAGGATTAATATAGTAAAAATGACCATCTTGCCAAAAGCAATATACAGATTCAATGCAATCCCCATCAAAATCCCAACTCAATTCTTCATAGAGTTAGAAAGAGCAATTCGAAAATTCATCTGGAATAACAGAAATCCCAGGATAGCTAAAACTATTCTCAAGAGTAAAAGAACTTTTGGGGGAATCAGTATCCCGGACCTCTAGATGTACTACATACAGATCAACAGTGTTAAAAACTGCATGGTATTGGTATAGTGACAGGCATGTAGATCAATGGAACAGAATTGAAGACCCAGAAATGAATCCACACTCCTATGGTCACTTGATCTTTGACAAAGGAGCTAAAACCATCCAGTGCAAAAAAGATAGTTTTTTCAACAAATGCTGCTGGTTCAACTGGAGATCAACATGCAGAAGAATGTAAATCGATCTATTCTTATCTAAGCTCAATTCCAAGTGGATTAAGAACCTCCATATAAAACCAGACATACTGAAACTAATAGAAAGGAAACTATGGAAGAACCTTGAACATATGGGCATAGGGGAAATTTTTTTGAACAGAACACCAATAGCTTATGCTCTAAAATCAAGAACTGACAAATGGGACCTCATAAAATTACAAAGTTTCTGTAAGGCAAAGGACACTGTCAAAAGGGCACAGTGGAAACCAACAAACTGGGAAAAGATCTTTACCAACCCTACATCCGACAGAGGGCTAATATCCAATATATACAAAGAACTCAAGAAGTTAGACTCCGGAGAGCCAAGTAACCCTATTAAAATATGGGTACAGAGCTAAACAAAGAGTTCTCACCTGAAGAATGTTGCATGGCTGAGAAGCACCAAAAGAAATCTTCAACATCCTTAGTCATTAGGGAAATGCAAATCAAAAGAACCCTGAGATTCCACCTCACACCGGTCAGAATGGCTAAGATCAAAAACACAAGAGACAGCAGGTGTTGGCGAGAATTTGGAGAAAGAGGAACCCACCTCCACTGCTGGAGGGATTGTGAGCTGGTACAACCACTCTGGATAGCAGTCTGGCGGTTCCTCAGAAGACTGGGCATGACATTTCCGGAGTGTCCTGTTATACCATTTCTAGGCATATACCCAGAGGCTTCCCCTGCATGCAATAATGACACATTCTCCACTATGTCTTTAGCAGCCTTATTTATAGTAGCCAGAAGCTGGAAAGAACCTAGATGTTTCTCAATCGAGGAATGGATTCAGAAGATGTGGTATATTTACACAATGGAATACTACTCTGCAATTAAAATCAACGAATTCATGAAATTCTTAGGCAAATGGTCAGAACTAGAAAATATCATCCTTAGTGAGGTAACCCAATCACAAAAGAACACACATGGTATGCAGTCACTGATAAGGGGATATTAACCCAGAAGCTTGGAATACCCAAGACACAGTTCACACATCTATAGATTTCCAAGACGATGGAAGGAGAGACCCCTGGTCCTGGAATGACTAGATATAGGGGAATACCAGGACAGAGAAGTGAGAGGGGGTTGAATGGGGAACAGGGGGAGGAAAGAGGGCTTATGGGACTTTCGGGGAGTGAGGAAACAGGAAAGGGAAATAATTTGTATTGTAAATAAAAATATAGAAATAAAAGAATAACAGGAAAACACAAACAAACAAGTGAAAGAACTGAACAAAACAATCCAGTATATATAAATGGACGTAGAAACAATAAAGATATTACAAACAGAGACAACTGTTGAGATAGAAAAGCTAGGAAAGAAATCAGGATTCATAAATGGAAGCATCAACAACAGAATACAAGAAATACAAGAGAGAATCTCAGGTGCATAATGTACCATAGAAAACATTGAAACAACATTTAAAGAATATGCAAAATGCAAAAATCTCCTAACCCAAAACATCCAGGAATTCAATGTCACAATAAGCAGACCAAAACCTAAGAATAATTGGTATAGAAGAAAGTGAAGATTCCCAACTTAAAAGGCCAGTAATTAGCTTCATCAAAATTATAGAAGAAAACTTCCAGAACCTAAAATAAGAGACACCTATGAACCTATAAAAAGCCTACAGAACTCCAAATAGACTAGAACAGAAATGAAATTCCTCCCATCACATAATAATCAAAACAGCAAATATACTATACAAAGAAAGAAAATTAAACTCAGGAAGGATAAAAGGTCATATATCATATGAAGGCAGGCCTATCAGAATTACATCAGACTTCTAAACAGAGACAATGAAAGGTTGAAGATCCGTGGCAGATCTCATACAGACCCTAAGAGAACACAAATGCCAGCACAGATTTTTTTTACTATACCCAGTAAAAAATCTCAATTACCGTGGATGGAGAAACCAAGATATCCAATGACAAAAACAAATTTAGACAATATCTTTACACAAATCCTGCCCTTCAATGGATAATAAATGGAAAACTCCATTACAAATAGGGAAACTATACACTAGAAAAAGCAAGAAAATAATTTTCTTTTAGCCAACCAAAAAGAAGAGAGGCACAAAAACATATCTCCACATCTATTAACAATAATAACAAGAAACAACAATCACTTTTCCTTTATATGTCTTAAAATTAATGGACTCAATTCTTCAATACAAAGACATAGACTAACAGATTGGATAGGTAATCAGGACCCAACATTTTGCTGCATACAGGAACTTTACCTCAGGCACAAAACAGACACTAGAGTCTGTCAGAGTAGAAGGCTGGAAAACAATTTTCCAAGCAAATGGTCCCAAGAAATAAGCTGAAGTAGCCATTCTAATATCGAATAAAATTGACTTTTAACCAAAGTCATTAAAAAAAGATAAGGAATGACACTTCATACTCATCAAAGGAAAAATCTACCAATATGAACTCTAAATTCTGAAGATCTGTGCTGCAAATGCAAGGACATACACATTCATAAAAGAAACTTCACTAAAGCTCAAAGCACACATTGCACTTCACACAATAATAGTGTTTGTCTTAAACACCCCACTTTCATCAATGGATAGATCATGGAAACAGAAACTAAGCAGAGACACAGTGAAACTAACAGAAGTTATGAACCAAATGGTTTCAAGAGATATCTATAGAACATTTTATCCTAGAAAAAAGAATATATATTTTCTCAGCACCTCACAATATCCTCTCCAAAACTGACCATATAATCAGTAACAAAACAGACCTAAACAGATATAAGAATGTTGAAATAATCTCATGCACCCTATCAGATCAGCACAAAGGCTGATTTTCTTTTTCTTTTTTTTGATTTAAATACATTAGTTTATTAAATTTAAACTTAGAGTTGAAAAGGTTTTATGGGGCTGGATCACTCAGAATATTAGGGTTCAATTCCTAACACCTACATGGTGCTTACAGCCCCCTGCAACTCCAGTTCCAGGGTATCTGATGCCCTCTTCTGGCCTTTATGGGCAGCATGTGACTGTGTTACAGAGAGACACATGCAAGCAAAACACCCATACATATAAAATAAATATTTTTTAAACAAAAAAAGAGAGAAAACCCACATACACATGGAAACTGACTAACATTCTACTCAACAATAACTTGGTCAAGGAAGAAATAAAGAAGGAGATCAAAGACTTTTTAAAATTTAGTGAAAATTAAGTAACAACATAGCCAGACTTATGGGACCCAATGAATGCAGTGCTAAGAAGAAAACTCATAACTCTGAGTGTCTCCAAAAAGAAACTGGAAAGAGCATACACTAATAGCTTGACAGCATATCTGAAGACTCTAGAACAAAAAGAAGCAAATATACCCAATAGGAGTGGATGGCAGGAAATAATCAAACTCAGGACTGAAATCAACTAAGTAGATACAAAAAGAACTATACAAAGAATCAACAAAACCGAGAGCTTGTTCTTTGAGAAAACCAACAAGATAGATAATCCCTTAACCAGAATAACCAGAGGGCACAGAGACAGTATCCAATTTAGCAAAATCAGAAATGAAAAGGGAGACATAACAACAGGTATTGAGGATATTAAAAAAAACCATCAGATCCTACTACAAAAGCCTATACTCAACAAAACTGGAAAATCTAGATGAAATGGACAGTTTTCTAGAAAGGTACCAGGTACCAAGGTTAAATCAGGATCAGATATACATTCTCAACAGTCCCATAACCCCTAAAGAATTAGAAGCAGTCATCAATAGTCTCCCAACCAAAAATTCCCAGAACCAGATGGGTTTAATGCAGAATTCTATCAGACCTTCTAAGAAGACCTAATACCAATACTTTTCAAATTATTCCACAAAATAGAAACAGAAGGAACACTACCGAATTCGTTCTATGAAGCCACAGTTACTCTGATACTTAAACCACACAAAGACTCAACAAAGAAAGAGAAGTTTAGGCCAGTTTCTCTTATGAATAACTATGCAAAATACTCAATAAAATTCTTGCCAACCAAATCCAAGAACCCATCTAAACAATCATTCACCTCGACTGGGTAGATTTCATCCCAGGGATTCATGGATGGTTCAATATATGGAAATCCATCAATGCAATCCACTACATAAATAAACTCAAAGAAAAATATATGATCATTTCATTAGATGCTGAGAAAACATTTGACAAAATACAACATCCCCTCATGATAAATGTCTTGGAAAGATCAGGAATTCAAGGCTCATACCTAACATAGTAAAAGCAGTATACACCAAACCAGTAGCCAACATCAAACTAAATAGAAGGAAACTTGATGCAATCCCATTGAAATCAGGGACTAGTCAAGGCTGTCCACTCTCTCCCTACCTGTTCAATATAGTACTCGAAGTCCTAGCCAGAGCAATTAGACAACAAAAGGAGCTCAAAGAGATACAAATTGGAAAGGAAGAAGTCAAAGTATTGCTATCTGAAGATGATACATAAGTATACTTAAGTGACCCCAAATACTCCACCAGGGAACTCCTAAACCTGTTAAAAAACTTCAGTAAAGTGGCCAGTTATAAAATTAACTCAAACAAATCAGGAGCTGTCCTTTATTCAGAGGATAAAGAGGCTGAGAAAGATATTAGGGAAATGACATCCTTCACAATAGTCACAAATAATATAAAATAGAGTGGCGTGACTCTAACCAAGCAAGTTAAAGGTCTGTATGCCCAGAACTTCAAGTCTCTGAAGAAAGAAATTTAAGATCACAGATGATGGAAAGATCTCCCAACCTCATAGATTGTCAGGGTTAATATAGTAAAAATGGTCATCTTGCCAAAAGCAATCTACAGATTCAATGCAATCCCCATCAAAATTCCAAACTAATTCTTCATAGAGATAGAAAGAGCAATTTCCAAATTTATCTGGAATAACAACAAACCCAGGATAGTGAAAAATATTCTCAACAGTAACAGAACTTCTAGTGGAGTCACCATCCCTGACCTCAAACTATATTACAGAGAAATTGTGATAAAAACTACATGGTATTGGTACATTGATAGGCAGGTAGATCAATGGAGTAGAATTGAAGACCCAGAAATGAACCCATACCTCTAAGGCCACTTGATCTTAGACAAAGGAGCTAAAACCATCCAGTACAAAAAAAGACAGCATTTTCAACAAATGGTGTTGGTTCAACTAGCAGTCAGCAAGTAGAAGAATGCAAATTTATCCTTACTTATCTCCCTAAACAAAGCTCAAGTCCAAGTGGATCAAGAACCTCCACATAAAAAACAGGTACACTGAATCTAATAGAAGAGAAAGTTGGGAAGAGCCTGGATCACATGGGCACAGGGGGAAATTTCCTGAACAGAACTCCAATAGCTTATGCTCTAAGATCAATAATTGACAAATGGAGTCTCATAAATTACAAAGCTTCTGTAAACAAAGGACATTGTCAATAGGGCAAAATGTCAAACAACAGTTTGGGAAAAGATCTTTATCAATCCCACATCTGACAGAGGGCTAATATCCAATATATACAAAGAGCTCAAGAAGTTAGACTTCAGAGAATCAAATAACCATATTAAAAATTGGGTACAGAGCTAAACAAAGTATTCTCAACTGAGGAATACTGAGTGGCTGAGAAACACCTAAAGAAATGTTCAACAGCCTTAATCATCAGGGAAATGCAAATCAGAACCACTCTCAGTCAGACCAGTCAGAAAAGGCTAAGATAAAAACCTCAGGGTATAGCAGATGCTAGAGAGGATGTGGAGAATAAGAACACTCCTCCATTGCTGTTGGGATTGCAAGCTGTTACAACCACTCTGGAAATCAGTTTGGCCGTTCCTCAGAAAATTGGGCATAGCACTACCTGAGGACCCAGCTATACCACTCCTGGGTATATACTTAGAAGATGCTCCAACATGTAATAAGGACACATGATCCACTATGTTCATAGCAGCCTTATTTATAACAGCCAGATATCCCTCAACAGAGGACTGGATACAGAAAATGTAGTATATTTACACAATGGAATACTACTCAGCTATTAAAAAAATGAATTCATGAAATTCTTAGGCAAATGGTTGGAACTAGAGAATATCATCCTGAGTGAGGTAACCCATTCACAAAAGAACACACATGGTATGTACATGCTGATCAGTGGATATTAGCTCAAAAGCTCAGAATATCCAAGATACAATTTGCAGACCACATGAAGCTCAAGAAGAAGGAAGGCCAAAGTGTGGATACTTTGGCTCTTCTTAGAAGGGAGATGAAAATACTCATGGTTCACAGCCAAGCAATTGACTGAGCATAGGGTCCCCAATGCAGGAGATAGAGAAAGAGCCCAGGAGTTGAAGAGGTTTGCAACACCATAAGAGGAACAATAATATGCACCAACCAGTACCCCTACAACTCCCAGGGACTAAACCACCAACCAATGAGTACATATGTAGGGACCCATGTCTCCAGCAACATATATAGCAAAGGATTGCCTTTTCAGACATTAATGAAGAGAGAGGCCATTGGTCCTCTGAAGTCTTGAAGCTCTAGTGTAGGGAATGCCAGGTCAGGAAAGTGGCAGGAGGTTGGTAAGCAGGGGTAAGGTGGGGATAGGATAGGGTGTTGTTGGAGTGGCAAGGAGGAAAGGGAATAACAATTGAAATCTAAATAAAGAAAATACCTTATTAAAAAATAAATGAAAAATAGAATATGTCCTAAGTACAGGCAACAGCTTTTTCTATAGTTCCACCTGAAGACCAAGCTGAAATCTGGTCCATATGGGTTAAGAGAACTATGTTCAGAGCATGTATGTTCTTTCTACACTGGTTCTGACTCTGGGAGCCCCAAGGTTTATTGATGGAGTTGGTCTTTCTGTGGAGTGCCTATCCATGTTGGAGACCACAATCCTTCTTCCTATTTTTGCCCTAAAAGGACTCAAGCTCTATCCACTGTTTGGCTGTGGGTTTCTGTATATGTCTGAGTCAGTTGCTAGGTAGGGCCTCTCAGAGTACAACATACTCTGCTCTGGAAGCACAACTGAGTATCATTCATGATGTTAGAGAATGGTGCTTACCCATGTGATGGTTTCAGGTTTGGCCAGTCATTGGATTTTCATTGTCCCAACTCTGCTCCATCCCTTGTGCCTGCATTTACTGTACACAAGATAAATTGTGTGTTGAAAATTTAGTGGATGTGTTGGTTTCTCAATCACTCCACTGGGATTGATGTCTGGTTTTAGGTGGCCTCTTCAGATTATATATCTCTAATGTAGTGAGTCACAGATAAGATCACCTCCTTTGATTCTTGGGTGGCTCCATTATCTCAGTTCTCTTATACCTCCTGGAAATGCCCTGTACTTCCTCACCTCAGTAATCATCTTGTTTCTTGGGGTCCCTTGGTAGAGTCACTTCAATTGGGCCAATAGCGAGGTTGAGAACCTGTACCACTGCATTCTCTTTTGAATTATCCAGCATCTTTTATAGACAAGTGGAATAAAGATTTCTCAATTACCATGAATGAAGAAACAAAGATATCCAATGACAAAAACAAATTTAAACAATATCTCTACACAAATCCAGCACTTCAAAGGATAATAAATGGAAAACCCCAACACAAGGAGGGAAACTGCACCCTAGAAAAAGCAAGAAAATAATCTTCTTTTAACCAACCAAAAAGAAGAGTGTCACAAAAACATAACTCTACCTTTACTAACAAAAATAACAGGAAGCAAAAATCACTTTTTCTTTATGTCTTAATATCAATGGACTCAATCCTCCAATACAAAGACATAGACTAACAGACAGAATAGCCAACATTTTGCTGCATACAGGAACCTTACCTCAGGCACAAAGACAGACACTAGAATCTGTCAGAGGAAAAAGTTGGAAAACAATTTTCCAAGCAAATGGTCCCAAGAAACAAGCTGAAATAGCCATTCTAATATCGAATAAAATTGACTTTCAACCAAAAGTCATCAAAAAAGATGATGACACTTCATACTCATCAAAGGAAAAATCTACCAAGATGAACTTTCAGTTCTGAACATCTATGCTCCAAATGCAAGGGCACTTAAAAGAAATTCTACTAAATCTCAAAGCACACATTGTACCTCACACAATAATTGTGCAAGACTTAAACACCTCACTCTCATTAATGGATAGTTCAGGGAAGCACAAACTGAACAGAGACACAGTGAAGTTATAAATCAAATGGATTTAAGAGATATCTTTAGAACATTTTATCCTACAACAAAAGAATATACCTTCTTCTCAGCACTTCATGGAACTTTCTCCAAATTTCACCATGTAGTTGGTCACAAAATAGACCTCAACAGATATAAGAGTGAAATAATCCCATGTTTCCTATCAGATCACCACAGACAAAGCCTGGTTTTCAATAACAAAAAAAAAAAAAAAAACCCAAGGGAAAATCCACATACACATGGAAGCTGAACAATGCTCTACTCAATGATAACTTCAAGTAAGAAATAAGGAAAGAAATCAGAGACTTTTAGAATTTAACGAAAATTAAGGCACAACATACCCAAACTTATGGGACACAATGAAAGCAATGCTAAGAGGAAAATTCATAGCTGTGAATTTTCTTAATGTCTCCAACAAGAAACTGTAGAGAGCATACATTAGCAGCTTGACAGAAACCTTGAAAGCTGTACAACAAAAAGAACCAAATCCACCAAAGAGGAATAGACAGCAGGAAAAAATCAAACTCAGAGGTGAAATCAACCAAACAGAAACAAAAAGAACTATACAAAGAATCAATAAAACCAGGAACTGTTTCTTGGAGAAAATCAACAATATATATAAACCCTTAGCCGGACTAACCCAAGAGCACAGAGATAGTATCCAAATTAACAAACTCAGAAATGAAAGGAAAGATATAACTACAGAAATGAAGGAAATTAAAAAATCATTAAATCTTACTACAAAAGCTTATACTCAAATCAACTGGAAAATATGGATGAAAAGGACAATTTTCTACATAAATACCAGGTATCAATATTACATCAGGATCAGATAAATGATATAAACAGTCCCATTACCCCTAAAGAAATAGAGCAGTCATTGAAAATCTCCCAACCATAAAAAGCACAGGACCAGATGGTTTTCATGTAGAATTCTATCAGACCTCAAAGAAGATCTAATACCAATACTTTTCAAATTATTCCACAGAATAGAAACAGAAGTAACACTGCCTAACTCATTCTATGAAACCACAATTATGCTGATTCTAAAACCACAGAAAGATCCAACAAGGAAAGAAAACTTCAATACAATTTCCCTTGTGGATAGCAATGCAAAAATACTTAATAGAATTCTTGCCAACAGAACCCACCAATACATCAAAATGATCATTCACCACGATCAAGTAGGCTTTATGCTGTGGATGCAGGGATATTTCAATATACAGAAATTGATCAATGTAATCCACTACATAAACAAACACAAAGAAAAAACCATATGGTCATTTCATTAGATGCTGAAAATGCATTTGACAAAATTCATCATCTCTTTATGTTAAAAGTTTTGGAAATATCAGGAATTAAAGGCCAGTACCTAAACATAGTCAAAACAATGTACAGCAAAACAATAGCCAACATCAAACTCAATGGAGAGAAACTTGAAGCAATCCCACTAAAATCAGGGACTAGACAAGGCTGCCTTCTGTTTCCCTACCTATTCAATATTGTGTTTTAAGTTCTAACTAGAGCATTTAGACAATAAGTGGAGGTCAAAGGGATACAAATGGGAAAGGATAAAGTCAAATTATCACTCTTTGCAGATCATATGATAGCATACTTAAGTGACCCCAAATACTCCACCAGAGAACTCCTACAGCTGATAAAAGACTTCAGCAAAGTGGCCAGATATAAAAATCAATTCAAACATATCAGTAGCCTTCCTCTACTCAAAGGATAAACAGGCTGAGAAAGAACGGAAACAACATCCTTCACAATAGTTACAAACAATATACAGTGTCTTTTTGTGACTTTAACAAACAAGTGAAAGATCTATATGACAAGAACTTCAAGTCTCTGAAAAAAGAAATTGAAGAAGAAATCAGAAGATAGAAAGATCTCCCATGCTCGTGGATTGGCAGGATTAATTTAGTAAAATCGTCCTCTTGCCAAAAGCAATATAGAGATTCAGTGGCATCCCCATTAAAATTCAAACTCAATTCTTCATAGAGTTAGAAAGAGCAATTCTCAAATTTATCTGGAATAACAAAAAACCCAGGATAGCTAAAACTATTCTAAACAATTAAAGAACTTCTGGGAGTATCAGCATTGAAGACATCATGCTGTACTATAGAGCAATAGTGATAAAAGCTGCATTGTATTGGTACACTGACAGGCAGGTAGATCAATGGAATAGAGTGGAAGACCCAGTAATGAACCCACACACCTATGTTCACCTGATCTTTGACAAAAGAGCTAAAAGCATCCAGTGGAAAAAATATAGCCTTTTCAACGAATGGTGCCGGTTCAACTGACAGTTAGAATGCATAAGAATGCAAATCGATCCATTCTTATCTTGTACAAAACTCAAGTTCAAGTGGATCAAGGACCTCCACACTGAAACTAATAGAAGACATAGTGGGGAAGAACCTGGAGCACATTGGCACAGGGGACAATTTCCTGAACCGAACACCAATAGTTTATGCTCTAAAATCAAGAATTGACAAATGGGACCTTATGAAATTATAAAACTTCTGCAAGGCAAAGGACATTGTCAGTAGGACAAAATGGCAACCAACAGATTGGGAAAAGATCTTTTCCAACCCTACATCCAGTAGTGGGTTAATATACACTATATACAAAGAACCCAAGAAGTTAGACTCCATAGAATCAAATAACCCTATTAAAAATGGGGTACAGAACTAAACAAAGAATTCTCAACTGTGGAATAACTAATGGATGAGAAGTACCTAAAGAAAAGTTCAACATCCTTAGTCATCAGGGAAATGCAATTCAAAACATCCCTGAGATTCCACTTCACACCAGTCATAATGGCTAAGATCAAAAACTTAGGTGACAGCAGGTCCTCGTGAGAATGAGGAGAAAGAGGAACACTTCTCCACTCCTTGTCGGACTGCAAGCTGGTACAACCATTCTGAAAATCAGCTTGGCGGTTCCTTAGAAAATTGGACATAGCCCTACTTTAGGACCCAGCTATACCACTCTTGGGCATATATACAGATGATTCTCCAGCATGTAATAAGGACATATGCTGCACTATGTTCATAGCAGCCTTATTTATAATAGCCAGAAGCTGAAAATAACCCAGATGTCCCTCAGCATAGGAATGGATACAGAAAATGTAGTACATTTAAACAATAGAATACTACTCAGCTGTTAAAAATAATGAATTCCTGAAATTCTTAGGCAAATGGATGGAACTAGAAAATATGATTCTGAGCGAGGTAATCCTCTCACAAAAGAACACACTCAGTATTAGCCCAGATGTAAGGAAAGCCCAAGATGTAATTCACACACAAAATGCGGCTCAAGAAGAACTAAGACCCAAGTATAGATACTTTGGTCCTTCTTAGAAAGGGGAACAAAATACCCATGGGAGGAGATACAGAGTCAATGTGTGGAGCAGAGACTGACGGAAAGACCATCCTGCCTCACCTGGGGATCCAGCCCATATACAGGTCACCAAACCTTAACAATATTGTGGCTACCAACAAGCGCCTGCTGAAAGGAGTCTGGTATAGCTGTCTCCTGAGAGGCTCTGTCAGTACCTGACAAATACAGAGGTGGGTGCTCTCAAACAACCATTGGACTGAGCACAAGGTCCCCAATGGAGGAGCTAGAGAACAGACCAAAGGAGCTGAAGGAGCTTGTAGCCCCATAGGAGGAACAGCAGTATGAACCCAACAGTTTCCCCACCCCCCCATATCTCCCAGGGACTAAACCACCAACCAAAGAGTACATAAGGAGAGACCCATGTCTCCAGTTGCATATGTAGCAGAGGATTGCCTTGTTGGACATCAAAAGGAGGAGCGGTGCTTGATCCTGAGAAGGCTGGATGCCCATGCCTGGAGAGGGAAGTGGGAGTGGCTGGGTTTGTGAGCAGGGGGAGGGAGGATGGGATAGGGTGTTTTCAGAGTTGAAACCAGGAAAGCAGATGACATTTAAAATGTAAATAAATAAAATATTTAATAAAAATACAAAAATTTCAAGTCTTTGAAGAAAGAAATTGAAAAAAATATCAAGATAAAAAGATCTCTTATGCTCATGGATTTTTAGAGTTAAAATGGCCATTCTACAAAAACCAATCTACAGATTCAATGCAATGCCCATCAAAATTCCAACTGAATTCTTTATAGAATCTGAAAGGAGAATACTCAATTTCAAGTGGAAAAACAAAACCCTAGGGTATCTAAAACATTCCCGAAGAATAAAAGAACTACTGGATGTTTTACATTAACCTATTTCAAGTGGTACTATACACATCTACAGTAGTAATACCCACCTGGTATTGGCATACAACTGAAACATTGACTAATGGAATTGAATTGAATATCTACACATAAATCCACATATGTATGGATACCTGAGTTTTAATTAAAAACAAACAACCCAGGTATATACAATGGAAAATAAAGAAAACATCTTCAAGAAGTGGTACAAGTCCAATTTAATGTCTCCATAAAGAAGAATGCAAATAGATCCATATTTATTACCTGCACAAAACTCAAGTCCAAATGGATCAAACACCTCACTCAACTTGAAACCAGACACACTTCACTGATAGCAGAATAAAGGGGAAATAGCCTTGAACACATCAACAGAGTAGACAACTTCCTGAATAGAACAGCAGTCTCACAGGCACTAAGATTGATAATTAATAAATGGAACCTCATGAAACTTAAAAACTTATATAAGGTAAAGGACACTGTCAACCGGGCAAAACAGCAGCCTACAGAATGAGAAAATATTTTCAGTAACTCCACATTTAAAAGAAGGCCAATATTCAAAATATATTAAGAACTAACTAAAATTTCCTAGATATTGACAGACAAAACAATCTACTTTAAAAATGGCTTACAGAGAATTCTCAACAGAGGAACCTCAAATGACCAAATGTCACTTAAAAAAATGTTCAACATTATTAGACATCAGGGAAATGTAAAATTACTTTGAGACTTTTTTCTCACACCTCTTAGAATGGCTAAGATCAATAACATAATTGGTAGTTCATGGTAGTAAGGATGTGGAGTGAGAAGAACATTTTTCCGTTGCTGATTTTGGTTCACACTTGTATATCCACTATGAAAATCAATCTGGTGGTTCCTCAGATAATTTGGAATTGATGTACTTCAAGACCCAGCTTCTGGGCATATACCAAAAAGACACTCCATTCCACTACAAGGACACTTGTGCAACTATATTCAGAGCAGCTTTGTTCGTAATATCAGACACAAACCTAAATGTCACTCAAATGAAGAATGGATAAAGAGAATATGGTACATTATACAGTGAAGTAGTACTCAGATGTTAAAAAATGAAATCTTGCAGGCAAATGGCTGGAACTTGATAAAAACTCATGCTGAACAAGGCAATGTAAACCCAGAAAGGCAAACATGGTATGTACTCACTTATAAGTGGCTAGCAGCTGTAAATTAAAGAATAACCACACTAAAATCCATAGACCCAGAGAGACTATATAACAAAGAAGTTTTTGGGACAGGGGGATATATGTATTACCCTGGGAAGTAGATATAGAATAGAATTTGCAGGTGGACTGTGTGTGGATGAAGATGGGAACAGGGACTATTAGTTGGATGAGTGAGGGATGTTAGGAGAATAGCAAGTGGAAAGAAATCTAGAATGGTGGGGCATTTAGTGGATGACATTGAAACCTACTACAATACCAGGCAGTGGTGGCGCACGCCTTTAATCCCAGCACTTGGGAGGCAGAGGCAGGCGGATTTCTGAGTTTGAGGCCAGCCTGGTCTACAGAGTGAGTTCCAGGACAGCCACAGCTACACAGAGAAACCCTGTCTCAAAAAACAAAACAAAACAAAAAAAAAGAAACCTGCAATAGAAACTAGCTATGAAGGTAACCAAGTGAGGGCTCCTAGTAATGGAATGGCACAGCTGTTTCCCAGGGGAACTGTGTAAGTCACAAAGCCAGTCTAACTGTTTAGATAAGATACCAGCAAAGTTGAGCCACAAGCTGTGATCAATGACCTGATGCCCTTTTTATCAATTTGAGTTTCCATATTGCACACTTGTGGGGCTATTAGCATAATTATTTATCCTTGTTTTCTATGATAATGTCAATTCTGTATTCCCACAAGAAAGTCTTAAATGTACTACCTCCTTCTCTCAAGGAATTAATATTAGTTGATGCTACTTGAGAGTCTTCTCTGTGCCTTAGAGACTGTTATCTGCCCCTAAGAAAATTAATGAAACAAAATAATTAGAAAAGTTTGAACTCAGAGGAGTCTGAGAAGATTTATCAGGACAGGAGAAGTGACAACAGATAAGAGCAGAGAACTCTTTTTATAGTATACTTATAATTTTCTTAGAATTATAACCTACAACATAATAGGTTATTTAAGCCATACATACTAAGCTCTTAGTAAGAACTCAGCAACAAAATCTAGAAAGACTAAGATAATATGATAACATGTATAAGTTGCATAATAGAATGTAGGAAGAAATATTAGGATTTGTCATTCCTGGAAAGACTGATTTACACCAGGTTGTTATAATGTTAATTAATATAGAAACAAAACTATTCCTTTATTGAACCAAAACTATAAGTAAGAGCTGCAATGTTTCCTAAGCCTGAAATATCAGGCTTAGGCAAATCTGTAATATGATTGATCATTAAAAGCTAGTGATGTATCTTAACACAGGGCAATTTGCCTGGATTGAGTAGGATTCTATCTATACTCATTCTAAACATCCTGAAACTGCAAAGTGTTGCCAGCCTGAGAACAGGCTGCTACATGCTTGCTTGGTTGATTAAGCTAAAATGATTTGTTGAATTTAAGAAATAAGGACATGGTGTTTCTGATAATAAATCTTTATTGTCTTATGCTTAACCTGTAACCCTGGACATCCTAGAAAAGTAAGTATGCCAAGGATTGTATTTCTTGAAATCATGAATGTTTTTGAATTTGTATGAATAAAGAAAATTTCAGAATGCTAATCAGTCAGAATTTGCAAATCATCCTAGTCTTGGTGTCTGATTTATTCCTCCCCTTGTCTGTTCTTTACATCTACTCTGGAACCTGTTCACTGCTGATGCTAGACTCTACAATGGAGGGCATGGATGTTTAGCCAGCCATCTTCTGTAAACAGGTAAGGGTCCTGGTGATGGGACTGGGACACCAACTGAGCCACAAACCCTACACCAGTCCTGCCTACAAGATGTGCTGTGGCAATATGGCTCAGAGGTTAGGGGAGTGGCAAACTAATGACTGGTATAACTTTAGCCCCTAGCCACAGAAAGGAAGCTTATTCCTGACACTCCCTGGATGGCCAGGAACTGAAAGTTGGATACCTCAGATACCTAGAGTAGAATCAAATATAAATGACCAAAATAAAGTCAATGGTCAATGAAACTATTCCTAATTATATTCTGCTATTCTGAGAGGTCAGAGCCTAGCCCAGTCATCACCAGAAAGGCTATCTCTAGCAGCTGTTCGGAGCAGATACAGATTTGATGGAGCTCAGGGAACCCTTGAGAACACGAGGAGGAAAGATTGTAGGAAACAGAAATGTAGAAGACACCAGGAGAACACCGTGCACAGAAACAACTAATCATGGGTATAAAGATTCCCAGAAACTGAAGCAGCAATCACAGAGCCTGCATGGTTCTGTCTGCACTAGGCCTTCTGCATACATGCTGTGGTTTTTTAGTTTGGGTTTCTGTGGGACTCCTATAGGAATGGGGGTTTCTTTGACTTTTTTGCTTGCCCTTGGGATGCTTTCTTCCTCCTGAGTTGCCTCATATAGTCTTAATATGAGGGATTGTGTCTGATTTTATTTTATCTTGTTATGCTGTGTTTGGTTTGTATCCATGAGACACTGCTCTTTTCTGAATGGAAAAAGTTATTCAGTGATTCTGAATGAGTGGGGAGGTTGTGAGGAGTCCAGAAAGTCAACAGAAGGGCGGGTGCACTTGGAATAAATTGTATGAGAGAATGATATATAAAAAAGAAAAGAGAAAATAATAAAAAGTCTATTGAACATTAATATGGGATCATGTTATATCATTCATATTTAAAAAGTATACTGCCTTCAACACAGAACGTTGTTAACATCACAAAATTTTTGTATAACAAGAATGTAAGGAATGGAAATCTGATAAATAGTGGCTGTTAACTAATGTTCTTCTAGAATGACATGTGCAAAGCAGATGGTGGCAATACTGAGTCACTCAGGGGCCCTTTTCTCCAACCAAACTACTTTGCAAAACTCCTGTTTCCAAATAGAAATGTTAAGTAGTATGTTCTTGAATGTGGGTCTCATTGCAGTGGTATATTTTGTTATAATACTATCAATATATTTACTAGTTAAATTCAAGTAAAAAATCACAATGATATCATTATAAAGAGATTTTATTATTGCAAAGGACACTGTTAAGGGCATATTTCATATCTCTGTTCCTCAGGCTGTACATGAAGGGATTCAGCATGGGAGTCACCACTGTGAACATCATGGCCATAGCAATCTGTGTCACAGTAGAGTTATTACCTGATGTACATAAGTAGAGAGCAAAAATTGTTCCATAGAACAGAGACCACGGATATGTAGGACTCATAGGTGGAGAAGATCTTGTTTAAAACATAAGCAGATGAAATCTTTAGAATGGAGCAGACAATTTGTACATAGAACACAATAATTAGTAAGAATGGGATGTTGCTAACAAGCCCTCCCATAATAAATATCATTAATTCATTAATATGAATGTCAGAGCAGGCCAACATGAGCATGGCATATATATCTTGGAAAAAGTGGTGGATCCTGTTATTCTCACAGAATGACAACCTAGACAACGGTAGAGTGTGCAACATACAATACAGCATGGTAAATACCCAGGATAGAAGCAGTATCCACACACAGAGCGTGGGGCTCATGTAATGAAGTGAGAAGCAGACGGCCACATACCATTCTAAGCTATGACCAAAAGAAGGATGCTCTACAGGTCTCCAAAAACCAATAAAATGTACATTTGTGTCAGACAGCCAGCATAGGAGATGGATGTGTTCTTGCTCTGCATGATCTACAGGAATTTGTGAATTGTGACAGAGGAAAAACAGAGGTCAGAGAAGGACAAGTTGCTGATGGACAAGTACATGGGAGTGTGGAGATGGGAGTCCAGTAGAATGAAGATGATGATGATGATGATGATGAGGTTCCCATGACAGTGGTGAGGTACATGGCCAGTGTACTGGCTGGTTTTGTGTGTCAACTTGACAAAGGCTGGAGTTATCACAGAGAAAGGAGCTTCAGATTCTGAAGTGCCTCCATGAGATCCAACTGTGGGGCATTTTCTCAATTAGTGATCAAGGGGGGAGGGCCCCTTGTGGGTGGTGCCATCCCTGGGCTGGTAGTCTTGGGTTCTATAAGAGAGCAGGCTGAGTAAGCCTGGGGAAGCAAGTCAGTAGCAAACATCCCTCGATGGTTCCTGCATCAGCTCCTGCTTCTGACCTGCTTGAGTTTCAGTCCTGACTTCCTTTGGTGGTAAACAGCAATGTGAATATGTAAGCTGAATAAACTCTTTCCTCCCCAACTTGCTTCTTGGTCATGATGTTTCTGCAGGAATAGAAACCCTGACAAAGACAGCCAGGATCAGGGCATACAACAGGTGCTGATGCTCTGGGGGGGATGGGCTAGCCCAGGAGAAGGAACTGAGTGATGAGAGTTTTGTTGTTCATTATCATTCTTTGTCTCCAGTATTCTAATGAGTGAATATCATTGTCCTTTAAAATTTAAAATAAAAATGAACATTAATCTATGACATATGTTCTAAACAATGGATCTGCCAGTCGTCATAGCAATTATATATTCCTCCATTAATTAATTTATTCATTCATTTTATATCCAGATTGCTGTCCCCCTCTGGGTACCCACCTTAAACAGTCCCTTCTACTCTCCCCACTTCCCCTCACTCTCTTCTTTGATAGGTTAGAGCCCCTCCTAAGTGTCCCCTAAACTGACCCTTGAAGTTTCTGCAGGACTGTGCACATCCTCTCCCACTGAGGCCAGACACAGCTGCTCAAGTAGGGGAATTCAATCCACATGCTGCCAACAGCCTTAGGAACAGCCCCTGCTCCATTTGTTGGTGGAACCACATGAAGACCAAGCTGCACATCTTCTACCTATGTCTTGTGCAGTGGCAGGGTAGGTCCATCCAGGGTATGATCTTTGGTTGGTGGTTCAGCCTCTTAGAGTTCCCAGTTGTCCAGGTTAGTTTACTCTGTTGGTCTTTACGTGGAGTTTCTATACACTCCAGGGCCCTGGGTCCTTTTACCCAACTTTTTCATAAGACTTCCTGAGCTTTGTCCAATGTTTGGTTGTGGTCCTCTGCATATGTTTCAGTCACCTGTTCGGTGGGGCCTTTCTGAGGACAGTTATCCTAGGCTCCTGTCTGCAAGCATAACAGAGTGTCATTAACAGTGTCAGGAATTGGTACTTTCCCTTGGGATGGGTTTCAAGTTGGGTCAGTTATTGGTTGGCTACTCCATCAGTCTCTGCTCCATATTTGTCCTTGTATTTCTTGTAGAGGGGAAAAATTTGGGGTCAATAGTTTTGTGGGTGGGTTGTTGTTCTTATCCCTCCATTGGGGTTTCTACCTGGATTAGGAAATGGCCACTTCTGGTTTCATATGCCCACTCTAGGAGTTTAAACTAAAATCACCCCCATAGTCTCCTGGGAGCTTCCTTCATTCCAGGTCTCTGGCATGTCATAGAGATGGTCCCCACTCTCTGCCCCCACCAGCTGCTGATTTCCATTTATTCTTCTTGCCCCCTGGCCCTCTGGCCCTCTGGACCTCTAGCCCTCTCTCCTTTCTCTATCCACACTTGATCCCACCCCCCCATTTCCCTCCCCATTCCCTCTCCTAACCAGTTTCCTCACTCCGTCTCCTATGACTATTTTATTCCCCTTCTATGTGACAGTAATTATAATCTCAAAACTCCTAATGCTTGTAATCATTACACTCACTAATAATTTTTCAACTTTTCTTTAATAGTTTCCAATATCCTATTCCTTTCTTGACAGTTCTATGGCATTTCCACTGAGATACAAAATGGACTATTGCTTTTCTCTCCTGCTACCTGATCATCCTTGGTAATTGCTGTTTGTTCTTTTGTAATATGATCTGTTATTTTGTATATTGATGTTCTTGAAGAATTTGCTTAAACTTTGCCATCATACTTTCACATAAATTTCCAGAAACTCTTGCATATCCCAGTGCCTAGGTTACCATTTCAAACTCAGATTTGTATGTCGCTGTAACATATAGATTTCTGTTACTCTGTTAACTAATCATCTTACTTCCATTGCATGTATGACAGGTGTCAGAAGCTCAAGAGTCCCAAGTAAAATTCATGTCTTCATTTAACTATTTCCAATGCATTCCTCATTCTCCTACCTCTCCAGTCTACTATAGCATAGTAAATATATCAGTTTTTGTCAGAAATCTGTGAACCCCCAAAAACTGTCCTGATAACCCTGGAAATTCATGCCTATTTTATTGAATGTCCCCAGCTCTGCTGAAGCTGAGTCATAGTTTCTGCTTCATGATCCTGCTACCTTCCTTTTATTTGCAGACACAGGAACTAGCAGCCTCTGTTCTCATCACCAATCTGCATCATCCCTATTCACACCACCCCCCGCTGCCATCCCTGGGCCTTAGGAGCCCAGCATTTGTGTGGAGTCTAGATCCTGAATAACTCATTAAGATAATAATTATCCAGGACCTTACTAGGAACAATTTACCTGTACTAGAAAAAAAAGATATAGTCTCCAATCTCTCCTTCTTACTCTTATAGGAATGTAGTACTTATGCAATAACGACAGCAGCAACAGCAAACAATACAAAGAAAGAAATAGCAAAAATAGAGTCAAACTAAGCATGGAAAGATGCACACTCATTCTTTGTTTAGGTAACAATCAAGGCTTATGTTTAACTGGCTCCCACAATATCAGAACAAATCCTAGTTCTTCAAATGTTTCCCTTATCAGTCTCTAACAATATCCATTCTGTGTCCTAAATCACATGAATGGGCACCCCCACCCCCCCCACCCCCACACTCACCCTAGACATATCATTTTGTGATCCTGGACAACCCTGTCTAATGAATCTGTCATATTTCTCAAAACTGACAAAACAGAAGAAATGTAAACAGATCTCAGCAACTCTCTGAAACGATATAACATTTTCTGTCTGCTTGAATCTTCACAGATTGACAGTGCTTGATGCAGTTGATTTCAGATTTTGCCCACTTAAACATTGTGGATTAGCATTACAGAGGGGAAGCCATGTAGGAAGAAACCAAACATAACTTAAAAAGATGGTACCCTTATGTACCCCTTATGTACCTCAAATAGGCAACACTGCTGCTGACACAGGGATGATATGAATGTGCCATGATGCCTAGTTTCTGTTTCTCCTGTAATGAATACTACTTTTGTGTTTTGCATGTGTGTGTGTAAAGATCAGAATTCAGAGAAATCACCATCAACTACTACCATTGATGGGCCAATGGACTTCATACCTTCTTTACATGTTAATCTCATAGTAGTCAAATGAAACAGCAGATCAAAATCATAATGGAATTGTTTCTATACCTTCTATCAACTTGGATTCTGTAGAAGCACTGAATTTGAGTATCCCTTATTGTATATTTACATGAACACATAAATGATATTAATGTACCTTGATGGACTGCCCTTAGGAGTACTCTCATTCAATATCAGTAAAATAGAGTTTTGTGAACCTGTGCAGATAAAATAGATCATCATACTTGTTCAGAGTTTGTGAAAATCCTATAGGTGGAAGTATAGTGAACAAACCCTCAAAAGTACATCACTGAACCCCACCTCACAGGGTTGATATTGTGTTTAAATGGTAGGTTTTTTAGAGAAAAAATGAATAATTTTAAGAACCCCATTAATATGAAAAGAGTTACGTGATGACCATGAAAAAATACTTGCATAGTGTGGTTCAGTCTTGGAGACAGAGAAAAGAAGAATGTTATCATACCTTAAAAATTTTCCTTCATCACACTGGATTTTCATGTGATTTACAGAAAGACACCTCTTATTTTCCTGAATGTACTCACTCTGCTGAGGCCAAGCCAAAGGTTCTGGTTGATGATCCTGCTCACCTTCATTTTATTTGCAGACACAGAAATAGCAGCCTCTGTACTCATCACCTATCTGCATCATCCCTACCCACACCCACTGCTGTCCCTGGGCCTTATGGATCCTACATCCCACAGGATTCCTGATCTTGTATAATGAATTAAAGACAAAATAACTACCTAAGGCCTTTCTAGGACCAATTTACCTTAGTAATCTACAGGGGAGATCAATTATAATCACCAATCACTCCTTCCTATGCTTAGGGGAATGTAGACTTAAAAAAAAACACCATCAGAGAAAACTGACAAAACTAAGAAATAGTAGCACCAAGAGAAAAAATAGCATGAAAAGAGGCATACTCATTGTCTGCTTGGGTAATTCACAGGCCTTCTGCTTGACAGGAGCCCACTTTAGTAGGGATGAGGAGTGAAGAAAGGTGAGTGAAAACCATCTCAGTTTACCAGTCATTATTCTCATTGTTAATAATTTAACATTTCTCAATCAAGGAAAAATTACACAGAAAAATCTGTAGTTTTAATATTTTTGGTTCTGACCCTAGCCTTTAACTGCTGAGCCATCTCTGCAGGCCAACTAATAGTGGTTTTTAAGCAGAGTGAGCCCATTGAAAACCACACACCCTGGGAAGGCTTCCAAGGACAGCATCTCAATTCTACATGACAGAGGATTTAGAGCAGATATATAACCTATAAAAATGTAAACTTCGTTCCCCAAAATTTTATGTATACAATTATGTGAAAAAGACAGGAATATGGCAAGCAGATGGCATGTTTAAGGCTTCCTCAAGCCAGTAAGAAAGCAGTCCATGTTTCTATGCCTGTTCACTCATTTTGTCTTCTTATCATTCTATGAAAATATTAATTGCATCTACTACTACCATTATCCAATCCCTTTCCACATATGTGAGATTAGTTTATAAATTCATGTTGTATCATGTTAAAGTCATTCACAGGGCCATAGGTGGTGTTTATAATTCCTAACTTCAGGATAATTTCATGAATTTTGCAGTCATATTTTGTAATACTTTTTGTCTATGATAATAAAACTCAATTTTTCAAACTTCTGGAATTTTGATCCTTATTGTTCTAACCTTTATTGGATTCTTAAAGATGAGTAACTTGGCAGTCTTAGATTGGCCCATTGTACCTCATCCTCAGCTCCTCTTGCTTCCTGGGAGGCCTGTTCTAACCTGGGACACACAGGTGAGATTCTCCCATCCCAATCCCTCCAACTACTGGAACCCCAGCAAGAACAGTACTCATGGTTCTGCCCCCATGTCAGAGCTCCATTTTCCTTCCAGTCCACACCTACACCTTCTGTCTAGGATTACACCGCAATCTCCACATGCCTCCTAGAAGTCCTACTCTTATCTGGGATACACAGCTCCAATTGTCTCTTGGCAGACCTGCTCCATCCTGGTATATTCAGGCCAGCCAACACCAGAGAGAACTAGACGACAAAAGGCAAGCACAAGAACATAATCAGCAGAAGTCAATATAATATGGCACCATCAGAACCCAGGTCTCATACTGCAATAAGCCCTGGATATCCTAACACACCTGAAGAGTACAATTCTGTGTATTAGTTTCTGTGAGATATCTATTTTTACAATATTAATTCTTTCAACTCATGAGGATGAGAAGAATTTTGTTACTATTTGCAGTCTTCTAAAGTTTTGTGATAGAGGTCTTTGATTTATTGGATTATGTTTCTGTTTTACCCGGATTATGTAGGGAATTTTATGTATGCATACTGTATTTACAGCATTTCCTCTTCTCCCTCTATCCATCTAACCCCTTCTGTGTCTCCTTAACTCCCTTTCAAATTCATTAACAATTCTTTAATTATTATTTTCACACACAGATACACACACACAAACACACACACTATATTGAGTCCATTTAATATTGATAGTTTGTACATGTGTTTAGAGATGGCCCCTTGGCTTCTGATACTCTATCAGAGGACTAAACCCTCAAGGAAATCGATTCTTTCTCTCATAGCAACTATTTATTGTAATTTTCATAAACTAACATAACTTTATTGAATTTACAGAACATCAAGAGGTTTAGAATTCATGGGTGCTGTTTCTCTGTCATGTCTAGAAGACACTGTCTTATAGCAAGATGCTGGTTCTCTGGTTTTGATAGCATTTGTCCTCTCTTCCATGACTGTGACTTAGGTAGAGTGGTTGTACTATAGATGCAGCAACTGTGACTGGAAATGCCACAGTCCTGTGTTCCCTGTGTTTTTGCCAGTTGCAGATCTCTGTAATATTCTTTATGTGTTGAAAAAAAATAAGAAAGGGGTTCTTTGATAAGGAGTAAGACATACACTTACCTCTGAGTATTAGTATTTAAAATTCTATTAGAAACAATTTTGGGAAGCCAGGCCTCTTCCCACTGGGGGCTATGTTGTTGGCTGTGGCATGTGTTTCTACCAAAGGTTATGCAGATATATTTGGTCTGTGCTACAGCCTGGAACCAAGTTGATGTCTGTAGGCCATGCTGCCAAAGGAATCCATAGAGATCTAAGTGGCCTGCACTGCCCTGTTGATTTTTGAGTTCATGCTGCTGCTGAGGGTCATGTCTGGATCTATTCCTACTGCAGCTGGGTCTGTGTTGATGTCTGTGTCACCACCAAAATCCCTGCAGATGTCATTGAACTGTGTTGAAGCCTGATGCTATGTTGATATTTGTCTGAAGTGTTGCAGCAGGAGGACTATTGATGTGAGTGGTAGGCTGTGTCTATTGTTTTGCTAAGGGATTTAGCTAGGCTCAATCTAAAGCTTGCACCTGAAAAAGTACAAACTATTCCCCCTCATGCATTTTTGGGATTCTCCATTAACAAACAAATTCAGCCTTTCTCATATGACATCAAAAGTAAGGAACTATACTCCCTGACTTAGTTGCAACAGCTATGTGGTACTATTAATTGGCTCATACTTCTTGCTTATTTCCAGACAGGAGATGCACCATTTGTTTTCCCTCCTGGAGGGTCCCTCTAGTGCCTCTTTGCTAACTAATGAGACTTACAACAGAGGCAAAGGGGCTCCTCAATCAAGTGGTCACTATGCTGGCATCTGCCTCTCTGGAGTGCCATAGCCCCTCCAAACTTTTGCTGACTATTATCCTACGGATTCTTAATGGCATATTGGGGGACACTTTGGCAGGATGGCCCTCTGATGTGGCTACACCAAGTCTACTCTGCCATCCACAAGATCAATTCAAAATTTGAACTTACCTTCAACCTCATTTTTAAGGCATGGGAAGTGACCAGGAGGACCTACAATTGAGAGCCAGATAGAAATCATTTTGCCTTTCTCACTGAGGCACTCACAGTCCCTCTGGCTTTATTCAATTAGTTTTCAGGAAATGGTGACTGGATTCAGTAGGCATTAGACAACCACCTACCCCAGGACAGGTGACTCTCCACCTTTCCTCTAATCCCCTTCATGATTAAGACTCATAACACATCCTCCTCTTCCCCTTTAGTGGGAGAATCATCCTTGCCTTCTCTGACTCTAACAAGATCAGATATAGCATCTTGATACAATTCAGTGACAAAGAGGAAGTTGCCCAGGTATGCAACCCTGGCTCACTTCAGCTGGGAAACCTAATGGAAATATTAAAGACTCTTGTGATATGCAACAATGAGGTTGTTAACATATTTTTCTGATAGCCAATATGCAGTTTAGGTGGCCTGTGTACCTCCCTTCTGCCAGATTAAAGAATGCCTGAATCACCTTCTAACTGACAGTGACCACACTCCAGGAGCTTTTATGGCAAAGAATCCATCCTTCGTATATTTCATATGTTAGGTCATATTTGAGGTTCCTCAGTGCCTTGGCTCAGAGGAATGATTGAATGAACTGCACGATTATGATTGTAGCCCTTGAGCTCCTGCAACAAGCCTGGAAGCTGCATTAACAATTTCACCTGCTCCCAAGAACCTTCAGAAACTTATCCCAGGGTTCTCAATGTCTCAATACAAGTATCTCACTCATTTCTGTGGCACCTTTGAGCCTCTGATGCTCCTGGACCTCCTTAATTGGGGATGAGGGGAGTGAATACCTGAGGCCTGTTACCCAACACCTTATGGCAGATGGATATTACTCATTACCCTCCATTTGGGAACCTCCACTCTTTGCTTGTTTTAGTAGACACCTGCTTTTGTTATGCCCGTGCTTTGGCCCTTGCTTGAGAAAAAGCTTCCCATGTGATTAAGACCTTTAAGTTGGCCACACTGATAATGGGAGTGACGTGGGCCCTAAAAACTGATAATGGCCTTGCCTGTTCTTCTAGACAATTTGCTGATTTCCTGACATCCTGGAAAATTGATCACACCTTTGACATTCCCTACAATGCACAAACACATGCCATTAGGAAGAGACCAAAAGATCTCTAAAATCCCTACTGGCAAATGTCACATCATGAGACTAAGCTTGATTTGCATCTGACTTTGGCAGTAGCCCCTTTTCACATGAATTTTCTTACCTTTGATGATAAAGGCCACAGCCCTGCTTATAGACTCTGAGCCTCACTGCTCACAGCACTCTTCCCTGGTTAGGTAAAGAGACACTCTTACCTCACAATGGCAGCCACCAATCTTGACACAAGAGCAAGTTTATGCTTGTGTTTTTCCTCAGGGATCCACAACACAGATATAGGTGCCAGTGAGGATTGTGAGATCTGCCATGGAGGACATTGAGGGGCCATCCATTGAAGCTGAAGGAGTCTGAATCTTCTTCTCCTTCTACTCTCTTGAGTATGGGTGAGGAGCTTTGGGGCCTTGTGCTTTTACCACACCTATCATTCCCTGTTGACTCAGATTTCCTTGCGTACCATTCACTTTTTATGACTAACACCAAAATGGGACTTCCATTCATGGAACCTATGGATGCAACTCAGATGATTATCAACACTTGACTTGTAGCTAGGACCATCTGCTTTGTGATAGAAGCTGAAGAGTTCCCGTATATCCAACTTAAGAACCTCATGACAGGGGATTTTCCTGGCAATAAAACTGTAGTAAAGATGCTGGGTATGGAGATATTTTCCCCCAATATTCAGTCCTATACTGGCCCCACTTCCTTGCTACTTCAGTGGGTTATCTATCACCCTACTGTCCCTCACTATCTCCCTACAAGTAGACTGCTCACCATAATCTAACTTTCAATCCTGTGGGAACTTTGTCAACCCATAGACCCCTCTGGTTGAGTACAGGATTTTGGGGTACATACTGCTAAGTCCAATGATTCTGATGTGTCCCCTTATACTTTAGGGCTATGGTGCTTCCTATAGGATGAGAGTCACCCCTAACCCCTTAGAACACCTGCCTAGACTTGATATGATACCATTCTCAAAAAATGGGGCATTTGTGGGGCCCTTGGATGTATCAATTTCACCCCAACTTCCTGTTAAGGGGTGGTAGTATCTTTAATGATACTTTTACTGATCCATCTGGAAATGGTATGAATGCAAAGATAGTTATGACCTCCGTGATTAATTGGGTCCCCATCGCGGTATTTGTTCACCCCCCTCCTGTTCTTTATTCTCCTCACAAATGCTCTGACCTCCAAAAAGTGCTAAACTGTGCCAACATACCATGCCGTTATTGTGCCAGAGAAATGTTAGTGATCCCCCAAAACACACACAGGAGCCAATTTGATGCAACTCACATCATGGTCTTTATTCTAGTCAAGCTAGCTTGCTCCATCCTGCACCCCTCCTGCTCCGCCCAATGAACCTCCATCATGCAGGATGGTTTTGGTGGAGAGAGGAGCCCTGAATCTCTATCAGTGTAAGACTTTATAGTAAGCAGCAAGCAGGGAGTACTGTGTGCAAGCATCTGATTGGAAAGCTAATGTGGTCTTTAACATAATTGGCTTATGCCAATCATGCCATTAGACAGGCATGATTCCCTATGCCGGTTGCCTGCTGAGGTGGGGTCAACGTGCTCAGAGCATAGAACTCTGGCTTCCACCGAGCTGCCATCTTTTAAAAGAAAAAGGGTGGATATGTAGAAGGAGTGAGTCAGCATGTTCTGTCTAGGAGTCTGTCTTGTGCCATGCACATGCAGCAAGTGCTTCCACATTTTCTAACCCCAGAACTGGCCTGACACCCAGGGATGAACAAAGACAGAGCTTGTGACTAGCACAGCCAATTGACTGGTGCCAGCTGCATGGCACAAGAAGTTAAAGACTGAAGGGACAGGGGCAGAGGGCATGAAAGCACTCCCCACTACTACAATTAATGTTTCTGCTTCCATTTCTCACCTGACTTCCAGAGTTTCTGGCATTGATTCCACTCCTTATTGCCTATTTGCAAGCACTATGTTGAGGGACCTAAGACTAGGGCAACAATACAGTCATTATTAGACATAATTCTTCTGGCATCAGATGGGAGCAGATGCAGAAATCTATACCCAACCATTAGGCAGAAAGAGTTTAAATTTGAAGTCTCCACTGGATTCCTCACCTCAGAGATGGGGGAACCTTTTGGAGGGAGTGGAATGATTGTAAGCATCAAAGGGGATAGGATACACCAGGAGAACACAGTCCCACACTATCAACTAAGCAGTGATTCACATGGGCTCACAAAGTCTGAAAAGACAAGCAAGGTCCTGCAGTGATCTCTACCAAGTCTTCTGCCTATATGTTAGGACTGTTAGTTTGGTGTTTTTGTGGGACTCCAGTTAGTGACATCAGGTTTATCTTTGAATATTTTTCCCAATCTTAAGAGTCTTTTCCTTATATTGTGTTGTCTTAGTCATCCTCAACATGAGGACTTTTATCTCTTCTCACTGTATCTTGTTTTGTGTTGTCCTCTCTTGGAGGCCAGCTATTTTAATCAGAGGAAGGTGAGAAGGAGTTCATTTGGAGGAGAAGCAAAAAGGTGTGGAGGGAGGGGAAACTGTGGCTGGCATGTATTGTATTATGTATTTTCCATAATAATGAATAAAATGTAAGGAACAGAATATGATAAAATATTGGCTTTTTCTTAATGATTATCTGGAATCAGACATTTAAGTCAGAGGATGACGTAACTGAATCTCCAAGGTTAATTTTTCCCAATTGAACTACTTTTTAAAACTCCCTTTTACACATGGGATTATTATGTATTATGTTCTTGTATGTTGGTTCCCTAGGAAGGATAAATATTATAGTATTAATATCAGTGTATTCACTAGATAGTGTTGCCATTATAAAAATATTTTCTTGATAAGAACTTTTATAAGGGCCTCCTTTATATCTCTGTTCCTCAGGCTGTAGATGAAAGGGTTCAGCATGGGAGTCACCACTGTGTACATCATGGCCATGGAAGCCTCCTTCACTGTAAAGTTATTAGGTGATGGGCAAAAGTAGAGACCAATAATTGTCCCATAGTACAGTGAGACCACAGACAGATGTGATCCACAGGTGGAAAAGACCTTGTGGACAGCTTGAGTAGATGAAACTTTTAGAATGGAGAAGACAATATGTACATAGGACACAACAATGAGTAAGAACGAGATGGCCATAAGGGGCACTCCCAAGATAAATATCATAATTTCATTTATATAAATATCAGAGCAGGCCAACTTGAGCAGTGCAGATATGTCACAGAAAAAGTGGCGGATCACGTTGTCCTCACAGAATGACAACCTAGCCAGGAGTACGGTATGCAGTGTGGAATTCAGCATGGTTGTCACCCAGGACAGCAGCACCAGACACACACAGCGCCTGGGGCTCATGATGATGGTGTAGTGAAGTGGACGGCAGATGGCCACATAGCGGTCGTAGGCCATGACCACAAGGAGGAAGACTTCCAGGTCTGCAAAAAGATCAAAAAAGTACATTTGTGTCAGGCAACCTGCATAGATGATGGATGTGTCCTGGCTTTTCATGTTCTGGAGCAACTTGGGCATTGTGACAGAGGAAAGGCAGAGGTCAGAGAAGGACAAGTTGCTTAGAAAGAAGTACATGGGTGTGTGGAGATGGGAGTCCAGTATTATGAGGATGATGATGATGATGTTCCCCAGGACAGTGGTGAGATACATGGCCAGGAACAGGGTGTAGAATAGATGCTGGTGCTTGTATGGAATGGGTAGACCCAGGAGGACGAACTGGGTGATGACAGTGTTGTTGTTCATTATCATTCTTCTTCTCCAGTACCCTAATGTGAAAATATCAGATCCTTTAAATTAAAACACATCAACATATACTTAGGGAATATATTCTACAACAATGGAGCTGACCAACTTCCTAGAAATTATAATTCCAAAATTCCAAATGTCTATACTCATTAAAATTAATAATGATTTTTCTTAACTTTTATTTAACACATTTGTATCTCCAATTCTTTTCTAAATAGCTCTATGCACCTTGTACTGAGATAAAAAACATGGGCTAATCTTTCTTTCTCTTGCTTCCTGTTCAATTGTTGTTTGTAATTTTCTCTATGAGGTTTTATACTTTGATATTCTTGATGACTTTGGATAAACTTTGTCAACACAATTTAATATATATTTCAAGAATATCTCATATACTCCAATGTGTTATTATAATTTCAAAATCAGATCTGTATGTCCCTGTAACATACAAATTTATGCTTCACCTTTAACCAATCATCTTCCTTCCATTTCGTGTATGACGGGCATCAAGCTCAAGAGCCCCAAGTGAAATTCATGCTGTCACTTTATTATTTCCCAAAGCATTCCTTGTTCTCCTACCATTCCAGTCTCTCATAGAACAACAAAGCCAATATGATTTTCATTAGAAATCTGTGATTTCAGATCCATTAATTTTTTCCTTAACTTTAACTGCTGTTGGCCTTTGGCCAAAGTCTCTCCTCCATTCTTCTCCTATTTCATCCATTATTTTCAGTGAGATTTTATTCATTTATTAGGACCATATCTTGCTTTACTGGTTTACAGAAGCAAACTCATTTCACACCCATGTTCTCCTGTCTTCTGACCCTTCTCTTCTCCTTCACCATGCTTCATTTACACTGTGGCCTTTGAACAGAGCAGTTACTTCACATGTTTTCTGATTTATTCTTCAGACTACCACGCTTGCTATGAGGATAAGAACAAAGCTCCTATCAGGGACACAAATGTTCTTTCATTATCTCACAGGTGTCAGTGATACATCCCATATGGTCCCACATGCTTTCCTCTCATCATTCAATGCTGGGTCAATCTCTTAACAACCCACAGTTTAGAGTTGTTGATTCTCTTGACTCTTTTTCCCCTCCCTTTTTATTTCATTTTGTTCATCCTTACTCATTTGCAATGCTTACTGCTAATCACATACAGAGCTAAACGTACCTTGTCCTTCCATGATATATGAGACCCTCAGCCATCCTTCATAGCATCCTATACTTATATCCAATGTACTTAATACTTTGATTATGGTCTAAATTATCTTCCCCAAAACTGTAAAGTATATGCAGGAAAGGTCACATATGTCTTCATTCCATTTGATTGTTTACAATCATTCAAAATTTCCAACTAGGGTCAATACCTATCATGTTGCATGAATTCGGCCAGGGAATATTTGTTCCCTGCAGCTCAAAGTGACACAGATTTGTTCAATCTCAATGGCAGAAAAATTAACATTTATATATAAATATTTGAATACTTAACACTAAATTTTACACTCTGTAATGAGTGTGAAATATCTAACATATGTTTTCATTGTTAGGGTTAATCATTTGTTTCACTTCTCAGAAGCATCAATGACTACAAATCATCTCCATATGCTTTAATCGTCAAAATGTAATTAATTCTGATGCAGAATACAAATAGAATAAAATGCTTATAATTATAAAATGAAGTAACAAAATTACTTGGATCTTCACTTTGAATTATTCCTTAGACATTTATTCTATATATGATGATTAATTTGTACTTCAAATGAGTCAAGTGCAATGCTAATTTTAAAATAATTCTATTTGTTGTGCATACATTCTCTAAATGTCAGTAACATATGTGAACTTTGAGTAAATAAGAAACACTCTACCACATGATGAGCTTCATACAATCAGATGAAGTATTTTGTTGGAAAAATACAGTTCTCTACAGAAAAACTTTGCATCTTCTGCCTTAGATACAACTCTCTAACCTCCACTCTTCTCAGGAATAGCAATGCTCTAAACAGATCTTCAAATATTTGGCCATATCAGTCTTTAACATCAGTCTGTATCAGAAGTCTCATGCATGGTAACACATAGACACACACCCAACCCACACTGTGATTCTTGACAACGCTGGATAATCTGAATCCATTATGCATCTGAAACTTAACAATGCAGGAGAAACATCAATAGATGTCAGTAAGATTTCTGAAATGTTACAACCTAGTGTGAGTGCTTGCATCTTCACAGACTGACAGTGTTTAGTCCAGCTAAATTCAGAGCTGGCACACTTAAGGCATTGGGATAAACATTACAGAGGGAAGAGCATATAGAAAAAATTTCATGGCCCATTTAAAAAGACGGTCTCCTTTTTTATCCTAGAGTGGCTTAAACATACTCCAGAATATCCTTCCTGAGCATTAGAATGTCAGGAATGTGCCACCAAACTCAGTCCCTGCTTCTCCAGTAAATGAACAGTGCCTTTGTGTTATGTATGCATGTGTACACAGATCAGAATCCAGAGAAACCACCATCAACTGTTACCACTGATGGGTAATGGATTTCATACCTTCTTTAGATGTTAAAATCACAGTTCTCAAATATAACAGCGCAGGAAAATCTCAAGAGGTATGTTTCTAATATTTGCTATATCGATGCATCTTCTTGTTTTCTGCAGAATCACTGAGTTTTGTTGAGTAGCTCTCAATCTACATTTACTTGAACACCTAGATGATATAAATGTCACTTTTGATGGACTGCATTTAGGAACTATCTCATACAATACAGTAAAACAGAGGTTTGTGAAATTGTGAAGATAAAATTAATCATCATCATGGGGAGGACATTGTTAAGAGTTTGCTAAGATCCCTCAGGATAAAGTATAGTAAACTACCCTTCAGCACAACAATAGTGAACTTCATGTTACAGGGCTGCTCTTGTGATGAAATGGTATGATACTGAAAGAAAAAATATAATCAATAATTATGATGAATGCACCAATATTAAGGAAGTTACATGAGCATCATCAAACAATACTTGTAATGTGGTGATGTATTGCAAGACAGGCAAAAGAATGTTCTTACCTGAAAAACTGTCTTGCATCATGCCGGAAATTCATTTGGATTCACTGAAACACACCTGCTTATTTTCTTGACTAAGCCCAGCTTTTCTGAGGCTGAGTCCTAGTTTCTGGTTGATGTTCCCGCTCACCTTCATTTTATCTGCGGACATAGGATTAGCAGTCTCTGTATTCATCACCTATCTGTATCATCCCAGCACACATCCCCCTGCCATCCCTGGCCCTCAAGTGCCCAGCATCCCAGAGGAGTCCAGATCCTTTATAACTCATTAAGTAAAGCATAGTAATTACTTAGAACCTTTCTTGGGCCAATTTACTACAGGGATCTCTAGTGGAGACCAATTATGGCCACTGATCACTATTTCTTCTACTTAAGAGAAGATGGAATTTAAAGATGAAAATAAGTAAAACTAATTAAAAATAGCACCAATAAGAAATCCCCAAAATGCATGGAAAGATGCATACTCATTCCATATTCAGGTAATGAACATGGCTTCTACTTGACTGCATCTTACTTTGTTAGCATGGAAAGGGAAGAAGGGTGACTGCCTACCATCCCAAAATATCAGGAATATTTCTGACTATAAATGACTTAGAATGTCTCACATACAACAAACATTTACATAACCATCAGTTGTTTTTATATTTTTTGGATGTGAGGGTAGTCTTTATTTGGATGAACCAGGACTTCCGGCCATCCTCTGGTAGTTTTTAAGCAGCATGAGATCATTGAAAGCCATACACACTGGAAAGCTTCCAAGGACTGCATGCCAATTCAACATGACAGACTACCTGCATGAAGACTTGGTGCAGATATACAACTTTCTGAAAAAAATTTAAACTTTATCATCCAACAGTCTATCAGTGCCAATATGTGAAAAGGGCAGGAATATGGCAAGCAGATGGTATGTTTAAGGCTTCCTCAATGGAATAGAAGAGTAGTCTATGTTCTCATACCTGTTCACTCATTTTGCCTTCTTACCTATCTATGAAAATATTGATTGTACCTAATACCACTGCTATCCAACCACCTGCCATATATATGATTTTATTTCATAGTGCTGTGTTCTATGAGTTCACCATTCATCAAGAGGTCATAGGTAGAATTTATAATTTCTTCCTTCATGATTATTTCCCAAACTGGAGTTATTGGTCAGCGGAATTGCTGTACAAAATAATGAAATACAAACATCCAACCCTAGGGTATCCTGATTCTTTTTGATTTAAGTTTTTTTTGGATTTTTAAAGATGATTAACTTTTGTATTTGTGTGTAGAAATAGTAAGTGGGATCTAAGGATTTATTCAGGATTTTAGAAATAGTGCTACCTGCTCTCTTTGTATGAACAACCACATTTTTCTTACTAATCAGTTGATTTCAAATATTTCAAGAATGATGGTTCTTTCTCTGTTGACATGAGAAGCAAAAGTGATTCTATTGTTGGCTCAAGATCTGATTCAATCGTCCTTATGAACTGTGATGTTCACTAACATAAGTATAACTAAATAGCCTTAGTATTTTCAGTGTCACTCAAGCAGTCTACAATTCACTTTAGAAGCACTAATTCTGCAGAGAATACCATGCCTATTCACACATACTTTTACCTCCAACCATCCACAGGTAATTACACTCTAGTCTATGCTCTTACTAACTTTTCTGTGCTTGATAGCTTGTGTTACTTTATGGACTTTATGCTTGGCCTTATTCTGTTAGTATATTTTCAAGATTTGTCTGTGTAGTTTTATGTGCCAATAATTTATCTTTAACTCCTACAGAGTGTCATTGTACAGATGTGCCATGATCAACAGTGAATAAGGTCTCTTGCCAATTCCTTCTTTTTCCATTTTTATTGATATTTTCTTCATTTACATTTCAAATGCTATTCCATTTTCTGGTTTCCCCACCTTCCAGAAAACCCCCAATCCATTCTCCCTCCCTCTGCCTCCATGAGGATGCCCCTCCATCCATCCTATTCCCAACTACTTCCCTTCTAATTCCCAACACTGGGGTATCTATTGAACCTTCATAGGACGAAAAACCTCTCCTCCCACTGATGCCTGACCAGGCATTCCTCCACCACAAATGCAGCTAGAACCATGTGTACCCTTTGGTTGATGGCTTAGTCTGTGGGAGACTTGGGAGGTCTGGTTGACCAACATTGTCGTTCTTCCCATGAGCCTGCAAACCCCTTCAGCTCCTCCAGTCTTCCTTCCAACCCCTCCATTCGGGACCCTGTGCTCTGTCCAATGGTTGGCTGCTATCATTTGCCCCTTTATCTGTAAGACTCTGGCAGGGCCCCTCAGGAGACAGCCTTATCATACTCCTTTGGCAAGCACTTCTTGGCATCCACAATAGTTTCAGGGTTTGGTGACTGCTTATAGGATGAATCCAAAGATAGGGCAGTCTCTGTATGACCTTTCCTTCAGTCTTTGCCACTCAATTTGTCTTCATAATTGCTTCTGTTAGTACTTTTTTCCCTTTCTCAGAAAAACTGAAGTACCCACACTTTGGTCTTCCTTCTTGAGCTTGTTGTGGTCTGAGAGTTGTATCTCATTTATTCTGAGCTTTTGGGCTAATATCCAGTTATCAGTGAGTGCATACCATGTGTGTTCCCTTGTGATCAGGCTATCTACCTCAGGATGAATGACACTTTCTAGTTCCATTTATTTGCCTAAGAATTTCATGAATACATTGTTTGTTTTTTATTTCAATACCATTTTTTATTGAATATAATCTTTATTTACATTTCAAATGCTAAAACCTTTCCCGTTTTCCCCCCTATCTAAAAACCCCCAACCCCTCTTCCCACCCCTGCCTCCAAGTATATGCCCCTCCACCGGACCCACTCCCACCTCCCCCCTCAATTTCCTTTTGTTGGGGCATCAATTGAGCCTTCACAGGACCAGGGACCACTACTCCCACTGATGGCAGACAAGGCATTCCTCTGCCACAGTTTTCGCTGGAATAGTGTGTACCCTTTGGTTGATGGTTTAGACCCTGGGAGTCCTGGGGCATCTGGGTGGCTGACATCGTTGTCCTTCCCATGGGGCTGTAAATACCTTCAGCTCCTCCAGACTGCGATCCAACTCTTCCATTGGGAAATGCACACCCAGCCCAATGGTTGGATGCTAACATCTGCCTCTGTATGTGTAAGGCGCTGACAGGGCCCCTCCAGAGACAACCGTGACATGCTCCTTTTGGTATGTGCTTCTTGTCATCCACAATAGTGTAGGGGTTTGGTGACTGTTTATAGGATGAATCCCCAGGTAGGACAGTCTTTTACATGGCCTTTCCTTCATTCTCTGCTCCACATTTTGTGTCCTTTATTGCTCCTTTGAGTATTTTGTTTCCTTTCCCAGAGGAACCAAAGAACTCCCACTTCAGTCCTTCTTCTTCTTGAGCTTCCTGTGGTCTGTGAATTGTAACTTGTTTATTTTGAGCTTTTGGGCTAACATCCACTTATCATACAGTGAGTGCATATCATGGGTGTTCTTTTGTGATTGGGTTACCATACTCAGGATAACACTTTAGTTCCATCCTTTTGCCTGAGATTTTCATGAATTCATTGTTTTTAATAGCTGAATAGCTCCATTGTGTATATATACACCACAGTTTCTGTATCCATTCCTCTGTTGAAGGACATCTGGGTTCTTTCCCACTTCTGGCTATTATAAATAAGACTGTTATGAATATAGTGGAGCATGTGTCCTTATTGCATGTTGGAGCATCTTCTGGGTATATGTCCAGGAGTGGTATAGCTGGGTCCTCAGGTAGTACTGTGTCCAATTTTCTGAGGAACTGCCAAACTGATTTCCAGAGTGATTTTACCAGTTTGCAATCCCACCAACAATGGAGAAGTGTTCCTCTTTCCCCACATCCTCTCCAGCATCTCCTGTTCCCTGAGTTTTTCTGTTCTGTTAAGTTACAAATATGAGGATCTCTCCAATTTCTTTATGAAGGCACTTTGTGCCATGAACTTTCCTCTTAGTTCTGCTTCCTTTGTGTCTCTTATGTTTGGATATGTTGTGACTTCATTTTCATTGAATTCTAGAAAGTCCGTATTTTCTTTTTTCTTTTTCTTTTGCCCAGTGGTCATTGAGGAGAGAGTTGTTGAGTTTTTATGGGTTTGTAGGCTTTTGGTTGTTTCTGTTGTTGAAGTACAGGTTAATCCACAGTGATCTGATAAGATGCAAGGGGTTATTTTAATCTTCTTGTATCTATTGATACTTGCTTTGTGACTGAGTACATGAACAATTTTTGGGAAGGTTTGATGAGGAGCTGAGAACAAGGTGTATTGTGTGTTTGGGTGAAATATTCCATAGATATCTGTTATTTCCATGTGATTCAAAACCTCTGTTAGCGTCATTATTTCTCTGTTTAGTTTCTGTACCAATACTTGTCCATTGGTGAGAGTGACGTGTTGAATCTCCCACATTAATATGTTGCATTTGATGTATGATTTAAGCTTTAGTAATGTTTCTTTTATCAATAGGGTTTGCATTGCCTTTGGGCATAAGTGTTCAGAATTGAAATGTCATCTTGATGGGGTTTTTCTTTGATGAGTGTGAAACATCTTTTCTTATCTCTTTAGATTATACCTGGTTTAAAGTCTATTTTAATAGATACTAGAATTTCAGCTTGTTTCTTTAGTTGGTTTTCTTTGAAACATTTTTTTCCAGCCCTTTACTCTAAGATAATGCCTATCTTTGTTGCTGAGGTAGGTTTCCTGCATGCAGCAGAATGACGGATTCTGTTTACATATTTACTAGCCTGTGTCTTTTTATTCACAATTTGAGATCATTGATATTGATAGATATTAATTGCCAATAACTACCAATAACTGCTAACTCCTATTATTTTGATGTTTGTGGTCATGTGTGTGTGTGTGTGTGTGTGTGTGTGTTTCTCGTCTTTTGGTTTTGATGGAATGTAATTATTTATTTCTCGTATTTTCTTGGATGTGGTTAGCCTTATAGGTATGTAGTTTTCCTTCTAGTATTTTCTCTAGGTTTATATTATTGGAAAGATACCATTTAAATTTGATTTTGTTATTGAATATCTTGCTTTCTCCATCTCTGTTGATTGAAAATCTTGGCTGATATCTGCGGTCTCTTACGTTCTAGACAATGTATGTCCAGTCCTTTCTTGCTTTTAGATTTTTGTTGAGAAATCAGGTTTAATTCTGATTGGTCTGCTTTTATATGTTACTTGACCTTTTTTCATTATAGCTTTTAATATTCTTTCTTTGTTTTGTACATTTAGTGTTTTGACTATTATGTGAGGAGAGTTTTTTTTTATTTCTTTTACAGTCTATTTGGTGTTTTGTAAAAGTATCTTTTAGGATAGCGATTATTTTTTTCTATGATTGTGTTGAAGATATTTTCTGAGCACTTGAACTAAGGATCTTTTTCCGTAACTATTACTGTTAGGTTTGGTCTTTTCTCAGTGTCCTACATTTTTCTGTTATGATTCTTTTAGATTTAGAATTATCTTTGACCAATGTATTTTCTTCTATTACATTTTCTATACCTGAGAATCTGTCTTTTATTTCTTGTTTTCTGTTGGTAATGCTTCTGCCTCCATTTCTTGTTGTCTTTCCTAGGTTTTCCATTTCCAGGATTGCCTCAGTTTACATTTTCTTTATTGCTTCTATTTCTATTTTCAGTTATTGTCCATTATTTTAAATTTCCCCACTTGTTTGATTATATTTTCCCATGTTTTAAAAAAGGATTTATTAATTTCCTCTTCTATCATCTTTGTAAGATTGGATTTAAGGTCTTGTGCTTAAGCTGTGTTAGGATATCCAGGGTTTGCAGTAGCAGGACAGATCGACCCTTGTTGTGTTGTATTGTTCTGGATCTTGTTGATTGTTTACTTGCGCTGTCCTTTCTGGTTGTCTGTGGTGTTGCTTGAATGACCCTTGTGCCAGCAGGACTCATTGGGGAGGCAGGCAGAGCCTGTCAATGAATCTTAGGGAATAGAAGGCTGCTCCCTGCTCCTGGATATGCCTGGGTGGACCCAGCAAGCAGGGATTTGTCTAGTGAGAGCTCTAATCTGAACACATCTGGGGCCCCAAAAAGCTCCTCAAGAGGGTTCTGGGAGAGCCATGGACCAGATGATGAAGGCCAGGGAACACTGTGAAGCTCATCTCTGTTCATTGTGCCCCAGGAGATCCTTAAAGGAAGGGAACTGGTAGGGGAGTGTTCCAAGATGGTTGTTTTTCTGTTCCTGCAGGCCTCTGTGGAGAAGTCAGTTGCTCCTGGAGTCCTGCAAGACCTTTTCTTAAAATTTCCAAATCTCATATTGAGTTGATACTTTAATAGAAAGATATGGGAGAAAACAAAACCCTGTTCACCTCATGGCAACCAGGAAGCAGAAGGAGAGAATGTGTTAAAAATACTGTTTAAAAGTATACTTGTGATTTACTTCCAAGAAATAAGCCCTATGAAGTGGATACTTCTATTTTTTTTGAAAAGTTAATTATGTTAAGTGATTTTTTTTTTGGAGCACACAGGTGAAATGATGTTTTGCTAAAGAAGACACACGAAAGAATATTTTTGTGAAGCAGACACAGGTGAAAAGTTGTTTTGACATATCAAACACATGAACGAACCCATGAGAAAGGAGCATAAATATGACCCCACAGTCAGTGGGAGACAAACACTGAATATTGCTTTGGTTTGCTATGACTCACTATTCTTTGCTAACAACACACATGTATTGGTCTGCCTTATATAGCTTTTTTATTGTTTCTTAGATATATTCTTTATTTACATTTCAAATGATTTCCCCGTTCCTGGATACCCTCTCCTTGAAAGTGCCATAAGCCCTCTCCCCTCCCCCTGTTCCCCAACCAACCCCTCCCACTTCCCTGTCCTTATATTCCCTTACACTGCTGTATCAAGCATTTCCAGGACCAGTGGCCTCTCCTTCTTTCTTCTTGGGCATCATTTGATATTTGAATTGTGTCTTGGGTATTCTGAGCTTATGGGCTAATATCCACCTATCAGTGACTGCATACCATGTGTGTTCTTTTTGATTGGGTTAACTTACTTAGGATGATATTTTCCAGTTCCACCCATTTACCTAAGAATTTCATGAATACATTGTTTTTAATAGCTGAGTAGTATTTCATTGTGTAAATATACCACATTTTCTGTATCCATTCCTCCGTTGATAGACATCTGGGTTCTTTCCAGCTTCTGACTATTATAAATAAGGCTGCTATCAACATAGCAGAACATGTGTCCTTATTACATCTTGGAGCATCTTCTGTTTATATGCCCAGGAGTGGTATAGCTGGGTCCTCAGGTAGTACTATGTCTAATCTTTTGAGGAATGGCCAAACTGATTTTCAGAGTGGTTGTACCCCTTGAAATCCCACCAGCAATGGAGGAGTGTTCCTCTTTCTCCACATCCTTGCCAGCATCTGCTGTCCCCTGAGTTTTTCATCTTAGCCATTCTCACTGGTGTGAGGTGGAAACTCAGGATTGTTTTGATTTGCACTTCCTAATAACTAAGGATTTTGAACATTTATTTAGGTGTTGCACATCCATGTTCCCTCAGTTGAGAATTCTCTGTTTTGCTCTGTACTTCGTTTTTTAATAGTGTTATGTGACTCTTTAGAGTCTAACTTCTTAAGTTCTTTGTATACATTGAATATTAGCCCTCTATAGGCTGTAGGATTGGTAAAGATCTTTTCCCAGTCTGTTGGTTGCCATTTTGTCCTATTGACAGTGTCCTTTGCCTTACAGAAGCTTTGCAATTTTATGAGGTTCCATTTGTTTATTCTTGTTCATAAACCTTTGGTATTCTGTACAGGAATGTTTCCCCTTTGCCCATATGTTCAAGGATCTTCCCCATATTCTCCTTTATAAGCTTCAGTACATCTGGTTTTATGTGGAGGTCCTTGATCCACTTGAACATGAGCTTTGTAAAAGGAGACAAGAATGGGTCAATTTGCATTTTTCTACATGCTGACATCCCATTGATTCAGTACCATTTGTTAAAAATGCTGTCTTTTTTCCACTGGATGTTTTTAGGTCCTTTGTCAAATATCAAGTGACCATAGGCATGTGGGTTCATTTCTGAGTCTTCAGTTCTGTTCCATTGATCTTCCTGCCTTTCTGTGTACCAATACCACACAGTTTTTATCACTATTGCTCTGTCGTAGATCTGGAGATCAAGGATGGTTCTTCCCTCAGAAGTTCTTTTGTTGTTTAAAATAGTTTTTGCTTTCCTGGGTGTTTTCTTATGCCAAATGAATTTGAGATTGTGCTTTCTAGCTCTATGAAGACTTGATTTGGAATTTTGAAGGGATTGCATTGAATCTGTAGATTGCTTTAGACAAGATGGCCATTTTTACTATATTAACCCTGCCAATCCATGAGCACGGGAAATCTTTCCATCCTCTGAGATCTTCGATTTCTTTCTTCAGAGGCTTGAAGTTCTTGTCATACAGATCTTTCACTTGCTTGGTTAGAGTCACACCAATGTATGTAATAATATTTGTGACTATTGTGAAGGATATCGTTTCCCTAATTTCTTTCTCAGCTTGTTTATCCTTTGAGTAGAGGAAGGCTTCTGATTTGTTTGATTTAATTTTATATCTAGCCACATAGCTGAAGTTGTTTATCAACTTTAGGAGTTCTCTGGTGGAATTTTTGGGGTCACTTAAGTATACGATCATGTCATCCACAAAGAGTGATAATTTGCCTTCTTTCCTCTCTAATTTGTATACCTTTGACCACAGTTTGTTGTCTAATTGCTCTAGCTAGAACTTCAAGTACTATACTAAATAGATAGGGAGGGGGTGAGCAGTCTTGTCTGGTCTCTGAATTTAGTGGGATTGCTTTAAGTTTCTCTCCATTTAGGTTGATGTTGGCTACTTGTTTGGTGTATATTGCTTTTACTATGTTTAGGTATGGGAATTGAATTCCTGATTTTTCCAAGACTTTTAACAGGAAATCATGCCGAAATTTTGTCAAATGCTTTTTCAGCATCTAATGAAATTATCATGTGTTTTTTTTCTTTGAGTTTGTTTATGTAGTGGATTACATTGATGGATTTCCATATATTGAATCATCCCTGCATCCCTGGGGTGAAGCCTACTTGATGGTGGTGAATGATCATTTTGAAGAATTCTTGGATTTGGTTGGCAAGAATTTTATTGGTTATTTTTGCATCAATGTTCATAAGGGAAATTGATCTGAAGTTCTCTTTCCTTGTTTGGTCTTTGTTTGGTTTAGGTATAAGCATCAATATGGCTTCACAGATTGAATTGGATAGTGTTCCTTGTGTTTCTATTTTGTGGAATAGTTTGAAGGGAATTGGTATTAGGTCTTCTTTGAAGACCTGATAGAATTCTCCACTAAACCAGTCTGGTCCTGGGCTTTTCTTTGGCTGCAAGAATGTTAATGACTGCTTTTCTTTCCTCAGGTCTAATAGGACTATTTAGGTGGTTTATCTGATCCTGTTTTAACATTGGCATCTGGTATATGTCTAGAAAAGTGTCATTTTTCCAATTTTGTTGAGTATAAGCTTTTATAATAGGATCTGATGATTTTTTGCATTTCCACAGTTTCTGATATTATGTCTCCCTTCTCATTTCTGATTTTATTAATTTGTGTACTACCTCTGTGCCCTCTGGTTATTCTGGCTAAGGGTTTATCTACCTTGTTGATTTTCTCAAAGAACCAGCTCCTAGTTTTGTTGATTCTTTGTATAGGTCTTTTTGTTTCTATTTGGTTGATTTTGGCCCTGAGCTTGATTATTTCCTGCTCTCTACTGCAAATACTTCTCTCGGGTGTATTTGCTTCTTTTTGTTCTAGAGCTTTCTGGTATGCTGTCAAGCTGCTAGTGTAAGCTCTCTCCATTTCCTTTTGGAGGCACTTATAGCTATGAGTTTTCCCCTTAGCACTGCTTTCACTGTGTCCCATAAGTTTTGGTCTGATGTGTCTTCTTTTAATTAAATTCTAAAAAGTCTTTAATTTCTTTCTTCATTTCTACCTTGCCCAAGTTCTCATTGAATAGAGCATTGTTCAGCTTCCATGTGTATTTGTGTTTTCCTTTGTTTTTGTTTTGTTTGAACTTACGAACAGATTTAGATCGTGGTTATGTGATAAGTTGTATGGAAGTATTTCAGTGTTCCTGTGTCTATTGACACCTGTTTTGTGACCAATTATATGGTCAGTTTGGAGAATATACCATGAAGTGCTGAGAAGGAGGTTTATTCTTTTGCTTTAGGATGAAATGTTCTGTAAGTATCTGTTTGTTCCATTTGGTCCAAGACTTCAATTAGATTCAATGTGTCCCTGTTTAGTTTCTGCTTTCCTGAACGATCCATTTCAGAGAGCAGGGTGTTGAAGTCACCCACTATTATTGTGTGAGGTGCGATGTGTGCTTTGAGCTTTAGTAAAGTTTCTTTTACGAATGAGAGTTCCCTTGCGTTTGGAGCATAGATATTCAGAATTGAGAGTTCTTCTTGGTGGATTTTTCCTTTTATCAGTATGTATTGTCCTTCTGTGTCTTTTTTGATGACTTTAGGTTGAAAGTCAATTTTATCTGATATTAGGTTGGCTACTCTGGCTTGTTTCCTGGGACCGTTTGCTTGTAAAACTGTTTTCTAGCCTTTTACTCTGGGTATAGCAGCCTGGACTAGCATTTCTGTTCTCTTAGGATCTGTATGACATCTGCCCAGGATTTTCCAGCTTGCATAGTTTCTGTTGAGAAGTCTGGTGTAATTATGATAGGTCTGCCTTTATATGTTACTTGACCTTTTCACTTACTGTTTTTAATATTCTTTCTTTATTTAGTGGATTTGGTGTTTTGATTGTTATGTGATGTTAGGAATTTCTGTTCTGGTCCAGCCTATTTGGAATTATGTAGGCTTCTTGTATGTTCATGGGTGTCTCTTTCTTTTGGTTAGGGAAGTTTATTTTCTATAATTTTATTGAAGATATTTACTGACCTTTTAAGTTTGGAATCGTCATTCTCTTCTATATCTGTAACCCTTAGATTTGGTCTTCTCATTGTGTTCTGGATTTCCAGTATGTTTTGGGTCATAAGCTTTTTGCATTTTGTATTTTCTTTGACTGTTGTGTCCATCTCTTCTACAGTATCTTCTACACTGGAGATTCTCTCTTCTATCTGTAGTATTCTGGTGGAGATACACCTGTAATCCTTGATTTCTTTCCTAGGTTTTCCATTTCCAGGTTTGCCTCCATTTGTATTTTCTTCATTTTTTTCTACTTCCACTTTTAAGTCTTAATCACTTTATTCAATTCCTTTACCTGTTTACCTGTGTTTTCCTGTATTTCTTTCAGTGAGTTATTGATATCCCCCTTAAAGGACTCTATTATCTTCATGGAATAGGATTTTAGGACACTGTCCTGATTTTTGGGTGTGTTGTTGTATTCAGGGCTTGCTGTGGTAGGATAACCGAGTTCTGATGATGCCCACGTATATTTGCTCCTGTATCTTATTGTACTGTGCTTGCCTTTCACCATTTAGATAGCCTGATGTTTGTTGGTCTGGGTGATGTCTGCTGTCTGGCTCTTTTGTCACTAGGTTGATTCAGGTCTCCTGGTAGGCCTGCAGCCATGGCTGTAGCAGACCACCTGTGGGGCCTTCTGATGGGGGGATCTTCACAGGGGCAGAGAGGGTTCTGATCTGTTGCCCTGGCTGCAGTAGATCTTCTGGATGGCCTTCAAACTGTTGGATCAACTGTCCTGAGTGCAGCAGGTTCTTTAGTATGGATCAACTACTCTGAGTGCAGCAGGTTCAAGTTCTCTGAGTACAGTGGGTTCTCTAGGATGGATCAGGAGCTGATGTCTTCACTGGAGCAGACCAGCCAAAAGTCTGCCCCAGCAGAAAGGACCAGGCTTTGGAAGGAAAGGAAGGAATGGAAGGGGCTCCTGCCAATTCTTATTGATATTTGCTCTATTTTTGATTGCCTTTCTTAATTGAATGAAATAGAGTTTCAAGTTAATTTTCATTTTGCTTACCCTGAAGGTGAGGGATGTTGTATTGGTCATCTGCATTTCTTATTTGAGAACTCTCCAGGTAGTATCTTATCCATTTTTTATTTGGCTTATTATTTTCATGTTATTCATATTTTTGAGTGGTTTGTGTATTCTGGATGTTCATCTCCTCTTAGGGGTGCACCTGCCAAAGATTTTTCTCACATTATGAAGGTTGTGTTTTCTTTCTTTTATTTTGTTTATTTTTTCTTATTATTTTTATTTTTAATTTTTTTATTTTCTAAGTTTTTTTAGTTACATTCCAAATGATTTCCCCTTTCCCGCTTCCTCCATTCCCGAAAGTCCCATAAGCCCCCTTCCTTCCCTCTGTTCTCCATTCAACCTCCTCTCACTTCTCTGTCCTGGCACACCCCTACATCCAGTCTTTCCAGGACCAGGGGTCTCTCCTTCCATCTTCTTGGAAATCTATTGATATGTAAATTGTGTCTAGAGTATTCCGAGATTCTGGGTTAATATCCCCTTATCAGTGACTGCATACCATGTGTGTTCTTTTGTGATTGGGTTACCTCACTTAGGATGATATTTTCCATTTCTGGCCATTTGCCTAGGAATTTCATGAATTCATTGTTTTTAATTGCAAAGTAGTATTCCATTGTGTAAATATACCACATCTTCTGAATCCATTCCTCCATTGAGGGACATCTGGGTTCTTTCCAGCTTCTGGCTATTATAAATAAGGCTGCTATGAACATAGTGGAGCATGTGTCCTTATTGCACAGGGGAAGCCTCTGGGTATATGCCCAGGAGTGGTATAGCAGGATACTCCGGGAGTATCATGCCCAATTTTCTAAGGAACTGCCAGACTACTTTCCAGAGTGGTTTTACCAGTTTGCAATCCCACCAGCAGTGGAGGAGTGTTGCTCTTTCTCCACATCCTTGCCAACAACTGCTGTTTCCTGTGTTTTTGATCTTAGCCATTCTGACTGGTGTGAGATGGAATGTCAGGGTTCTTTTGATTTGCATTTCCCTAATGACTAAGGATGTTGAACATCTCTTTAGGTGCTTCTCAGCCATTAGATATTCTTCAGAAGAGAACTCTTTGTTTAGCTCTGTACCACATTTTTTAATAGGGTTACTTTGCTCTCTGGAGTCTAACTTCTTGAGTTCTTTATATATATTGGATATTAGCCCTCTGTCAGATGTAGGGTTGGAAAGATCATTTCCCAATTAGTTGGTTGCTGCTTTGTCCTTTTGACAGCGTCCTTTGCCTTACAGAAACTTTGTAATTTTATGAGGTCCCATTTGTCAATTCTTGATCTTAGAGCATTAGGTATTGGAGTTCTGTTCAGGAAATTCTCTCCTGTGCCCATATGTTCAAGGTTCTTCCCTAGTTTCCTTTCTATTAGTTTCAGTGTGTCTGGTTTTATGTGGAGGTCCTTGATCCACTTGGGAATTGAGCTTAGTGCAAGGAGATAGGAATGGATCAATTTGCATTCTTCTGCATGTTGACTTCCAGTTGAACCAGCACCATTTGTTGAAAAGGCTATCTTTTTTCCACTGTATGGTTTTAGCTCCTTTGTCAAATATCAAATGACCATAGGAGTGTGGATTCATTTCTGGGTCTTCAATTCTGTTCCATTGATGTACATGCTTGTCACTGTACCAATACCATGCAGTTTTTAACACTATTGCTCTGTAGTACAGCTTGAGGTCTGGGATATTGATTCCCCCAGAAGTTCTTTTACTCTTGCAAAGAGTTTTAGCTATCCTGGGTTTTCTGTTATTCCAGATGAATTTTTGAATTGCTCTTTCTAACTCTATGAAGAATTGAGTTGGGATTTTGATGGGGATTGCATTGAATCTGTATATTGCTTTTGGCAAGATGGTCATTTTTACTATATTAATCCTGCCAATCCATGAGCATGGAAGATTTTTCCATCTTCTGAGGTATTCTTCAATTTCTTTCTTCAGAGGCTTGAAGTTCTTGACATACAAATCTTCTTATATCTGTTGAGGTCTGTTTTGTTACCAATTATATGGTTGATTTGGAGAAGGTACCATGAACTGCTGAGAAGAAGGTATATTCTTTTGCTTTAAGATGAAATGTTATATATATATATATATATATATATATATATATATATATATATATATATATATTTATCTTAGTTCCATTTGGTCCAAGACTTCAATTAGATTTACTGTGTCCTTGTTTAGTTTCTGCTTTCCTGAACAATCCATTTCAGAGAGCAGGGTGTTGTAGTCACCCACTATTATTGTGTGAGGTGCGATGTGTGCTTTGAGCTTTAGTAAAGTTTCTTTTATGAATGAGGGTGCCCTTGCGTTTGGAGCATAGATCTTCAGAATTGAGAGTTATTCTTGGTGGATTTTTCCCTTGATCAGCATGTAGTGTCCTTCTGTGTCTTTTTTGATGACTTTAGGTTGATAGGCAATTTTATCTGATATTAGAATGGCTACTCTGGCCCGTTTCCTGGGTCCATTTGCTTGTAAAATTGTTTTCCAGCCTTTTACTCTGAGGTAGTGTTTGTCTTTGACACTGAGGTGCGTTTCCTGCATGCAGTAAAATGCTGGGTCCTGTTTATGTATCCAGTTTGTTATTTTATGTCTCTTTACAGGGGGAATTGAGACCATTGATATTAAAAGAGATTAAGGAATAGTGATTATTGCCACCTGCTATTCTTGACGCTATCTTTATGTTTCAGTGTTTATCTACTTTTGGGTTTGATGAAAGAAGGTTACTATTTTGATTTTTCCAGAGTGTCGTTTCTCTCCTTGTATTGGCAGTTTCCACCTATCATCCTTTGCAGGGCTAGGTTTGTGGAAAGATATTGTGTAAATTTGGTTTTATCATGGAATATCTTGGTCTCTCCATCTATAGGGATTGAGAGTTTTGCTGGGTATAGCAGTCTAGGCTGGCATTTGTGTTCTCTTAGTGTCTGCATGAAGTCTGCTCAGGATCTTCTGGCTTTCATAGTCTCTGGTGAGAAGTCTGATGTGATTCCAATAGGTCTTCCTTTATATGTTTCTTGACCTTTTTCTCTTACTGCTTTTAATATTCTTTCTTTGTTTAGTATATTTGTTGTTTTGATTATTATGTGACGGGAGGTATTTCTGTTCTGGTCCAGTCTGTTTGGAGTTCTGTGGGCTTCTTGTACATTCAGTGGCATCTCTCTCTTTAGGTTAGGGAAGTTTTCCTCCATAATTTTGTTGAAGATATTTACTGGCCCTTTAAGTTGCAAATCTTCACTCTCTTCTATACCTCTAATCCTTTGGTTTGGTCTTCTCATTGTATCCTGGAATTCCTGGATGTTTTGGGTTACATGTTTTTTGCATTTTGCAATTTCTTTGACTGTTGTTTCGATGCTTTCTATGGTATCTTCAGCACCTGAATTTCTTTCTTCCATCTCTCGTATTCTATTGTTGATGTTTGCATCTATGTCTCCTGATTTCTTCCCAAGGTGTTCTAACTCCAAAGTTGTCTCCCTTTGTGATTTCTTAGTTGTCTCTACTTCCTTTTTAGATCCTGGATGGATTTGCTGAGATCCTTCACTTGTTTGTTTGGATTTTCCTGTATTACTTTTGTTTTTAATTGTATTTTATTTTCTAAGTTTTTTTATTTACATTCAAAATCATTTCCCCTTTCCTGTTTCCTCCCTCCCCGAAAGTCCCATAAGCCCCCTTCCCTCCCTCTTTTCTCCATTCAACCCCCTCTCGCTTCTCAGTCTTGGCATTCCCCTACATCCAGTCTTTCCAGTACCAGGGGTCTCTCCTTCCATCTTTTTGGAAATCTATTGATATGTGAATTGTGTCTAGGGTATTCCTAGATTCTGGGTTAATATTCCCTTATCAGTGACTGCATACCATGTGTGTTCTTTTGTGATTGGGTTACCTCACTAAGGATGATATTTTCAAGTTCTGACCATTTGCCTAGGAATTTCATGAATTCATTGTTTTCAATTACAGAGTAGTATTCCATTGTGTAAATATACCAAGATATTTTTACATTTCCTCTTTCAGGATTTCTGCCTGTTTACCTAAGTTCTCCTGCATTTCTCTAAGCGATTTTTGTGTTTCCTCCTCATGGGCTTCCATCTGTTGATCCATGTTCTCCTGCATTTCTTTAAGCTATTCTTGTGTTTCCTTTTAAGGGCATCTACCCATTGATTCATTTCTTTAAGCGATATTTGTGTTGCCTCCCTATGGGCCTCCATCTGTTGACCCATATTCTTCTGCATTTCTTTAAGTGATTTTTGTGATTCCTTTGTAAGGGCTTCTACCCGTTGATTCATGTTCTCCTATATTTCTTTATCAGATTTGTTTGTGTCCTTCCTGATATCCTCTAATAGCATCATGAGAAGTGATTTTAAATCCAGATCTTGCCTTTCTGGTGTAATGGGTTATCCAGGATTTGCTGCTGTTGAAGAGTTGGGTTCAGATGGTGCCATATTGCCTTGTTTTCTGTTAGTTACGTTCCTACGTTTGCCTTTTGCCATCTGGTTATCTCTGGTGTTAGTTGGTCCTGCTGTCACTAACTGTTGGTTGGACCTCTTGTGAGACTGCAAGGGTATTTCTGCGCGCCCCCCCTCCCTGCCCTGGATTACCGGGATTCCCTTGGCACCAATTGCTGGGGCCTGCCCAACTTCTGAGTGAGTTTGGAGCCCTGATGTCCCTTGCCCTAAGTGATATTATTTTGGGGAATACCTGCACATCCAAAGGCTCAGTGTAGTGGATACCTGGAGCAGAGGTCACCAAGGGGAGCCTGCTGCGCTCCCACCCTGTGCCGTTGCACTTTCTCCCTGTGCTGGTCCCTGTGCAGGGCAGATGTCCTACAGCATAGCTGGTGTGTAGTTGACCGCAGAACTGCCCAGCTCTTGGGAACAGGGAGCACATAAGCTGGCTGAGACCCAAGCGATATTATGTTTGATTGTCCCTGCATCTGGAGATCCATTATTTTTATTTTTTACTTGTTCATTTTATATCCTAATCACTTCGCCCCTTCCAGTCATACCTCCAAGTCACTCCTTCCAACAATCCTCCCCCCATCATCCCTCCCCTTCTCTTCTGAGCAGTTGGGAGGCTACTGGGTATTCCACCCCATGCTGGTACAGCAAGTCTATGTGCATCCTCTACAATTGAGGTCAGACAAGGAAACCTAGCTAGAAGAACATATTCCACAGACAAGCAAGTGCTTTTGGGATGGCCCCCACTCTAGTTGTTCAGGACCCATATGAAGACCAAATTGCACATCTGTTACTTTTATGCAGGGATGCCTAGGTCGAGTTTGTGTATGTTGTTTGGTTTGTGGTTCAGTCTCTGAGAGCCCCAAGAGCTCAGATTAGTTAAGTCTGTTTGTCTTCCTGTAGGGTTTCTACCCCCTTTGTAAGCACCACAATTCTTCATTCTGTTCTTCCATAAGAGTCCCCAAGCTTCATCCACCATTTAGCTGTGGGAACCTGCATCTGTTTGAATCACCTGCTAGTTGGATCCTCTCCAAGGACATCTATGCTAGACTCCTGTCTCCAAGCATAACAGAGTATCATTAATAATATCAAGGGATGGTGATCGCCCAAAAGATGGGTTTCAATTTCGGCCAATTATTAGTTGGCCATCAGTCTTTGCTCCATCCTTTGTCCCTGCATTTCTTGTAGACAGGATAAATATTTTATTAAAAGTTTTGTGGGAGGGTTGGTGTTCCTTTTGCTCCATTGGGGTTCCTGATTGGCTTCAGGTGGTAACCACTTCAGATTTTATATCCTCAATGCTTGGAAACCCCTATTGAATTTTAGGCACTGCTCTTATACCAGGTCTCTTTTTCTTCCTAGAAAAGCTGCCTATCTCACCACCCCCATCATTTTCAGATTTCCATTCATTCTCATGGCTATCTGGCCATTCCTCCTGTCCTCTACATCTAATCCTGAAACCTACATTCTTTCCCCCTTCCCTCTCCATCCATTTCCCTCCCTCCAGTTACCACTTATGAATTTTTTATTCCCCATTCTAGGTGAGATTCAAGGATATTCGCTACATTCTTTCCCTACATTCTTTCCCCCTTCCCTCTCCATCCATTTCCCTCCCTCCAGTTACCACTTATGAATTTTTACTCCCCATTCTAAGTGAGATTCAAGGATATTCGCTTGTGTCTACACTCAAAGAAGGTACTTGCCTACCTTCTTTGTGTCTGCAGGGTGAAGGATGGGTATCTTGTATTTTACAGCTAATATCCACTTATAAGTGAGTACATATCATGCATGTCCATTTGGAACTAGGTTACATCACTCAGGATGATATTCTCAAATGATCCATTTGCCTGCAAAATTCATGATGTCTTTATTTTTAATTGCTGAATAGTACTCCATTGTGTAGATTACCACATTTCTTTATCCATTCTTCAGTTGAGCAACATCTAGGTTTTTTTCCAATTCAGTGTTATTATGAATAAAGCTTTTAGGAACAAAGGTGATCAAATGTCTTTTTTAGGATAGAAGGACATCTTTTGGCTATATGTCCAGGAGTGGTATATCTGTGTCTAGTGGTAAAATTATTTCCAGTTTTCTGAGAAAAGGCTTCTACAAGTTTACATTCCCACCAGCAATTTAGGAGTGTTCCACTTGATCCACATATCACCAGCATGTGCTGCCACATTAGAGTTTAATATTAGCGATTTAAATCGGTGTAAGTTGTACTCTCAGAGTTGTTTTGATTTTTATTTCCCTGATGACTAAGGTCTTTGAACATTTCTTTAAGGGCTTCTTGGCCATTCAAGATTCTTCTGTTGAGAATTCTGTTTATCTCAGTGCCTCATTTTTCAATTGAACTATTTGGGTTGTTTATGTCTACCTTCCTGAGTTATTTAAAATTTAGCATATTATGCCTCTATCAGATGCTTGGAAAAGATCCTTTGCTAATTGGTTGGTTGCCATTTTGTCCTATTGACAGTGTCCTTTGCCTTACAGTAGCTTTGCAATTTGACGAAGTCCCATTTGTCAATTCTTGATCTTAGAGCATAAGCTATTGGTGTTCTATTCAGGAAAATTTCCCACGTGGCCATGTGCTCCAGGTTATTCCTCACTTTCTCTTCTATTAGATTCAGTGTATATGATTTTATGTGGAGGTCCTTTATCCACTTGGACTTGAGCTTTGTACAGGGAAATAAGAATGGATCAATTTGCATCCTTCTACATATTGACTGCCAGTTGACCTAGCACCATTTGTTGAAAAAGCTTTGTCTTTTTTTCCACTGGATGTTTTTAGCTCCTTTGTCAAAGATAAAGTGACCATAGGCATGTGGGTTCATTTCTGGGCCTTCAATTCTATTCCATTAATTTTCCTGTCTGTCTCTGTATGAATACCATAAAATTTTTATCACTATTGCTTTGTAGTAGAGCTTAATGTCTGGGATGGTGATTCCACCAATTCTTTTATTATTGAGAATAGTTTTCGCTATCCTGGGTTTTTAGTTATTCCAGATAAATTTGGAAATTGCTCTTTCTAACTCTACGAAGAATTGAGTTCAATTTTGATGGGGATTGCATTGAATCAGTAGGTTGCTTTATTTAGGCAAGATGGCCATTTTTACTATATTAACCCTGCCAATCCATGAGCATAGGAGATTTTTCCATTTTCTGAGATCTTCTTCAATTTCTTTGTTCAGAGGCTTTAATTTCTTGTCATACAGATCTTTCACTTGCTTATTTAGAGTCACACCAAGGTATTTTTATTATTTGTGACTATTATGAAGGGTGTCATTTCCCTCATTTCTTTCTCAGCCTCTTTTTCCTTTGTGTATAGGAAGGCTACATTTTTGTTTGAGTTAATTTTATATGCAGCCACTTTGCTGAAGTTGTTTATCAAGTTTAACAGTGTTTCTTTTATCATTTGGGTTGCTATTGCCTTTGGGGCATGGGTGTTTAGAATTGAAATGTAATCTTAGAGCATTTTTTCTTTGATGAGTGTGAAGCATCCTTTCCTATTTCTTTTGATTATATCTGGTTTTAAAGTCTATTTTAATAGATATTAGAATTTCAGCTTGTTTCTTTAGTTGGTTTTCTTGGAAAACCTTTTTTCAGTCCTTTACTCTGAGATGATGAATATCTTTGTTGCTGAGGTAGGTTTCCTATATGCAGCAGAATGTAGGATTCTGTTTATATATTTACTCTGTTAGCCTGTGTCTTTTTATTCAGGATTTGAGGTAATTAATGTTGATAGATATTAATTACCAATAACTGCGAGCTCCTATTATCTTGATGTTCATGGGTGTATGTGTGTGTGTATGTGTGTGTGTGTGTGTGTGTGTGTTTCTCATCTTTCAGTTTTGATGGAATGAAATTATTATATTTCTTGTGCTTTTTTATATGTTTCTTGGATGTGGTTAACCTTATAAGTAAGCAGTTTTCCATCTAGTATTTTCTCTAGGCCTGTATTATTTGAAAGATACCATTTAAATTGGATTTTGTTATTGAATATCTTTTTTCCCATCTATGGTGATTGAAAATCTTGGCTGACATCTGTGGTCTCTAGGTTCTGTACAATGTTTGTCCAGTCCTTTCTTGCTTTTAGTTCTTTGTTGAGAAATCAGGTGTAATTCTGATTGGTCTGCTTTTATATGTTACTTGGCCCTTTTTATTACAACTTTTAATATTCTTTCTTTCTTCTGTACATTTAGTGTTTTGACTATTATGTGATGGGAGTTTTTTTATTTCTTGTACAGTCTATTTGGTGTTTTGTAAAGGTATATTTTTAGCTTAGGGAAATTTTCTTCTATAATTTTGTTGAAGATATTTTCTGGGTACTTCAACTAGGGATCTTCTCCTTCTTTTATATCTATTATTGTTAGTTTTGGTCTTTTCATAGTGTACTACATTTTCTGCGTGTTTTTGTTATGAAATTTTCATATTTGAATTTTCTTTGACAAATGTGTTGATTTCTTCCATTATATCTTCTGTGCCTGAGATTCTTTCTTTCATCTCTTGTATTCTGTTTGTATTGCTTGTATTTGTATTTCTTGTTCTTTTTCCTAGGTTTTTTTTTCATCTCCAGGATTGCCTCAGTTTACATTTTCTTTATTGCTTATATTTTTAGTTATTGTACAGTTTTATTAAAAATTTCCACATGTTTGATTATATTTTCCCATGTTTTCAAAAGGGATTTATTAATTTCCTCTTCTATCATCCATATAAGATTGCATGTATGTTCTTCTTTTGCTTAGGCTGTGTTAGGATATCCAGGGTTTGCAGTAGCAGGACAGGTGGGTTCTTGTTTTACTATATTGTTTTAGCTCTTGTTGACCATTTTCTAGTTATGTCCTTTCACCATCTGATTTTCTGTGGTGTTGCCTGGATGATCCTGGTGCCAGAAGAACTCATTTGGGAGGCAGGCAGAGCCTGACAGGGGCTCTCAGGGAAGAGAAGTCTGCTCCCCTCTGATGGCTGTGCCTGTGTGGACTCAGCAGGCTGGGGGACTGTCTAGGGAGATTTCTAAACTGAACACACCTTGTGCCCCATAAAGCTCCTCAAGAAGGCTGGGAGAGTCATGGACCAGTTGATGAAAGCTGTGAAGCTCATCTCTGTTTACTGTGCCTCAGGTGATTCTTACAGGCAGGGAATTGGTAGGGGAATGTTACAAGATGTTTGTTTATCTGCTCCTCCAGGCCTTCTTGGAGATGTTGGTGGATACTGGAGTCCTGGAAGACATTTTCTTAAAATTTCTGATCTCATATTGAGGTCATACATTAATACAGGAGAAAAAACTTGTTCACCTCATGGCAATCAGGAAGCAGAAGGAGAGAGGGTGTGTTAAAAATAAAAAAGTGAGCTCTTGAAAAGCATACTTATGATTTACTCCCACCAAATAAGCCCTATGAAGTGGATACTTCTAGTTTCTTTGAGAAGTTAATTATGTTAAGTGATGTTTTCTTTGGAGCGCACAGTTGAAAGGATGTCTTGCTAAAGTAGACTCATGAAAGATTGTTACCCTGAAGCCGAGACAGGTAAAAGGATGTTTTGATATATCAAACACATGAAAGAACCCATGAGAAAGGAGCATAAATACGACCCCACAGCTAGTGGGGGACAAACACTGTACATTGGCTTGGTTTGCTATGACTCACTATTCTTTGCTAACAACACACATGTATTGGTTTGCCTTAGATAGCCTTGTTGAGCTCAACTCGTGGTAGTGCTGCCATTGAGAGAAACGTGCCCAATAACTACTCATGAGTTTTCTTTGGAAGCTCCCTGCTTCCATGGCCTCACCTTAGTCTGGTTGGTGAGTGTTGCAGTTTCTTCAGGATTGAACTACTGCCTAGTATATGCCTGCTGAAAGGATGGGACTGTTCCTGATGTTTCTCATGTGGTGTCTGCCTGCCGAGGGGACTGGTCTGCAGCTGTTGAGACATATTTGGTGTTTTCTATGAGACTGGTTTGCTGCCAAAGTAGATTGAGCTCACTTTAAAAGAACTATTGGTGAACAGGTTCACTTCACCCATATCTTAATAACTTTTCTCTTCCACTACCTCTGCTGGGTGGTGGGCTAAAGGAGAGATTGAAATCTTATTAAAAGTAGATTGCAAAAATTTTGTGCTTATAGACCTACACTCTAGTTTTTTCAATAACTCTATTAGGACATGAGTTTTAGGGTTTTGAAGATCCCATCATGTCTTCTAAACCCTCTGAACATTATATTTGGAACTAAGCCTTAAATATGTGAGTTTAGAGGAACACTTCTTAACCAAAGCATAAGATTTGTGTAAAGAATTATACAAAATTTAGAGTTAACATACTTTGTGTGTTGAATGATATTGATTACTTTTGAAGCTGTTAGATTTTATGTACAACTGAAAGACAGAACTGATCTTAGAATATTGGAGAATTTAAGACTACAACATAATATTCCCATGTAGAAAAATAATTGTCAGTATAATCTATAATAATCTAATGAGTGTAATATCATTAAATATGTAGATTCCCTTAGAACAAAAGTTTTTAATATATCTTTATATACAGCATCTTTGTAGCCTCTGAACCAGAGGATGAGTGAAAGTATAGAAAACAGGTACTGAAAATAGAAGCTACAAATATCATCTATGGTTCTGTGAACAGTGGTGTATTATTATGATTAGATTGGGTTTTAAATCATGTCTAGAACATCAAGGAGCCAAATGCAACTATAAGGATCAGGATTTAAGGTTTTAAAAGATATTGACCTCACACATGGTATGCAGTCACTGATAAGGGGATATTAACCCAGAATCTCGGAATACCCTAGACACAATTCGCATATCAATAGATTTCCAAAAAGATGGAAGGAGAGACCCCTGGTCCTGGAAAGACTGGATGTAGGGGAATGCCAAGACAGAGAAGCGAGAGGGGGTTGAATGAGGAAAAGAGGGATGGAAGGGGCTTATGGGACTTTTGGGGAGGGAGGAAACTGGAAAGGGGAAATGATTTTGAATGTAAATAAAAAAACTTAGAAAATAAAAATAAAGATATTGACCTGACAAATATTTGAACATGACTTGAAAGAGTTATTTTTTTTCTTATTCTGATTTTTCTTAGTACCATGTGTATCTTTCCAAACATCTCTTAACAAGAGAAGGTCATCTGCAAATTTTTACAGAGCATGTGATTTTTAGGGTGGCATGCTGCCAGAAAATGTGCTGGATTCTAGTGACAACTGTTATACTTCTACTATATTTCAACTCATGCACTTTTTGGTCATTAGCACTTTAGGAATTTCCCAAATGAAATGACTATGTGATTTTTTTCTTTGAGTTTTGTTATGTAGTAAATTACATTGATGGATTTCCGTATATTGTACCAACCCTGCATCCCTGGAATAAAGCCTACTTGATCATGGTGAATTATCATTTTGATGTATTCTTGGATTCAGTTGGCCAGAATTTTATTGAGTATTTTGCATCAATGTTCATAAGGGAAATTGGTCTGAAGTTCTCTTTCCTTGTTTGATCTTTCTTCAATTTATGTATCAGTGTTATTGTGCTTTCATAGAATTAATTGGGTAGTGTTCCTCGTGAGTCTATTTTGTGAGATAGTTTGAAGAGTATCGGTATTAGGTCTTCTTTGAAGTTCTAATAGAATTCCCCACTAAAACCATCTGGTCCTGGAATTTTTTTTGGTTGGGAGACTATTAATGACTGCTTCTATTTCCTCAGGGCTTATGGGACTATTTAGATGCTTTATCTGATCCTTTTGCTTTAGGATGGAATGTTCTATAAATATCTGTTAGATCCATTTGGTACATAATATCTGCTAGTTTTACTGTTTATATGTTTAGTTTCTGTTTCCATGATTTGTCCATTGCTGAGAGTGGGGTGTTGAAGTCTCTCCACACTCTGGAAGGGAGAAGCAAATTACATCCCTCATACCACAGGAGGGACTGACCTGCAGATGATTGAAGCCCAGAGCATGTAGACGAATTCCTCAGGAACGACAGGCTCATAGCCTCAGAGTACTCTCTTTCTTGGGAAACTGAAGATTCTTCTGCTAATGCCTTCCCTGTGTGTACGAAGCCTATCACATTATTCAGTGTAATTTGACTCAATCAACATTTACCAAAATAAAGGATAATCAAATTGCAAAACCTCTACAAAACTCATAGTGGGGCCATGCTGAGTTGATACATAAAGTTAATGAGCACTTGGCACATAAATATTGGAGAAGGAGCTGTCACAAATTGAGGGTAGATATATTCCCATGCTTACTAAAATTGTCACCATATTTATTTTAACAATACTGATATCAATGACCCAACATGGGATGAAGTATAAAGATGTTCAAAATATCACTTGAATTGGTAACTTGAGTAAGTCTCATAGGTAAAGTTTCATGATTCTGAATGTGTTTTCAAAATTACGTATTGAATGATAATAGAAAGCAAAACTGGAGGTAAAGTGTAGTGATAGGTGTAGAAATTCTTGTCAGGGAGGAGTTAATAAGAGTACTTACTCTAGTTAGATAGAGCATCAATGACTTTAAAAGTGCATGAGTGCATTTCCATAAGCAAAAGGCAGCTGGTAATATTAATGGCATATTCATAAATGCAGTCAGCAAGCAGGATGTTCCTGATGTAGGATGAAGGCAGACATGCCTTTCCTGGATGGAGTTTAGAGTGTGGTGGGAGTCAGTTATAAAGAGCTGATCTACACATCAAGTGTCATAGGATGTGTACCAGACGCTAGGAGAAAATGACAAGAATTCTCTCATTTACTCTAGATGGACTTAGAGAGCAATAGATACTATATCTGAAGGATAAATCATAATCTATATGAGTGTGAGCAATGGGAAGAAATTTCTAGGTAAATGGAACTCCACCTCAGAAAGCCAGAGTGTTGAAAGATAGACCTTAAAATCAGTTATAGCTGGAGAATGAAATGTAAAAGCCATTGTGTGACCAAGTGAGACTCTGGAGGTAGGGAAGGTTGGGCACACTGTGTTAACTGTGCCTCTGAATGAAATTTAAATTTTTATATTAAGAACAAAAAGAATCCACAAAGCAATTTCTTCAGCAAGGAAAGATGTGTGGATTGTTACTGTATATGTAAAGAACAAAGGAAAGTTGTTTGAGAGGAGTACTGAAGGTTAGAATCAGGGAGGAAATGGAGAGGTGCTTTCAATATTCCAAGTAGGATGATTCTCTTGTCTAAGGAATTAATATTAGGACAAAGATGAAGTAAAGAAAAAATAAGTACAGCATATATGAGATTTTACTTAATGGGGAATGATAGGGAAAGAAATAAAACAAAACTCTCAGATATAAGGGACTGAAGGATGATAGGAAAGAGGTGGCTGGAGATGGGAGATTCACTGTTTTCTTCTGTGTGTAGAAAGGCAGAAGGAAATAGCTCAATCTCATGATAGGTACCTTTGATGACCACGGTGAATTTGAAATTCTTATAAAAATCTCCATTCTTATTTATTGAGGCCTCAGGAATTCACTAGGTCTGCAATCCTCTCCAGTGTCTAACCACATTTGACACATCTCCCCTGAAACACATCTCTACATAAACTGTGAGTCTAACAGGAGTCCATCTGATTCATTAACTCAGTAAAGATAGTAATTTTCCAGGACCTCTATAGGAGCACTTCTCTCAGTGACTTATAGAGGAGACTGAAAATAGTCACAGATCACAGATGACTGCATATTGGGGTGTTGTAAATTGGTTGAAGTTAATTTGTTTGTTTAGTGCTGAGGGAGAGTTTGAACAGTTGTCAAAAGTAACAACCAGAAACTACACATTAAACAAAGTATCTTTTAGAACATAAAGTTTTGTATGTTGCTTTAAAGATATACCAGTTGGAAAGGTTGTGCTTGACATCCTTTTTATATATTGTTATTTGCTGTAAACAAGACCTTTGAGGAATGAGCAACTTTCTGGTATAGATCAGAGTACTATGGACCAACTTTCTATACCTGCCAATATATGTTAAAGATAGGAATGTTAAAGTGTTTATCTTAATTCCTTGTGACTTCCTCCCTTCCCTCAAGGCTAAAGAATCACCACAGAAGAGGGGTCAGAAAGATTGTAGGAGTCAAGATAGTTGAGCTCCATTTGTCAGGATGCTGCAGATTTAGGCTGATTGGGTGCTTGTGTTGAAGCAAGATCCATGCTGAGGTGAGGCACTTGGAGGGCACATGATGTTTGGAGGGTATAAATAGGACTCAACCAACCAAGTGACAGAGCATGATCTTGGCTTGCTGGTACAGCAACTGTGCAAAGCTTGAAGGTCTCTCATCTTCACTGATCTTCACTTCCATGAGAAAGGCACAGTTGAGAACTTTTCCTGGTGTCTCTCCTGGTCCCTTCTGCTGAGTCCTGGCTGTCTCTGCCAGGTCTTGTCACATCTGTTGCTGACCTGACTCTACTAAACTGGATTGCTGGTGTGTCTGTAAAGTGTTTGTGAATGTATGGAGCTGCTGCTGTTGATTGTGAAGTGAACTGTCAATTTCTAGACAACACAGAGGAGAGTTGCTACAGAGAACCTGTCTAAACAGGTCTAATTCCACCCTGTATCCTTTCTTTCTCACTATGTCTGGAGGTTAAAGCCTTTAAGAACCATAATTTAAAATATATTACAGAGTAATAGTGGTGAAAACTGCATGGTATTGGTACAGAGACAGGCATTTAGATCAACGGAATAGAATTGAATACACAGACATGAACCTACACTCCTATGGTCACTTGATGTTCAACAAAGAAGCAAAAATCATCCAGTGAAAACACATAGCATTTTCAACCAATGGTGCTGGCTTAAGTGGCATATGGCATGAAGACTGGAAATCGACCCATTCATATCTCTTAGAACAAAACTCAAGTCCAAATCAATCAAAGATCTCCGCATAAAACCAGATACAATTTATCTATTAGAAGAGAAATTGGTGTTCCTCCAACCAGATACAATTTATCTATTAGAAGAGAAATTGGTGTTCCTCCACCCACCCCATTCCCATCCCCCTTCACTCAATTCCTCTACACTGGGGCATCTATTGAGCCTTCATATGACCAAGGATCTCTCCTCCCATTGATGCCTGATAAGGCAATCATCTGCTACATATGCAACTGGAGCCATGGGTACCCCTTGGTTGATGGCTTAGTCCTTGGGAGCTCAGAGGGATCTGGTTGGTTGATATTGTTGTTCTTTCTATGAGGTTGCAAACCCCTTCAGCTCCTTCAATTTTTCTTAAACTTCTCCATAGGGACCCCACACTCACTCCAATGTTTTTAGAAACTGTAAAGTCGATACAAGAGAATAGTTGTCCAAGATTCAGATTTTTTTGTTTTAAACTGGAGCATGTGTAATATGTGGCCAATGTCTTTGCTCTAACTTGGTTATGAGATTAAACGAATCCTTACTGATCTAACATGCTGAAGAAATCATCTGAAGTGGAGGGAGATGGATGCTCAGCTGACACATCAAAGGAAGCAGTAACAAAAGAGTAGAATTGATCTATGGTCTCATATGGGCTCACCCGTTGCTTCTTTGTCTGAGATGGGAAGTTGCTGCATCTTACATTCTTCAGTCTGTGAAACAGAACATTCTCTATCTCCTTGAGATGGTTAGAAGAATAAAATAAAGCCATCCACTAGAAATGGATTTTTTACAAAGTAAAATATGAAATGCACATGAGGCATTACCAAATTCTAGTCTTCTTTCTTTTTTACCCTCATTTTAGAGAAGTAAATTTATTTGAATGGGCCCTGGTTTTTAATCAACTTCAAGATAATAGCAAAATTATAAAAATGATACAATTGTACAAAATTATTCCCCCAAATTTGTTCAAGGTCAAGACTAGTTAAAAAAAGATAACATGACCTGGGAAATAATGAAAGGAGCTAAGAATAAAAATTATGTCAAAATCAGTGTGGGAAAACCTGTAGAAGGTGGCTGAGTGGTTGAGAGATTTCATTGTTATTGGGTCTCACAAATTAACTACTTATAATATTTTATCAGATACATCAGTCAACACAGAAGTCAGGGTAAAATCATAAAATGTTGAAGTAACTTAAGAATGTTGGGAATGGAGATCATATTAGACAGTTCCTCTTCCATTTCCAGGATCATTTATTCAAGGAAAGAAGGAAGCGGACCTTTAGTATTACCTTTTATATGGGCTATATGACGAGGGAGAACACCTGCCATAAAATATTGCTATCAATAAATTTATTACGTAAATTAGGTAAAAATCCTAATAGCTACCATTTAAAATTATTTTCTTATTGCAGGCAATTCTAATTAGGGCATTCTTCATGTCTCTGTTCCTCAAACTGTAGATAAAGGGGTTCAGCATAGGTGTTAACACTGTGATCATCATCACTATGACATTTTACATTACAGTAGAATTATTACATTATGGACATAAGTAGAGACCAATAATTGTCCCATAGTACAGAGACACAATAGACAGATGGGATCCAAAGGTGGAGAAGACCTGTAGATGCTCTTGGTAGATGGAACCTTGAGAATGGAGGAGACAATCTTTGCATAGGAGATAACAATGAGTAGGAATGGAATAATAAAAAGGAGTGCACTCACAAGAAATATCAGCAACTCTCAAACATAAGTGTCGGAGCAGGCCAGCTTTAGAAGAGCAAATAAGTCACAGAGAAACTTGAGGATCACATTTTTCTCACAAAAAGACAATCTTGCTGCAAGCATGATGTGCATCATGGCGTGGGATGTTGTAAGCATCCACAATAACAGCATTAGACAAGAACACGGCTTAAGGCTCATAATGCTGGTGTAATGCAGACAGAATCAGATTGCCACACATCACTCATAGACCATTACCACAAGAAGGAAGCTCTCCATGTTTCCAAAAACATAAAGAAGTGTATTTGTGTCAGGCAGGCTCCATAGGTGGTGGATGTGTCCTGACTGTGCATGTTCTGCAGCAATTTGGGCATTGTGACAGAGGAAAAACAGAAATCAGAGAAGGACAATTTGCTGAGAAAGAAGTACATGGGTGTGTGCAGATGGGAATCCAGGTGAATCAGGATGATGATGATGAGTTTCTTCAGGACAGTGGTGAGGTACATGGCCAGGAACAGGGTGTAGAGAAGGTGCTCGTGTTCTTGGGTGACAGGCAGGCCCAGGAGGAAGAATTGGGACATGACAGTTTGTTTGTTCATTATCACTTTTGCCCTCCACTATACTAGTGAGAAAATATCAGGATCCCTTAAAATTTAAAATAAGATTTACATGGAAAATATTTCTGATAAAATTGGAGAAAAATATGAAAAACCTTAAAATTGAAGATTATCATGGAAAATTATACAGATAAAGTGGTAGGCATAAAAATATTTCTGACACCAGCCTCCCCTTAGCGACCTCTGCTCCGGGGATTGCCTACACTGAGTCTTCAGGTACGCAGGGATTCCCCAAATATAACATTGCTGGGAACACAGCCATCTTTGCTCCAGTGTCCGGGTGGTCGGGACTGCCAGGCTCAGAGACAGACGGGCATAATATCGCTTGGGTCTCGGGTGGCTTGTGTGTACGCTGCTCCCAGGAGCTGGGCAGGGTTGCAGTGACCAGCGCGCCAGCTCTGCTGTGGGACTTCTGCCTGGCAGAGGGACCCCCGCACTGAGCGGGAGCCTACCAGCTTCCCTTCCGCGACCCCTGTTCCCGTACTGCACTGAAGAGACAGGTACCCAGGTTCCCCCCAATATAACATCGCTCGGGACACAGCCTGTTGGGGCTTCCATCTGCTCCTAAGAACAGGACAGCTCTGGGGTCGTCTGGGAGCCAGATTTGCTGTAGGCCATCTCCTCTGCAGGGTGGCCAGCACCACCGAGAGTGTGCAGAGTGCACTCTGCCATCTTTGCTCCAGTGTCCGGGTGGTTGGGACTGCCAGGCTCAGAGACAGACGGGCATAATATCACTTGGGTCTCGGGCGGCTTGTGTGTATGCTGCTCCCAAGAGCTGGGCAGGTCTGCAGTAATCGATGCGCCAGCTCTGCTGTGGGACTTCTGCCTTGCAGAGGGACTCCCCCTTCCCCCAACTCTGGGAGAGATCACACACCCCTGCACAGGGCAGGAGCCTACCAGCCTCCCTTTGGCGACCTCTGCTCCAGGAATCCATTACGCTGAGCCTTTGGATGTGCAGGGATTCCGCATTATAATATCACTTGGGGCAAGGCACATCAGGGCTCCAAAGTCACTCAGGAGAAGGGCAGACCCCAGAAATCGGTGCCAGGGGAATCCTGGTAATCCAGGGGGGCCAGAAATAGCTTTGCAGGCTGACAGGAGGTCCAACCAAAAGCCAGCGACAGCAGGACCAACTAACATCAGAGGTAACCAGATGGCAAAAGGCAAATGTAGGAACATTACTAACAGAAATCAAAGTAATATGGCACCATCTGAAACCAACTCTCCAACAGCAGCAAGTCCTGGATACACCACCACACCCGAAAGACAAGATCTGGATTTAAAATCACTTCTCATGATGCTATTAGAGGATCACAAGAAGGACACAAATAAATCAAATAAAGAATTACAGGAGACCATGAATCAACAGTTAGAAGCCCTTACAAAGGAAACACAAAAATCGCTTATAGAAATGCAGGAAAACATGGATCAAAAGATGGAGGCCCACAAGGAGACAACACAAAAATCGCTTAAAGAAATGAATCAATGGGTAGATGCACTCTCAAAGGAATCACAAAAACTGCATAAAGAAATGCAGAAGAATATGGGTCAACAGACGGATGCCCATAGGGAGGCAACACAAAAAGTGCTTAAAGAAATGAATCAACGGATAGATGCCCTTACAACGGAAACATGAGATCTGCTTAAAGAAATGCAGGAGATGATGGATCAATAGATGGAATCCCATGAGAAGGAAACACAAAAATCGCTCAGAGAAATGCAGGAGAACTTGGGTCAACAGGCAGAAATCCTGAAAGAGGTAACGCAAAAATACCTTAAAGAAATACAGGAAAATACAAACACACAAGTGAAGGATCTCAGCAAATCCATCCAAGATCTAAAAAAGGAAGTAGAAACATCTAAGAAATCACAAAGGGAGACAATTTTGGAGATAGAAAACCTTGGGAAGAAATTAGGAGTCATAGATGCAAACATCAACAGTAGAATACAAGAGATGGAAGAAAGAATCTCAGGTGCTGAAGATACCATAGAAAGCATCGACTCAACAGTCAAAGAAAATGCAAAAAACGTGTAACCCAAAACATCCAGGAAGTCCAGGATACAATGAGAGGACCAAACCTAAGGATTATAGGTATAGATGAGAGTGAAGATTTGCAACTTAAAGGGCCAGTAAACATTTTCAACAAAATTATGGAGGAAAACTTCCCTAACCTAAAGAAAGAGATGCCGATGAACGTACAAGAAGCCTACAGAACTCCAAACAGACTGGACCAGAACAGAAATACCTCCCGTCACGTAATAATCAAAACACCAAATGTACTAAACAAAGAAAGAATATTAAAAGCAGTAAGAGAAAAGGGCCAAGTAACATACAAAGGAAGACCTATTCGAATCACTTCAGACTTCTCACCAGAGACTATGAAAGCCAGAAGATCCTGGGCAGATCTCATGCAGACACTAAGAGAGCACAAATGCCAGCCTAGACTACTATACCCAGCAAAACTCTCAATCACCATAGATGGAGAGAACAAGATATTCCATGATAAAACCAAATATTCACAATATCTTTCCACAAATCCAGGCCTGCAAAGGATAATAGGTGGAAACCGCCAATACAGGGAGAGAAACAACACCCTGGAAAAAATGAGATAGTAACCTTCTTGCTTCAAACCCAAAAGTAGATAACCACTCAAACATAAAGATAGCATCAAGAATGGCAGGTGGCAATAATCACTATGCCTTAATCTCTCTTAATATCAATGGTCTCAATTCCCCAATAAAAAGGCATAGACTAGCAGACTGGATACGTAAACAGGACCCTGCATTTTGCTGCATGCAGGAAATGCACCTCAGTGTCAAAGACAAACAGTACCTCAGAGTAAAAGGCTGGAAAACAATTTTACAAGCAAATGGCCCCAAGAAACGAGCCGGAGTTGCCATCCTAAAATCAGATAAAATTGATTTTCAACCTAAAGTCATCAAAAAAGACACAGAAGGACACTACATACTGATTAAAGGAAAAATCCACCAAGAAGAACTCTCAATTCTGAATATCTATGCTCCAAATGCAAGGGCACCCTCATTCATAAAAGAAACTTTACTAAAGCTCAAAGCACACATCAAACCTCACACAATAATAGTAGGTGACTTCAACACCCCACTTTCTGAAATGGATCGTTCAGGAAAGCAGAAACTAAACAGGGACACAGTGAATCTTATTGAAGCCTTGGACCAAATGGAACTAACAGATATATATAGAGAGAACATTTCATCCTAGAGCTAAAGAATACACCTTCTTCTTAGCACCTCATGGTACCTTCTCCAAAATCGACCATATAATTGGTCCCAAATTAGACCTCAACAGATATAAGAAGATAGAACTAATCCCATGCCTCCTATCAGATCACTATGGAATAAGGGTGGTCTTCAATGGCAACAAAAACAAAAGAAAACCCACATACACATGGAGGCTGAACAATGCCCTACTCAATGATAACTTGGTCAAGGTGGAAATAAAGAAAGAAATCAAAGACTTTTTGAAATTTAATGAAAATGAAGGCACAACATACCCTAATTTATGGGACACAATGAAAGCAGTGCTAAGAGGAAAATTCATAGCCCTGAGTGCCGCCAAAAAGAAACAGGAGACAGCATACACTAACAGCTTAATGGCACACCTGAAAGCCCTGGAACAAAAAGAAGCAAATACACCAAAGAGGAGTAGAAGGCAGGAAATCATCAAACTCAGGGCTGAAATCAATCAAGTAGAAACAAATAAAACCATACAAAGAATCAACAAAACGAGGAGTTGGTTCTTTGAGAAAATCAACAAGATAGATAAGCCCTTAGCCAGACTAAACAGAGGGCACAGCGACAGTATCCAAATTAATAAAATTAGAAACGAAAAGGTAGAGATAACAAAAGAAACTGAGGAAATTCAAAAAATCATCAGATCCTACTATAAAAACCTGTATTCAACAAAACTAGAAAATCTCCAGGAAATGGACAATTTCCTTGACAGATATCAAATACCAAAATTAAATCAGGATCAAATAGACCATCTAAACCATCCTATAACCCCTGAAGAAATAGAAGTTGTCATTGGAAGTCTTCCAACCAAAAAAAGCACAGGTCCAGATGGTTTTAGTGCAGAACTCTTTCAGACCTTCAAAGTAGACCAAACACCAATACTCTTCAAACTGTTCCACAAAATAGAAACAGAAGAAACACTACCCAATTCGTTCTATGAAGCCACAATTACACTAATACCAAAAGCACACAAAGATCCGACAAAGAAAGAGAATCTCGGGCCAATCTCTTTTATGAATATCGATGCAAAAATACTCAATAAAATTCTTGCCAACCGAATCCAAGAACACATCAAAACGATCATTCATTACGACCAAGTAGGCTTCATCCCAGGGATGCAGGGATGGTTCAATATAAGGAAATCCATCAATGTAATCCACTATATAAACAATCTCAAAATAAAAAACCACATGGTCATTTCATTAGATGCTGAGAAAGCATTTTACAAAATTCAGCATCCTTTCATGCTAAAGGTCTTGGAAAGATCAGGAATTCGAGGCCCATATCTAAACATAGTAAAAGCAATTTACAGCAAACCGGTAGCCAGCATCAATCTAAATGGAGAGAAACTTGAAGCAATCCCACTAAAATCAGGGACTAGACAAGGCTGCCCTCTCTCTCCATATCTTTTCAATATAGTACTTGAAGTTCTAGCTAGAGCAATTAGACAACAAAAGGAGGTCAAAGGGATACAAATTGGAAAGGAAGAAGTCAAACTATCACTATTTGTAGATGATATGATAGTGTACTTAAGCGACCCAAAGAACTCCACCAGAGAACTCCTACAGCTGATAAACGACTTCAGCAAAGTGGCCGGATATAAAATCAACTCAAGCAAGTCAGTAGCCTTCCTATACTGAAAGGACAAGCAGGCTGAGAAAAAAGTTAGAGAAATGATACCCTTCACGATAGCCACAAACCATATAAAGTATCTTGGCGTGACTCTAACCAAACAAGTGAAAGATCTGTATGACAAGAACTTCAAGTCTCTGAAGAAAGAAATTGAAGAAGACCTCAGAAGATGGAAAAATCTGCCATGCTCATGGATTGGCAGAATTAATATAGTAAAAATGACGATCTTGCCAAAAGTAATATACAGATTCAATGCAATCCCCATCAAAATCCCAACTCAATTCTTCATAGAGTTAGAAAGAGCAATTCAAAAATTCATCTGGAATAACAGAAAACCCAGAATAGCTAAAACTATTCTCAAGAGTAAAAGAACCTCTGGGGGAATCAGTATCCCGGACCTCAAGCTGTACTACAGAGCAATAGTGTTAAAAACCGCATGGTATTGGTACAGTGACATGCATGTAGATCAATGGAAAAGAATTGAAGACCCAGAAATGAATCCACACTCCTATGGTCACTTGATCTTTGACAAAGTAGCTAAACCCATCCAGTGCAAAAAAGATATCCTTTTCAACAAATGGTGCTGGCTCAACTGGAGGTCAACATGCAGAAGAAAGCAAATTGACCCATTCTTATCTCCTTGCACTAAGCTCAATTCCAAGTGGATCAAGGACCTCCACATAAAACCAGAGATACTGAAACTAATAGAAAGGAAACTAGGGAAGAACCTTGAACATATGGGCACAGGGGAGAATTTCCTTAACAGAACTCCAATAGCTTATGCTCTAAGATCAAGAATTGACAAATGGGACCTCATTAAATTTCAAAGATTTTGCAAGGCAAAAGACACTGTCAAAAAGACAAAGCGGCAACCAACTAACTGGGAAATGATCTTTACCAACCCTACATCCGACAGAGGGCTAATATCCAATATATACAAAGAACTCAAGAAGGTAAACTCCAGAGAGGCAAGTAACCCTATTAAAAAATGGGGTACAGAGCTAAACAAAGAGTTCTCACCTGAAGAATATCTAATGGCTTAGAAGCACCTAAAGAGATGTTCATCATCCTTAGTCATTAGGGAAATGCAAATCAAAACAACCCTGAGATTCCATCTCACACCAGTCAGAATGGCTAAGATCAAAAACACAGGAGACAGCAGTTGTTGGCGAGGATGTGGAGAAAGAGGAACACTCCTCCACTGCTGGTGGGATTGCAAACTGGTACAACCACTCTGGAAAGCAGTCTGGCGGTTCCTCAGAAAACTGGACATGACACTCCCGGAGGATCCGGCTATACCACTCCTGGGCATATACCCAGAGGCTTTACCTGCATGCAATAAGGACACATGCTCCACTATGTTCATAGCAGCCTTATTTATAATAGCCAGAAGCTGGAAAGAACCCAGATGTCCCTCAACGGAGGAATGGATTCAGAAGATGTGGTATATTTACACAATGGAATACTACTCTGCAATTAAAAACAATGAATTCACGAAATTCCTAGGCAAATGGTCAGAACTTGAAAATATCATCCTTAGTGAGGTAACCCAATCACAAAAGAACACACATGGTATGCAGTCACTGATAAGGGGGTATTAACCCAGAATCTTGGAATACCCTAGACACAATTCGCATATCAATAGATTTCTAAGAAGATGGAAGGAGAGACCCCTGGTCCTGGAAAGACTGGATGTAGGGAAATGTCATGACAGAGAAGCGAGAGGGGGTTGAATGGGGAAAAGAGGGAGGGAAGGGGGCTTATGGGACTTTCGGGGAGGGAGGAAATGGGAAAGGTGAAATGATTTTGAATGTATATAAAAAAACTTAGAAAATAAAATTAAAAAAAAGAAAAATATGAAAAACTTAAAATTGAAGATTATCATGGGAAATTATACAGATAAAGTGGTATGCATAAAAATATTTCTGACACTAGCCTCCCCTTAGTGACCTCTGCTCCGGGAATTGCCTCCACTGAATCTTCAGGTATGCAGGGATTCTCCAAATATAACATTGCTGAGAACACAGCCAGCTAGGCTTCCATCTGAGTCCAAGAGCAGGGCAGCTCTTTGGTCGCCTGGACGCCAGCTCTCCTGTGGGACATGTGGCCTGCAGAGTGATCTGTGCTGAGAGTGTGCACAGTACACTCAGCTATTTTTGATCTGGCAACAGAGCAGTTGGGACCTCCAGGAGCAGGGATAACTGAGCATAACATCGCTTGGGACACAGTCAGCTGGTGTGCTCCCTGCACCCAAGAGTTGGGCAGTTCTGTGGCTATCTATATGCAAGCTCTGCTGTGGTACATCGGCCCTGCAGAGGGATCTGCGCTGGGAGAGAGCACACCAGCCTCCCCTTAGTGACCTCTGCTCCGGGGATTGACTACACTGAGTCTTCAGGTATGCAAGGATTCCCCAAATATAACATCCCTTTGGACACAGCCTGCTAGGCTTCCATCTGTGCCCAAGAGCGGGGCAACTCTGTGGTCATCTGGGTGCCAGCTCTGCTGTGGGACATCTGCCCTGCAGAGTGATCTGCGCTGAGAGGGTGCACAGTACACTCTGCCATCTTTGATCTGGCAACAGAGCAGTTGGAACTTCCAGGTGCAGGGATAACTGAGCATAACATCGCTTGGGACACAGCCAGCTGGTGTGCTCCCTGCACCCAAGAGCTGGGCAGTTCTGTGGTCATCTACGAGCCTGCTTGGCTGTGGGTCATCTGCCCTGCAGAGGGACCCCTGCAGGGAGAGAGTGCACCAGCCTCCCCTAAGTGACTTCTGCTCCTGGGATTGACTAAACTGAGTCTCCAGGTATGCAGGGATTTGCAAGTATAACATCACTTAGGGCAAGGCACATCAGGGATCCAAAGTACTCAGGAGCAGGGCCGACCATCAGCAATGGGTGCCAGGGGAAGCCTGGTAATCCAGGGGGGTCAGAAATAGCCTTGCAGGCTCACAGGAGGTCCAAGCAACAGCCAGTGACAGCAGGACCAACCAACACCAGAGGTAACCAGAAGGCAAAAGGCAAACGTAGGAACGTTACTAACCTCAGTGTCAAAGACAAACACTACCTCAGAGTAAAAGGTTGAAAAACAATCTTACAAGCAAATGGTCCCTGGAAATGAGCTGGAGTAGCCATCCTAATATTGACTTTCAACCTAAAGTCATCAAAAAGACATGGAAGTACACTACATCCTGGTCAAAGAAAAAATCCACCAAGAAGAACTCTCAATTCTGAACATCTATGCTCCAAATTCAAGGGCACCCTCATTCATAAAAGAAACCTTACTAAAGCTCAAAGCACACATTGCACCTCACAAAATAATAGTGGGTAACTTCACCTTGCTCTCTGAAATGGATTGTTCAGGAAAGCAGAAACTAAACAGGGACACAATGAAACTAATTGAAGCCTTGGACCAAATGGAACTAATACATACATACATATGTGTATATATATATGTATATATACATATACATATGTGTATATATATATATATACATATATATGATATTTCATCCTAAGCAAAAGAATATACCTTCTTCTCAGCACCTCATGGAACCTTCTCCAAAATCGACCATGTAATAGTTCACAAAGCAGATCTCAACAGATATAAGAAGATCGAACTAATCCCATGCCTCCTATCAGATCACTATGGAATAAAGGTGGTCTTCAATAGCAACAAAAAAAACCCAGAGATCTTAGAGCATAAGCTATTGGTGTTCTGTTCAGAAATTTGTACCCTATGCCCATATGTTCAAGGTTCTTCCCTAGTTTCTTTTCTATTAGTTTCAGTGTGTCTGGTTTTATGTGGAGGTCTGTGATCCACTTGGAATTGAGCTTAGTACAAGGAGATAAGAATAGATCAATTTGCATTCTTCTGCATTCTGACCTCCAGTTGAACCAGCACCATTTGTTGAAAAGGCTATCTTTTTTGCACTGGATGGTTTTAGCTCCTTTGTCAAAGATTAAGTGGCCATAGGAGTGTGGATTCATTTCTGGGTCTTCAATTCTGTTCCATTGATCTACATGTCAGTCACTGTACCAATACCATGCATGTTTCTAACACTATCACTCTATAGTACAGCTTGAGGTTGGGGATATTGATTCCCCCAGAATTTCTTTTACTCTTGAGAATAGTTTTAGCTATCCTGGGTGTTCTGTTATACCAGATGAATTTATAATTGCTCTTTCTAACTCTATGAAGAATTGAGTTGGGATTTTGATGGAGATTGCATTGAATCTGTATATTGCTTTTTGGCAAGATGGAGATTTTTACTGTATTAATCATGCCAATCCATGAGCATGGAAGATCTTATGTTGGATTAAGTAGAGATGTTCTCTAGAAAATGAAAAGGTCTAGAGGCAGATCTGGCTTCACATGGAGAAGAAGAAGAAGAAGAAGAAGAAGAAGAAGAAGAAGAAGAAGAAGAAGAAGAAGAAGAAGAAGAAGAAGAAGAAGAAGAAGAAGTGTGTGTGTGTGTGCGTGTGTGTGTGTGTGTGTGTGTATGTGTGTGTGTGTGTGTATGATCAATGGAGTATAAAGAACTGGATTTTTGGGTCATCACCTACCAAGGACAAGTGTAGAAATAAGGGATCAGGGTTATTTAATGCCATAGTGAGACAAAGAATATAAAGAAGTAAAGAAAAATATTTTTTTTCTGCAGAAATGAGAAAAAAAGAGGGCCATTGGTCTATGATCACAATCGTGCTCCCCAATGTGTGAGGTGAAAAGTCAGTGAACTTGTTTTTTTAGTCTGTGAAACAGAACTTTCTCTACCTTTCTGAGATTGTTACAAGAATAAAATAAACCCATCCACTAGAAACAGCTGTTTTGTTGTGTAAAATATGAACATACATTAGACATTACCAGATTCTAGCTTTCTTGTTTTTCCCCTCACTCTTAGGGAAGTAAAATGAATTGTCCCTGTTTATCAATCAAGTCCAAATTAAGAGAAAAATTACACAAATAACAATCGTACAAAGTGATTCTAATTAATTTTGTTCAGGGAAAATACTTGCCAGAAAAGATATTATGGGTGTATTAGGAGAATGTGCACACTTCAGAGAAAAAATATCATCAGAATCAGTGTTTGAGTACCAATAGGAAATGATAGAATGAACAAGGGTAGTGAAGGTCTTTCATTGCTATCCAATGTCATGAATCCATTGTTTAAGCTATTTTAACTGTTACATCAGTGAGCACAGAAATCAGGGTAAAATGATATTTTTTGTAGCAACCTAAGATGAATAAAAACCATATTAGACAATACCTGGAAAGGCATTAAACAATATGCATTTCCAGGATTGTTTATGCAAGGTAAGGAGGAAGTTGTAGCCAGATCTGAAAAGCAACCTTTCCTACTATGGGTGCTCTGCTAAACCTCCTCTCTTTTGAGTATTTAACAGTTATGTAGCATGTTGTTTCATGTAGTTCCTATGACGATGGATATTATTATCTGATACAAACTATTTACCTCACTCCATTTATTACAATTCCAAATGCTATCATTACAAAGAATTTTTTACTGCAGGTAACTCTTAATGTCTTTGTTCCTCAGGATGTAGATGAAATGAGCTCTTGCCCTATACTGGTCAGATAGTCAGGAACCAGAGACTGAATAGAGGAGAGACCTAGGGTAGAACCGAACATTAATGAAAAAAAAGTCAATATAATTACTCCTAATGACTTATAATGTGCACATATATTAGTGTCTTGTCCAGGTATTATCAGATAGAAATCTTCTGGCACCAGATGGAGCAGATGCAGAGACCCACAGCCAAACATTATGCAGAAAGACAGTATAAGTTAATGTATGACACCTTTTTCCTCTCCTCAGAGATGCGGGATACCTTTTGAAGGGGGGAGGAGTGAAAGGGGTGGGAGACCAGGAGAACATGGTCCCACCAAATTAAACAGTTGCTCACATGGGCTTTGAAAGCTTCAAAAGTCAAGCTTGGGTCCTACAGGGTTCTCTATGAGGTCCTTTACCTATATGTTAGGGCTGTTAATTTGGTGTTTTTGTGGGACTACAAACAATGGTTTCAGGTTTTTTCCAAATTCTTTTGCCTGATATAGAGTCATTTTTTCCTGCTGTGGTATCTTGGCTATCCTCGATTTGAGTGCTTTCTCCTTTTCTCCTTTTATCTTGTTTTGTGGTGTTTAGTTCTCCTCACTTTGTGGTGAGCTGTTGGCAGAAGAGGAAAGGGAGAGGGAGTAATTTGGGGTAGGGGGTAGGAAGGACTAAATGGAGTGAAAGGAGAGGAAATTGTTGCTCGCATGTATTGTATGACAGAATAAACTATTATTATATACAACCTTCTGAAAAAATTTAAACTTCATCATCCAACATTCTATCTGTGCCAATATCTGATAAGAGCAGAAATATGGCAAGCAGATGGTATGTTTAAAGCTTCCACAATTGAATATAAAATCAGTCTATGTTTTTATGTCTGTTGCTTATTTTGCCTTCTACCTTTCTATGAAAATATTACTTGTACCTACTACCACCACTATCCAACCACCTACCATATATTTGATTTTATTTCATAATGCTGCGTCCTATGTGTTCACCATTCATCATGAGGTTGCAGGTAACATTTATAATTCCTTCTTTCATGATTATTTTCCAAACTGGATTTATTGGTCAGAGGAATTTCAGTACAAAATAATGAATTATAAAATTTCAATCCCATGGAATCCTGATCCTTATTGATCTAAATTTTATTGAGTTTTTTAAAGATTATAAACCTTTGTATTTGTGTGTACAAATAGTATGTGAGATCTAAGGATTTATCCAGGAATTTTAATATAATTCTACCTGCTCTGGTTTTTATTTTGTACTGAAATTCCTCTGACCAATAAATCCAGTTTGGGAAATAATCATGAAGGAAGGAATTATAAATGTTACCTGTCTTTCTGTCTGTCTTTCCACTCCATATTTCATCACCCCATTGTCCACCCTTGGACTATTCTATACATTCTCCTCAACCCCCTGTCTCCACAAGGATGTCCCCACGCCCACCCCACCTGACTTCTAAACTTCCTGGGGTCTTCATTCTCAGGAGGGTTAGATATGTCATCCCCCAGTGAACACAGACCCAGCAGTCCTTACTGTATCTGTGCTGGTGGCCTCTTATCAGCTGGTTTATGCTGTCTGTTTGGTGGTCCAGTGTTTGAGAGATCTTGGGGTCCAGATTAAGTTAGATGGCTTGTCCTTCTACAGGGTCTCCCTTCTTCTCAGCTTATTTCAGTCTTCCATAATTCTACTAAAAGGATCAGCTGCTTTTGTCCTTTGGTTGAGTGCAATGATCTGCATCTGAGTCTTTCAGCTGTTTGTTGGGTCTTCTGGAGTGTGACCATGTTAGGTCTTTTTTTTTCTGATTGATTCATCGCCTCAGTAATAGTGCCAGGCCTTGGGATCTTCCCTTGAGCTGGACCCAACTTTGAACCTGTGTCTGGACCTCCTTTTCCTCAGGCTCCTCTCCATTTCCATCCCTGTAATTCTTTCAGACTGGAACACTTATGGGCCAGAGATGTGACTGTGGGATGGCCCGCTCTCCCTCATTTGATGCCCTGTCTTCCTGCTGGAGGTGGACTCTATGTGTTCCCTCTTCCTACTGTTGGGCATTTCATTTAAGTTCACTCACTTTGAGTCCTGAGAGTCTCCTACCTCCCAGTTCTTCTGTACATTCAGTACATTCTGGTGGGTTCCTCCAACCTCCTATCTCCTGAGGTTGCCTGTTTCCCTTCTTTCTGCTGGCCCTCAGGGCTTCTGTTTTATTTCCCATTGCCCAATACTAGATCAGGTTCACCTCTCCCCATAACTCCCACCCCTGTCCACTTTATCTCCCAGGTTCCTCCCTCTCCCCCACACTTGTGATTACTTTCTTCTCCCTCTTAAGTGGGACTGAGGCATCTTCGCTTGGGGCCTTTAGCTTGTTGACATTTTTGAGTTATATGGATTGTATCTTGAATATTATATGCTTTTTTGGGCTAATATTTACTAATTAGTGAGTACATACCATGCATGTTCTTTTGGGTCTGAGTTGCCTCACTCAGGATGATATTTTCTAGTTCCATCCATTTGCCTGCAAAACTCAGGATGTCCTCATGCTTAATAGATGAGTAGTATTCAATTGTGTAAATGAAGTACATTTTTTTCTGTATCCATTCTTCTGTTATGAGACATCTAGGTTGTTTCCAGCTTCTGACTATCACAAATAAGGCCACTATGAACATAGTGGAGCATGTGATCCTGTGGCATGGTGGGGCATATTTCACATATATTCCCAAGAGTGGTATACGTTAGTCTTCAGGTAGATCTATTTCCAATCTTCTGAGAAACATCCAGATTGATTTCCAGAGTGGTTGTATCAGTTTGCAATCCCACCAGCAATGGAGGAGTGTCTTTCTTTCTCCACATCCTCTCCAACATGTGTTGTCACCTGAGGTTTTCTTCTTAGCCATTCTGATTGGTTTAAGGTGGTAGCTCAAGGTCATTTTGATTTGCATTTCTCTAATCACTAAGGATTTTGAACATTTCTTTAGGTGCATCTCAACCATTCAAGATTATTCAGTTGTAAAATCTCAGTTTAGTCCTATACCCCACTTTTTGATTGGGTTGCTTGTTTGTTTTGGTGATTAGCTTACTTAGTTCTTTATATATTTTAATGTAAGACTTCTATTTTATATGGGGTTAGTGAAGACTTTTTCCCAATCTATGGGTTGCTGATTTTTCTTACTGACTATGTCCTTTGACTTACAGAATCTCTCCAGGTTGATGAGGTTCTGTTTATCAATTCTTGATCTCAGAGCATGAGCCATTGGACTTCTGTTTAGCAAATTTGGCCCTATGCCAGTGAGTTCAAGCCTATTTCCCATTTTTCTTCTATTAGATTCTGTGTATCTGGTTATGTGTTGAGGTCCTTGATCCACTTGGACTTGAATGTTTTGCAAGGTGACAAATATGGATCTATTTTCATTTTTCTACATACAGACATCCAGTTAGACCAGCACCATTTATTGAAGATGGTTTCTTTTTTCCACTGTATATTTTTGGTTTCTTTGTCAAAGATGAAATATCTGTCAGTGTGTTTTTATTTCTGGGTCTTCAATTCTATTCCATTGATCAACATATCTGTGTCTGTACCAATACCATGTAGTTTTTGCCACTATTGCTCTGTAGTAAAGCTTGAGATCATGGTTCGTGATTCCCCCTGATGTTCTTTTATTGCTAAGAATTGTTTTTGCTTTTCTGTGTTTTTGTCTTTCCAGATGAATTTGAGAATTGCTCTTTCCATGTCTTTGAAGAATTGTGTTGGGATTTTGATGGGGGTTGCTATGAATCTATAGATTGCCCTGGGTAAGATGGCCATTTTTACTATGTTAATTTTGCCAATCCATGTGTATGGGAGATCTCTTCATTTTCTGAGATATTTTCATACAGATCTTTCACTTGTTTTGTTAGAGTTACCCCAAGGTATTTTATATTATTTGTGGCTCTTGTGAAGGGACTTGTTTCCCTAATTTATTTGTCTGCCTGTTTATCATTTTTGTAAAGGAAGGCTACTGATTTATTTGAGTTAATTTTATATCCCACCACATTGATGAAGTTATTTATCAGCTGGAGAAGTTCTCTGGAAGAATTTTTTGGTTTGTTTATGTATACTATCATATCATCTGCAAACAGGGATACATTTCTTTCTTCTTTTCCAATTTGTATCCCATTTATCTCTCTTTGTTTTCTTATTGTTCTAGCAAGCACTTTGAGTACTATATTGAATAGACATATGGAGAGAAGGCATCCTTGTCTTGTCCCTGATTTCTGTAGGATTACTTCAAGTATGTCTTTATTTAATTTGATATTGGTTGTTGGTTTGCTTTAAATCACTTTTATTGTGTTCATGTATGTGCCTTGAATTCCTTACCTCTCTAATACTTTTAACATGAAGCAGTGTCATATTTTGTCAAATGTTTTTTTCTGCATCTAAGGAGATGATCATGTGATTTGTTTTCTTTCAGTTTGCTTATATAGTGGATTACATTAATGGATTTTCATATATTAAAACAGCCTTGTATCCATGGGATGAAGCCTACTTGTTCGTGGTCAATGATGGTTTTTATATATTCTTGGATTCAATTTGCAAGAATTTTATTGAGGATTTTTGCATCAATATTTATAAGGGAGATTGGTCTGAAGTTCTCTAGTTTGGTTTAGTCATTGTGTGTTTTAGGTATCAGGGCAATTGTGACTTCATAGAATGAGTTAAGTAGTGTTCCTTCTCTTTCTATTTTATGGAATAGTTTGAGAAAAATTGGTAACAGGTTTCTTTGAAGGTGTGGTAAAATTCTGAATTAAATCCATTTGGCCCTGGGCTTTTTTGGTTTTGGAGGTTTTTAATGGTTTCTTTTATTTCCTTGTGTGATATGGACTTGTTTAGATAGTTTACCTGCTCTTTATTTAACTTTGGTATGTGGTATCTGTCTAGAAAACCATTTATTTCATCTAGAATTTCCACTTTGTTGAATATAGGCTTTTAGAAAAGGATCTGCATATTTTCTGAATTTCCTACTTTTCTGTTGTTATGGTTCCCTTTTCATTTCTGATTTTGTTAATTTGGATACAGTGTTTCAGCCCTTTAGTTAGTTTGGTTAGGGGTTTATCTATCATGTTGATTCTCTCAAAGAGCCAGTTTCCTGTTTTGCTGATTCCTTGTATTGTTTTCTTTATTTTTATTTGGTTAATTTCAGTTCTGTGTTTGATTATTTACTGCCTTCTACTCCTCTTGGGTGAGTTTGCTTCTTTTTTTCTAGAGCTCTCAGTTATGAACTTTCTTCTTAGAATTGCTTTCATTGTGTCCCTATGTCTGGGTATGATGTGTAAATATTTTCTTTAAATTCCAGGAAGCCTTTAATTTCTTTCTTTATATCTTCCCTGACCATGATATCATTGATTAAAGAATTGATCAGTTTACACAGGTATGTGGGCTTTCTGTAGTGTTTTTTGTTATTGAAGACCAGCCTCAGGTCATGGTGATCTGATTAGATGCATGGTATTATTTCAATCTACTTGTATCAGTTGAGGGTTGTTTTGTGATCAGTAATTTCATCAATTTTTGAGATTGTACCATGAGGTGCTGACAAGAAGACGTATTCTTTTATTTTAGGGTGAAATGTTCTATAGATATCTGTAAAAATCCATTTGGTTCATAACTTCTCTTAGTTTCACTGTGTCTCTGCTTAGTTTCTGTTTTAATGAGCTGCCCATTGGTGAGAGTGGGGTGTTGAAGTCTCCCACTATTATTGAGTGTGTTTCAATGTGTGTTTTGAGCTTCAGTAAAGTTTCTTTAATGAATGTGAGTGCTCTTGCATTTGGAACATAGATTTTCAAAATTGAGACTTTCTCTTGGTGGATTTTACCTTTGATGAATATGAAGTGTCTTTCTTCATCAAGCATGATAACTTTTGGCTGAAGTCTATTTTATTGGATATTAGGTTGGCAACTCCTGCTTGTTTCCTGGGACCATTTGTTTGGAAGTACTTTTTCCATCCTTTTCCTCTGAGATAGCATCTGTCTGTGAAATTGACTTGTGTTTCTTGTATGCAGCAAAATGCTGGATCTTGTTTGCATATCCAGTCTGTTAGCATATGTCTTTTTAAATGTGAGTTGAGTCCATTAATATTCAGAGATACTAAAATGTAATGACTGTTGGTTCCTGATGTGTCTGTTTTCATTGGCTTTATGTGCTTGTGGTTCTCTCCTTTTGGCTTCATTTTGAGATCTTTAATATCTTGTTCTTTCTTTGGTACTGGTAAATTCCTTGTGTTAGTCTTTTATTTCTAGGATCCACTGTAGGGCTTGATTGGTAGATACATACTGCTTGAATGTACTTTTTTCCTAGAATACTTTGGTTTCTCCATCTATGTTGATTGAGAGTTCTGCTGGGAAAAGAAGCTTGGGCTGGCATTTGTGTTCTTTTAGATTCTGCATGACCTCTGGCCAGGCTCTTCTGGCTTTCATAATCTATGTTGAGAAGGTTGCTGTAATTGTGATAGGTCTATCTTTGTATGTTACTTGGCCCTTTTTACTTGTAGCTTTTAATATTTTTCTTTGTTCTGTGTATTTATTGTTTTGATTCTTATGTGACAAGAGGATTTTCTTTTTTGGTCCCATTTATTTGGTGTTCTATAGGCGTCTTGTACCTTTGTGACCATCTCATTCTTTATGTTGGGGAAGTTTACTTCTATGATTTTGTTGAAGTTTTATAGTCTCTGGTGATAAGTCTGTTGTAATTCTGATAGGTCTGCCTTTCTTTATATGTTCTTGACATTTTTTCATTACTACTTTTAATATTCTCTCTCTCTCTATCTCTTTCTCTTTCTCTCTCTCTCTTTGCATTTGGTGTTTTGACTATTATGTGATGGGATGAATTTCTTTTCTTGTCCAATTACTTTGGAGTTATTTAGGCTACATGTACATTTATGGGTATCACATTCTTTAGGTTAGGGAAGTTTTCTTCTATAATTTCTTGCAGATGTTTGCTGGCCCTTTATGTTGGGAATCTTCACTCTCTTCTATTCCTATTATCCTTAGATTTGGTCTTTTCATTGTGTCCTGTATTACCTGGTTGTTTTGGGTTAGGAGCTTTTTGCACTTTGCATTTTCTTTGACTGTTGTGTCAATGTTTTCTATGGTATCTTCTGCACCTAAATTTCTCTTCTGTCTCCTGTATTCTGTTGGTGATGCTTGCATCTATGACTCCTGATCTCTTTCTTAGGTTTTCTATGTCCCTAGTTGTCTCTCTTTGTCATTTTTTTCATTGTTTCCATTGTTTCCATTTCCATTTTTAGATCCTGAATAGTTTTGTTCAATTCCTTCACCTGTTTGGTTGTGTTTTTCTGTAATTCCTTAAGGGATTTTTATGTTTCCTCTATAAGGTCTTCTACTTGCTTACCTGTGTTCTCCTGTATTTATGTCCTTCTTAATGTCCTCTATCACCATCATGAGATATGATTTTAAATCAGAGGCTTGCCTTTCTGGTATGTTTGTATATCCATGGCTAACTGTGTTAGGAGAACTGGGTTCTAATGATGTCACATTACCTTGGTTTCTGTTGATTATATTTTTGCCATTGCCACTGGACATCTGTTTATTTTTCTTGTTAGTTGGTCTTGCTGTCTCTAACTTTTGCTTGTCACTCCTATAATCCTGAGAGTCAGAAATTCTGGGAGGCATCTGAATATGGAGAGCTGTGGCACAGGGTCAGCTCCAGGGCACAGATGTAAACCGGAAGGACCTGTCCCTGGCTGTTCCTAGGTTCTTGTGTCCTGAGATCTCCAGGAATGTTCCTCTACAGCCAGTTATTTGAGAAGAAGTGGTGTTCTTACCTGTGCTCTCAGAGGTGTCAGCACTACAGGGAGACCAGCTTCTTTAAGTGGCATTTGGGTTCAGGGAGCTGTGACATAGGGTCAGCTCTGGGCACAGACAGAAACCAGAAAGTATAAAATGAATTTTAACCATATATTTCTCAACTTTGTCCCTCCAACTTCTTGGACCCTCCTCCTCTGTACATCTCTCCTAAAACCATAGGTATTATTATTATTATTATTATTATTATTAATTATTATTATTATTTAAACCAGAATCCAATTGCTCTTGCCTAGATGTACATGACTATGGAATTATCAACTTGTGTGTTGGCTAGCTGAAAATTGCCAGTCCTCTTAGCAGCCATCAACTGCCAATAATTCCTAAGCTAAGAGTGGGGCATTAGGAGCCACTCACACTTCCATTCTGATTCAAGACTTAAAATACAATTTCATCACTTCTTAGTCTTCCTCTTCTCTGTCATACTCTGCCTATATTTAATACCACTCTCAAATTCACAACTTCCTCTTCTTTAACCTTTTTTAACCACATCCACTTATAAATATAAACCATTGAGCTCATTCAGTGTTACCTTCATGTATATGCTTCTAGGACTGACCACTTTGTATTGGATAACCCATATGCTGGTTCATGGCTGAGCAAGATAATTGCTCCCTCTTTTGACTATTCCTAATTATGCGCATCTCTTCATCTATAGGTCAGGTCTTACAAAAATTCTTTTATCTTCATTGGGATGTCAACTTCTTTTTTATTGGATATTTTATTTATGTTTCAAATGTTATCGCCTTCCTCAGTTTCACTTCCGCAAACCCCCATTCCATCCCCTCTCCCGCTTCTATGAGTGTGTTCCCCCACCCACCAATTCCCACCTCACCAACCTACTGCCCTGGCATTTCCCTATGCTGTGGCATTGAACCTTCACAAGACCAAGGGCCTCTTCTCCCATTGATGCCTGACAAGGCCAATCTCTGCTACATATGCAGCTAGAACCATGGGTCCCTCCATGAGTACTCTTTGGTTGGCGGTTTAGTCCCACTGAGTTCTGGCAGGTCTGTTTTGTTGATACCGTTCTTCCTATGGGGTTGTAAACCCCTTCATCTCCTTCAGTCCTTTCCCTAACTCCTCCATTGGGGTCCCCATGCCAACTCCAATGGCTTCCATATCTGTGTTTGTCAGGCTCTGGCAGAACTTTTCAGGAGACAGCTATATCAGGCTCCTGTCAGCAAGCACTTCTTGATATCTGCAATAGTGTCTGGGTTTGGTGTCTGTATATGGGATGGATCACCAGGTAAGGCAGTCTCTGAATGGTCGTTCCTTTAGTCTCTGCTCCACATTTCCCCCCCTTTATTTCTTTTAGACAGGAGCAATTCTGGGTTTAAAATTTGGAGATGAGTGGGTGGCCCCAATCCGCAACCAGGTGCTCCCTTGTCTAACCTCTGGATATGGTCTCTACAGGTCCCTCCCCTTTGTTGGGTATTTCAACTAATGTTATCCCTGTTGGGTCCTAGGAACCTCTTACTTTCCTGGCATCTTGGACTTTCTGGTGACTACCCCCAGTTTCCCATCCCCCATTGCTACACCCCTCTGTTCAATTTTCTGACCGTCTCTATATCATTCCCATCTCCTCACATACCTAATCCTGCCCCCCTTTCCCCACTCCTTTCTTCCTCCCATGTCCCTCCTACCCTCTACCTCCTGTTCAGTATATGTTCCCTGTTCTAAGAAGGACTGAAATATCCTCACTTTGGTGTTCCTTCTTCTTGAGCTTCATATGGTCTGTGAGTTGTATCATGGGTTTTCTGAGCCTTTTGACTCATATCTATGTATCAATGAGTAAATACCATGCGTATTCTATTGTGACTGGGTTACCTTATTTAGGATGACATTTTCTAGTTCGGGATGTCAACTTCTGTTGGAATTATTCAAGCTGGAAATTTTAACTGGCTTGTTATGTGTAAGTTTTGTTCAGGTGACCATAGCCACTGTAAGTTTACATTTGCAACAGTTCTGTCACCAGATCTCACAGTCCGTCTCCCCACCCTCTGGCTTTTCCAATCTTTCTACCTCTTCTTTCATGATGATCTCTGAGCCTTAGATGATGGGTGGTCCATATGAGATCCTATGTATGAATGTGTTCCATAGCCACTTATTCTTAGCAATTAAACAGTTATGTGACTAAGTAGGAACCAATACCCACTGTGAAGGAAGAATCTGTCCTCAAAGTTTAGAGCAACACACAGTAATCTGTGGGTAAAAGAAAAGATATTCAGAAGATCATGACTTTCATATGACCATTGGCATATGGCTTTTAAAGATGTCTAATTGAAATTTCACTCCTTCAATATCTTCTCTTTATATTTGTCTTCTTTGTCTCCACAGAATCTCCACACATTTGCCTGTACCAAGTCAGTTTTGGCGTTGAATAATATTTCATTGCATAAGTATAATACATTTTATTTATCTGATCGTCATTTGATTGCTCATTCTGCTTTGTGACAATTGTAAATTGTAGTTGCATGCATAATGAAACAAAACCATTTGTTTGAATCCCACAACTATTTTTGCTATGTTCCCTGGTGTACAATTTCTCAGTTATATGGTAACTTTATGTTATTTATTCCACAGATACAATATTAATGGTTGTGAGTTCCATTTCCCAAAGGACCTCACTGTGCCCCTCAGGCTGATCTCACAGGGCATTACTGTGCAGCTAAGCTGAATTCACAAGGTTACAAAGTAGCTACGCTGACCACACAAAGTCTTATTGTGCAACTTTGCTGCCATAAGATTGACACTGAAACTTCTTCCTGATGTTCATGTGTGCTGGAATCACAGGCATGATCCAACACATTTGACTTGATTTCTATTTTTTGTTCAGTTTTTAGTCAACTTTTCTCATTCCCACTCTCCTCCTCTTCTGTTTAAAACAGACTCACTTTGACACAGTTCCTATTCTACATTGTGTATGGTATTCATCACATTGTATTATGTTAATCCAACTGGATGATTTATGTATCAGTTAAAATACAAAATATGTTTTAAAGATGCACACTTTAGTTCATATTTTCACACTGTGGTACTGCTTTCCATTGCTCAATAGAAATTTAATTTCCTTCCTATAGCTCTTACATCTAATGTCATTGCTATTGAATATAGAGTATATCCTTTAAACAGTTTTTTCACATAAGGAGGAATGTGGCTTAAGGTACACACTGTCTGTCTCATCCCTGATTATTCTGTTATACAATGGGAATGGAATTTCAGAGTTTAGATATGACAACAGTTTTTGGAACCTCAACTACTTGGAAGCAACAATACTTAGGATCTTTGAACAAACAGCCACAATTTGAAATTTTATGAAATATTATCTACTTATGTAAAATATATACAATATACATTGTATGTGTGCATGTGTCTGTGTGTGCTTATATGACTGTGTGTACAGCAAAGTAGCTTTGTATGTCACTGGTCAGTAGATGACATCATAATTCAAGAAACAGGATAAAAGACAAAAAGAAGACTAGGAACAGAAGAACTGAAGGTGTGCATGTTCCTATTGAAGAATATATGCAGAATTAAGTAGAGATGTTCTCTAGGAAATGAAAAGGTCTAGAGGAAGATCTGGCTTCACATGGAGATGATGATGATGATGATGATGATGATGGTGGTGGTGGTGGTAGTGGTGGTGGTGGTGGTGTGCGTGTGTGTGTGTGTGTGTATGTGTGTGAACAATAGAGTACAAAGAACTGGATTGTGTGTCACCAAGCAAGGACAAGTGTAGAAAAAAGGGATCAGGGTTATTTCATGCTCCAGTGAGGCAAAGAATATAAAAAAGTAAAGAAAAATTCTTTTTTTGTACAGAAATGAGACAAACGAGGAGAATTGGTCTATGATCACAATCATGCTCACTCACCACTCCTTTGTGTGAGGTGGAAATTTACTGAACTTCTTATTCTTTAGTCTGTGAAACCAAACTTTCTCTACCTCCCTGAGATTGTCACAAAAGGAAAATATAGCCAAACACTAGAAACAGTTGTTTTATAAAGTAATATATGAACATGCATTAGACATTACCAGATTCTAGCTTTCTTTCTTTTCCCCTTACTTTCAGGGAAGTAAATTGAATTGTCCCCTTTTATAGATCAATTCCAAATTACTAGAAAAATTAAACAAGTGACAATTGTGCAAAATGATTCTAACCAATTTTGATCAGAGTAAAGTCTTGTCAGAAAAGATAACATGGGTATATGGGGAGAATGTGGGGAGTTCAGAGAAAAAATATCATCAAAATCAGTGTTTGAATACCAGTAGGAAATGATAGAAGGAAGGTTAGTGGAGATGTTTCATTGTTATCCAGTGTCATGAATCCATTGCTTTAGCTATTTTAACTGTTACATCAGTGAACACAGAAATTATGGCACAATGATAAATTTTTGCAGCAACCTAAGATGAAGAGAGAGCATATTAGACAATACCTAAAAAAGCATTAGACAATTTGCATTTCCAGGATTGTTTATGCAAGGTAAGGATGAAGTTGTAGCTAGATTTAAAAACCAACCTTTCTTACTATGGGTGCTTTGCTAAACCTCCTCTCTTTTGTGTATATAACAGTTATGTAGCAAATTCTTTCATGTAGCTCCTAAGAAGATGGATATTATCTGACACAAAATATTTACCTCACGACATTTATTACAATCCCAAATGCTACCATTACAAAGAATTTTTTACTGCAGGTAATTCTTCATGTCTTTGCTCCTCAGGATGTAGATGAAATGACCTCTTGCTCTCCACTGTACAGATATCCAGGAACTAGAGACTGAATAGAGGAGAGACCTAGGGTAGAACCAAACACTAATGGAAAAAAAGTCAATGAAATAACTCCTAATGATATTATGCTGTGCACATACATTTGTGCCTTGTCCAGGTATTATCAGATTGAATTCTTCTGGCTCCAAATGGAGCAAATTCAGAGACATACAGCCAAACATTATGCAGAAAGACAGTAAAAATTTGCAGTATTCCACTTTCTCCCTCTCCTCAGAGATGGGGGAAACCTGTGGAAGAGGGCAGGACAGAGTGTAGAAATGAAAGGTGTTGTAGGATACCAGAAGAATATGTTCCCACCAAATTACCTGCACAATTGTTCACATGGGCTCCCAAAGCCTGAAAAGGCAAACGTGGGTCCTGCAGGGGTCTCTACCAGGTCCTCTGCCTATACATTAGTTCTGTTAACTTGGTGTTTCTGTGGGACTACAGTGTTTTCAGGTTTATCTCTGAATCTTTTACTGACCTTAAGAGTCTGTTCCTCATGTTGTTTTATCTTGGCTATCCTTAATTTGAGGGCTTTCATATTTCCTTATTTTATCTTGTTTTGTGGTATTTAGTTCTCTTCTCTTGGAGGCCAGCTCTTTTTAGAAGAGGAAAGGGAGAGGGAGTAATTATGGGGTAGAGAATGTAGGAGGAACTAAAATAAATGGTGTGAAATGAAACTGCTTGGCATGTATTATATGAGCAAAGAAACTTTTTCTATAGCAATAAAAAATGTAAGGAATAGAATGTGATAAAACATTCATTCTTGCCTTATGATTTTCTAGAACCACATATTCAAGGCTTAGGATGGCATTACTGAGTCACCAAAGTCCCTTTCCCTAACTTAAGTGCTTTGTAAAATTTCCTTTTACAAATGGGATTATTATGTGGTATGTTCTTGTATTTGGGACTCCTTTGAAGGATATATTTTGTAATATTAGTATCAACATACTCACTAAAATTTAGGATAAAATCCCAGTTTTGCCATTATGAAGATAGTTTTTTTCTTGATAAATACTCTTACAAGGGCCTCCTTTATATCTCTGTTCCTCAGGCTGTAGATGAAAGGGTTCAGCATGGGAGTCACCACTGTGTACATCATGGCCATGGAAGCCTCCTTCACTGTAAAGGTATTACCTGATGGGCATAAGTAGAGACCAATAATTGTCCCATAGAACAGTGAGACCACAGCCAGGTGGGAGCCACAGGTGGAGAAGACCTTGTGGATGGCCTGGCTAGATGAAACCTTTAGAATGGAGAAAACAATATGTACATAGGACACAACAATGAGTAGGAATGGGATGACCATAAGGGGCCCTCCCAAGAAAAATATCACAAGTTCATTTATATAAGTATCAGAGCAGGCCAAGTTGAGCAGGGCAGATATGTCACAGAAAAAGTGGCGGATAACTCTGTCCTCACAGAATGCTAATCTAGCCAAGAGTAGAGTGTGCAACAAGGAATTCAGCAAGGCAAACACCCAGGACAGCAGCACCAGACACACACAGAGCTTGGGGCTCATGATGCTGGTGTAGTGAAGGGGAAGGCAGATGGCCATATAGCGGTCATAGGCCATGATCACAAGGAAAAAGATTTCCAGGCCTCCAAAAATATTGGAAAAATACATTTGTGTCAGACAACCTGCATAGGTGATGGATGTGTCCTTGCTCTGCATGTTCTGGAGCAAATTGGGCATTGTGACAGAGGAAAAGCAGAGGTCAGAGAAGGACAAGTTGCTGAGAAAGAAGTACATGGGGGTGTGGAGATGGGAGTCCAGTAGAATGAGGATGATGATGATGAAGTTTCCCAGGACAGTGGTGAGGTACATGGCCAGGAACAGGGTGTAGAACAGGTGCTGGTGCTCTGGGGCGATGGGCAGGCCCAGGAGGAGAAATTGGGTTATGATAGTCTTGTTGCTCATTATCATACTTCTCCAGTATCCTAATTAAAAAATACCAGAGAAGGTACCCTGAGGTGCTGAGAAAGAGGTATATTCTTTTGCTTTAGGATGAAATGTTCTATAGATATCTGTGAAATCCATTTGCTCTATAACTTCTGTTAGTTTCTCTGTGTCTGTGTTTAGTTTGTGTTTCTCTGATATGTCCATTGATGAGAGTGGTGTGCTGAAGTCACCGACAATTGTTGTGTGAGGTGCAATGTGTGCTTTGAGCTTTAATAAAGTTTCTTTTATGAATGTGCTCTTCACTGCCCATAGAAAAACAAAGTCAATAAGGTTTTCATCAGAACTCTGTTATTTTAGATCCATTCCTTTTTCTTAACTCAAACTGCTGTTGCATATTCTAAAATATCTTTTCTCCATTCTTCTCCTAATTCATCCATTATTTTCTGTGATATTTTCTCCATTAATCAGGACCACATCTTTTCTTTACTGGAATATGGAAGCAGACTCAGTTCATGTCCATGTTCTCCTGTCTTCTGACCCTTCTCTTATCCTTCAACATGCTTCAATTACTCTGTGGCATTCAAACAGTGGAGTTACTTCACATGTTTTCTGATTTATTCTTTAGATTACCACTCTTGCTATGCAGATAAGAACAAAGAACCTCTGAGGGACACAAATTCTCTTTTGTTATCTCACAGTTGTCAGTGGTACATCCCATATGGTTCCACATACTTTCCACTCATCATTCAATGCTGGGTCAATCTCTTCAAAATCCACATTTAGAGTTGTTGTTTCACTTTCCTCTCATTTCTTCCCCTCCCTTTTTATTTCATTTTTTTCATTCTCACTCCTATGTAATGTTTACTGCTTGTCACATACATAGCTAAATTTACCCTGTCCTCCTATACTATGCGAGACCCTCAGTCATGATTCATTGCATCTTATACTTATATTCCGTGTACTTAATACTTTGATTATGGCTTTAAACTATCTTCCTATGAATTGTAAAGTGTATGCAGGAAAGGCCACCTATGTCTTCATTCTATTTGGTTGTTTATCATCATTCAAAATTTCCAGCTAGGGTCAATACCTATCATGTTGCATGAATTTAGCAAGTCAATATTTGTTCCCTGAAGCAAAAACTGATACAGATTAGTTCAACCTCAATGGCAGAAAAATTGCCATTTAAATATAAATACATGAAAACCCAATGCTAAATTTTACACTCTACAATGCTTGTGAGATTTTTAACGTATGTTTTCATTGTTATGGTTAATCATTTGTTTAACTTCTCAGAACTATCAATGACTACAAATCATATACATATGCTTTAATCCTCAAAATGTAATTTATTCTGATGTGAAACACAAATAGGAAGATACATATATATATATATATATATATATATATAAATTATAAAAAGAATCAACAAAATTACTTTGAATCTTCACTTGAGTTATTCCTCAAAAATTTATTCTATATGTGAAAATTAATTTATACATCAAATAGGTTAATTCCAATGCTAATTTTTAAATAATTCTATTTGATATGCAGGTATTCTCTAAATGTCATTAAGATGTGTGGATTTAGAGTAAATAAGAAACACTCTAGCTTCTACCTAGTCGTTTCTGCTCGGGCGGACTCTTAGCTGATCTGCTCCAGTGAAGACACCCAATCCTGACCCATCCTAGAGGACCTGCTGCACTCAGAGCAGTTGATATGAGCCCACCCTCTGGAGTCACAGAGCTGCTTCTGGGAACCCAGTGGACTTTGGACCCACCATCCACCAAAATCCCTGCCCTCTGAAATACCACTCCCCTTCCATTCTTTCTGTTTCTTCCCTGGTCCTTCCTGCTGGGGCAGATTCTCAGCTGGTCTGCTCTAGTGCAGACACTAAATCCTAACCCATCCTAGAAGACCTGCTGCATTCAGAGCAGTAGTGGAAGAGCTGAACTCAGAGCAGTTGAGGGCCCACTGCACTCAGCATTTGAGGATCCACTGCACTCAGAGCAGTTGAGGATCAGCTGTACTCAGAGAAGTTGGACAACATCTTGACTGCTCCACTGAAGACCCAATAGTCTGAAGACCTCCAGGGAGATCTACTGCAGCCAGGCAAAAGATCAGCAGCTTCACTGCCCCTGTGAAGGGCCCCCAGTTGGAAGGCCCACCGGCGGTCTGCTACCACCAAGGCTGCAGGCCTACTAGGAGAACTGAATCAACTCAGGGACAAAAGAGGCAGACTTCAGACAGTCACCTAGACCAACAAACACCAAGGATATCCAGATGGCTAAAGGCAAGTGCAAGATCATATGCAGCAGAAGCCAATATATTTGGGCATCAGCAGAACCCAGTTCTCCCAACAGAGAAAGACCTGACTACAACAACACACCTGAAAATCAGGAATCTGTCCTAAAATTCTATCTCATGAAGATAATAGCGTCCTTTAAGGAGAATATCAATAACTCATTTAAGGAAATATATTAAAACACAGGTAAGCAGGTAAAGGAATTGAATAAAGTGATCCAAGAACTAAATATGCAAGTAGAAACAATAAAGAAAAAAATGGAGGCAAACATGGAAATGGAAAGAAAACCTAAGAAAGAGGTTAGGAATTACAGATGTAAGTATCACCAACACAATACAAGAGTTAGAAAAGAGAATCTCAGGTGTAGAAGATACCATTGAAGATGTTGACACAGCTGTCAAAGAAAATTGAAAAAATAAAAAATTCCTAACCCAAATAATCCAGGAAATTCAGGATACAATGTAAAGACCAAATCTAAGAATAATCAGAATAGTGGAGAACAAAGATTCCCAGCTCAAAGGATCTGAAACTTCCAGCAACAGAATCATAAAAGAAAAAGGGGAAATCATTTGGAATGTAAATAAAGAATATATAAAATAAACAAAAAAGAAAAGAAATACAAAAAAAGAAAAGAAAACTTCCCCAACATAAAGAAATAGATGGCCATAAAATTACAAGAAGCCTACAGAACACCAAATAAATGGGACCAGAAAATAAAATGCTCTCATCACATGATAATAAAAATACTAAATGCACAGATTGAAGAAAGAATATTAAAAGCTTCAAGGGAAAAAGACTAAGTAACATAGAAATGTAACATCTAACAGACTTATACTAGACTTCTCAACAGAGTCTATGAAATCCAGAAGAACCTGTTTAGTGGTCATGCAGACTCTAAGAGAAAACAAATGCCAGTCTAGGCTTCTGTAACCAGCAAAACTCTCAATCAACATAGATCAAGAATCCAAAATATTATAGTACAAACCAAATTTAAATAGTATCTATCTACCAATCCTGCCCTACGGAGGAACCTAGAAGGAAAACTCCAACACAAGGAAGGTGTCTGCACCAAAGAAAGGACAAGATATTAAGCATCTCACAACACAGCCAAAAGGAGAGAACCACAAGCTCATAAAGCCACTTACAAAAACAAACATATCAGGAATCAACTATCATATCTCTTTAATACCTATCAATATTAATGTACTCAGATCACCTACAAAAAAGACATAAACTAACATACTGGATTCACAAACAAGATCCAGCATTTTGCTGCATTCAAGAAACATGCTTCAATAACAAAGACAGACACTATCTCATAGGAAAAGGATGGTAAAAGGTCTTTTGAATAAATGGTCCCAGGAAACAACTAGGAATTGCCATCCTAATATTCAATAAAATAGACTCTCAATCAAAAGTTATAATGCATAATGAAGGACACTTCATATTCATCAATAGGAAAATCCACCAAGAGAAAATTCTCAATTCTGAACATCTATGCCCCAAAGGCAAGAGCACCCACATTTATAAAACAAACTTTACTAAAGCTCAAAACACACATTGAATCACACTTAATAATAGTGGGAGACTTCAACACCCCACTCTCACCAATGGACAGGTTATTGAAACAGAAACTAAGCAGAGACAGTGAAACTATGAGAGGTAATGAACCAAATGCATTTTACAGATATCTATGGAACATTTCACCCTAAAAAAAGAATACTCCTTCTTCTCAGCACCTCATGGTACCCTTTCCAAAAATGACCATATTATTGGTCACAAATCAACCCTCAACTGATACAATTAGAATGAAATAATACCATGCAAATTATCAAATCACCATGGCCTAAGGCTGGTCATCAATAATAACAAAAACTACAGTAAGCCCACATACATGTGGAAACTTAACAACTCTCTACTCAATGATAACTTGGTCAGGAAAGAAATAAAGAAAGAAATTAAAGATTTTCTGGAATTTAATGAAAATATTGACACATTATATCCAAACTTATGGGCCACAATGAAAGCAGTGCTAAGAGGAAAGCTCATAGCACTAAGTGCCCTGGTAAAGAAACTGGAGAGATCTTACACTAACAACTTAACTGCACACCTGAGAGTTCTAGAACAAAAAGATGAAAACTCACCCAAGAGGAGTAGAAGGCAGAAAATAGTTAAAATCAGAGCTGAAAGCAACCAAATAGAAATAAAGAAAACAAGAAAAAGAGTCAAGAAGCCAGAATCTGGTTCTTTGAGAGAATCAAAAAGATAGATAAACCCCTAGCCAAACTAATTAAAGGGCCCAAAGCCAGTATCCAAATTAAGAAAATCAGAAATGAAACTAGTGGATTCAAAACAGAAACTGAGGAAATTAAAAAATATCATCAGATCCTACTACAAAAGATTGTACTCAACAAAACTGTCAAATATAGATAAAATGGATGGATTTTCTAGATAGATTACACATACCAAAGTTAAATCAAGAGCAGGTAAACTATCTACCTAGGTCCATATGGCACAAGGAATTAGAAGTCATTAAAAAACTCCCAACAAAGAAAAGCCCAGGGCAATATAGATTTAGTGTAGAATTCAACCATATCTTCAAAGAAGACCTGATATCAATTTTCCTCAAAGTATTCCATAGAGTAGAATGAGAGGGAACACTACCTAAATCATTCTATGAAGCCACAATTACTCTAATACCTAAACCATACAAGGACCCAACCATTAAAAGAACTTTAGACCAAACATGCTTACGAATATTGATGCAAAAATACTCAATAAAATTCTTGCAAACCAAATCCAAGAACACACCCAAACCATAATTTACCATGATCAAGTGGGCTTCATTCCAGCAATGCAAGGTTGATTCAATATATGAAATTCCATTAACATAACTCACTATATAAAAAAAACTCAAACAATTCATATAATCATCTCCTTAGATGTAGAGAAAGTATTTGACAAAATACAACACCCCTTCATGTTAAATGTATTAGAGAGATAAGGAATTCAAGGCCCATACCTAAATATAATAAATGAAATTTACTGCAAACCAACAGCTAATATCAAATTAAATGGAGATTTTCTTGAAGCAATCCCACTGAAATTGTGGACAAGACAAGGGTGCCCACTCTCCCCATATCTATTTATTTTAGTACTGGAAGTGCTAGCTAGAACAAAAAGAAAACAAAAATAGATCAAGGAGATACAAATGGGCAAAGAAGAAATAAACATATCACTATTTGCAGATGATATGATGGTATATATAAGTAACTCCAAAAATTCTATCAGAAAACTCCAGCTGATAAACAACTTCAGCAATGTGTCCAGATATAAATTAACTCAAATAAATCAGTAGCTTTCCTTTATACAAATGATAAACAGGTTGAGAAAGACATTTTGGAAACAACTCACTTCACAATAGCCACAAATAATATGAAATACCTTGGGCTAACTCTAACCAAACAAGTGAAGATCTTTATGAATGTAACTTCAAATCTCTCAAGAAAGAAATCAAAGAACATCTCAGAAAATGGGTAGATCACCCATGCTCATGAATTGGCAGAATTAACATTGTAAAAATGGCCATCCTACCAAGGCTAATCTATAGATTCAATGTAATCCCCACCAAAATCCCAACACAATTCTTCAAAGATGTGGAAGGAGCAATTTCCACATTCATCTGGAAAGAAAAAAATAGAACAGCGAAAACAATTATTAAGAATACAATAACTTTGGGGGAATCACCATCCCTGAACTCAAGCTTTACTACAGAGCAATAGTGATAAAAACTGCATGGTATTGGTACATAGACAGACACATTGATCAATGCAAGAGCATTATAGACCCAGAAATAAAACCACACACTTATGGACAATTGATCTTTGACAATGAAACCAAAAATATACAATGGAAAATAGAAACCATCTTCAATAAATTGTGCTGGTCTAACTGGATGTCTATATGTAGAAAAATGAAAATATATCTATATTTGTCACATGAACAAAGTTCAAGTCCTAGTGGATCAAGGACCTCAACATAAAACCAGATACACTGAATCTAATAGAAGAGAAAGTGGGAAAGAGTCTTGAATTCCTTGGCACAGGGGGAAATTCCCTAACAGAACTCAAATGGCTCATGCTTTAAGATCAAGAATTGATAAATGGGCCCTCATGAACCTGGAAAGCTTCTGTAAGTCAAAGAACATAGTCAATAAGACAAATTGGAAACATACAGATTGAGAAAAAACATTCACTTACCCCATATCTGATATATGGCTAATATTTAAAATTTATAAAGAACTCAAGAAGTTAATTGCCAAAAAAACAAACAGTCCAATCAAAAAATGGGGTATACAACTAAACCAAGATTTCACAACTGAGGAATCTCTAGTGGCTGAGAATCACCTAAAGAAATGTTCAAAATCTTTAGTGATCATTGAAATGCAAATCAAAATTACCTTGAACTACTACCTTACATCAGTCAGAATGGTTAAGTTCAAACCTCAGGTGACAACATATGTTGGAGAGGATGTGAAGAAAGTGGGACACTCCTCCATTGCTAGTGGGATTGCAAATAGATACAACCACTCTGGAAACAATCTGGAGGTTCCTCAGAAAATTGGAAATAGATCTACTTGAAGACCCAGCTATATCACTCTTGGGAATATATGCAAAAGATACCCAACCATGCCACAGGATCACATGTTCCACTATGTTCATAGTGGCCTTATTTGTGATAGCCAGAAGATGGAAACAACCTAGATGTCCCATGACAGAAGAATGAAAATTGAAAAATGTGATTTATTTTCCCAATGGAATCCTACTCAGCTATTAAGAATGAGGACATACTGAGATTTGCAGGCAAATGGATAGAACTAGAAAATATTCTCCTAAGTGAGATAACTCAGACCCAAAAGCACATGCATGGTATGTACTCACTAATAAGTGGATATTAGCCAAAAAGGCAGAATAACCAAAATATAGCCTAAAAAAGTCAAAAATGTCAAAACGCTGAAGGGCCCAAGTTAGGCATCTTGACTTGGAAGTTGAAGAAAGCAATCACAAGTGAGGAGGGAAGGTGGGATCTGGGAGTTAAAGTGGACAGGGTCAAAGAATAGGCAGTAGATGGGAACCTAAACTGGTATTCAGTGGGGAAAAAGGACTGAAGCCCTGAGGGCCAGGTGAAAGAAGGAAAACAGTCAACTTGGGGAGATAGGAGGTTGGGGGCACCCCCCAGAATGCACCAGAGAGCTGGGAGATAAGAGACTCTCAGCACTCAAAGGGAGGGACTTTACATGAAATTCTCGACAGTAGGGAGAGGGAACTTCTAGAGCCTACCTCTAGCAGGAAGACAGGGCATCAAATGAGGGAGCGGAGGGTCATCCCACAGTCACAAGTTTGACCCATATTCGTTCCTCTATGAAAGAATTACACGGATGGAAGTGGAAAGCAGCCTGAGGAAAAGAAGTTTCAGAGAGAGAGGCCCAAAGTGGGATCCAGCTCAAGGGGAAGCTACAAGGGCTTATATTATTACAGAGCCTATGAAGCACTCACAAAAAGGAACCTAACATGATCGAACTCCAGAAGATCCAACAAGCAGGTGAAAGACTCAGATGAAGATATTTGCACCCAACCAATGGACAAAAGCAGCTGACCCCTGTTGTAGAATTAGGGTAGGCTGAAAGAAGTTGAGAAAGTCAACCCTGTAGGAGGACCAGCAGCCTCAATTTATCAGGACACCTGAGGTCTCTCAAACACTGGACAACCAAACAGGCAGCATACACCAGGTTGTATGAGGTCCTCAACACACATATCATTGCAGACTGCTGGGTCTGTATTCATTCAGAGATGATGCATCTAACCTTCAAGAGACCTGAGGCCCCAAGGTGTTTAGAGGTTATGTGGGGTAAGGGATGGGGATGTCCACGTGAAGATGGGTTGGGGAGGAGGTATGGGCTATTGAACTGTCAGAGGGTGGATGGGAGGGGGAAATAATATATGGAATGTAAAAATATAAATACATTAATTAATTTAAAATAAGAAAAACAACACTCCATCACATGAAGAGCTTCATACAATCAGATGAAGGATTTAGGTAGAAAAATACAGTTCTTTACAGAAAAAAATTTTCTTCTTCTGCCTTAGATACAAGTGTTTAAACTCCACTCTTCTCAGGGATTCCAATGTTCTAGATAGTTCATCAAATATTATCATATCAGTCTCTAACATCAGTCTGTGCCCTAAGTCACATGTAAGTGAACACACACACACACACACACACACACACACACACACACACACTCTGTGGTTCTTGACAACACTGGTTAATTTAAATCTATGATGCATCTCAAAGTTAACAAAACAGGAGAAACATCTGTAGATCTCAGCAAGTGTTCTGAAACGTTACAACCTAGTCTGAGGGCTGTCATATTCACAGACTGACAGCGCTTAGTCCAGCTATATTCAATGCTTACATGCTTAAGGCATCTTGGATAAACATTACAGAGGGAAAACCATATAGGAAAAAAGTCATGCACCATTTAAAAAGATGTTCTCCTTGTGTATGCAAGTCTGGCCTAGCGAACAAACAAACAAACACCACTCCAGACTCTTTGCTGAGCACTGAAATGGTAGGACTGTGTAAGCAAGTTCAGTTTCTGCTTCTTCAGTAAATGAACAGTGCTTTTTTGTTATGTATAGATCAGGATCCAGAGGAATGACCCTCAATTGTTACCACTGATGGGCCCATGGACTTCATACCTTCCTTAGATGTTAAAACACAGTTATCAAATTTAACAGCACAGGAAAATCACAAGAGATATTTTTCTAACATTTGCGTATCTTCTTGTAGTCTGTAGAATTACTGAGTTTTTTTGAGTAGTTCTCAATCTACATTTACTTGAACATATAAATGCCACCTTTGATGGACTGTATTTAGGAGTAATCTTATATAACACCAGTAAAACAGGTTTTCAAACTTATGCAATAAAGTTAACCATCATCTTGGGGAGGATATTGTTCAGAGTTTGCTAAGACACCACAGGATAAAGTATACCAAAGTACCCTTAAGCAAAACCACAGTGATCTCTGTCTTACATGGCTAATCTTGTGTTGAAATTGTATAATACTGAGAGAAAAATATAATCAATAATTATAATGAACCCACCAATATGAAAGAGAATACATAAGGACCATGAAACAAATACTTTTACAGTGTGATGCAGTTTTAGAAGACATAGAAGTATGTCATTATACCTGAAAAGCTGTCCTGCATCTCGCTGGATGTTCATGTGGATTCACAGAAACACTCCTGTTTATTTTCCTGACTAAACTTAGCTCTCCCGAGCCTGAGTCCTTGTTTCTGGTTCATGATCCTGGTTACCTTTATTTTATCTGCAGACAAAGGACTAGCAGCCTCTGTACTCATCACCTATCTGCACCATCCCTGCACACATCCCCCTGTCATCCCTGGGCCTCAAGTGCCCAACATCCCAGAGGAGTCCAAATCCTCTATAACTCATTAAATAAGGAATAGTAATTACTTAGGACCTTTCTTGGGCCAATTTATTACAGGAATGTCTAGTGGAGACCAATTATGGCCACTGATCACTATTTCCTGTACTTAAGAGAAGGTAGTATTTAAAGACAACAAGAAACAACACTAAAAACAGCACCAATAAGAAAGCAAAAAAAGCATGGACAGGTGTATAGTCATTCCATATTCAGATTATGAACATGAGTTCTACTTTACTGGAGCTCTCTTTTTTAGCATGGAAAGGGAAGAAAGGTGACTGCATACCATCCCAAATATCAGGAAATTTTCTGATTATAAATGATTTAAAGTGTTTCACACACAACAAAATTTTATGCAAACATCAGTTGTTTTTGCTTCTTTTGATGTAAGGCTATGCTTTAATTGGCTAAGTCGGGTCTTCAGCCCATCCAATGGTAGTTTTTAAGCAGCATGAGATCATCAAAAATCACACACACTTGGGAAGCTTCCAAGGACAATGTGACAATTCAATGTGACAGACTACCCACAAGAGGACAGTGCAAACAGTCAACTTTCTGAAAATATATAAATATCATCATCCAGCATTCTACCAGTGCCAATATGTGCAAACAGCAGGAACATGGCAAGCAGATGGCGTTTTTAAGGATTCCTCAATGGAATACTAAAGTATTTCATGTGCTCCTGCGTTTTCACTCATTTTGACTTTTTTATCTCTCTATGAATGTGTTAATTGTAGCTACTACAACCACTGTCCAATCACCTGTCATATATGTGATAGTATTTCATAATGCTGTGTTCTGTGGGTTCACTATTTATCATGAGGTCATAGGTAGCATTTATAATTCCTGCATTCAGAATAGTTTCTCAAACTGGATTCAGTAGTGAGAGGAATTTCATTACAAAATAATGAAATACAAATTTTCAATCCCAGGGAATCTTGATCCTTATTGATAGAAATTTTGTTGGGTTGTTAAAGATGATTAACTTTTTTCCTTTGTGTGTAGAAATAGTAATTGGGGTCTATGGATGTATCCAGGATTTTAGACACAGTGATGCCATCTCTGGCTACATAGAACTATCACATTTTATGTATTAATCAATTGATTTTAAATATTTCAAGAAGAATGATGGGTCTTTGTTTCCATGAGAAGCAAAAGTGATTCTATGGTTGGTTCAAGTTCCTATTCAATTGTTCTTATGAACTGTGATATTCATTTACATAAGTATAGCTAAATAGCCTAGTACTTCAATGTCATTCAAGCCGTCTACAATGAATTTTAGATCCCATATTTCCCCAGAGAATTCCATGCATGTTCACACACATTCTTACCTCCAACCATCCACAGATAATGACACTCTTTTTTGCTTACTAGTTTTTCTATACTTGGTTTTTCACATAAATATAAGATCGTTATTATTGACTTCATTATGTTTATTTATTTTCAAGATATGTCTAATAGTTCTAGGTGCCAATATTTTTTTAACTGCCACATAATACATCAATCATTGTACAGACATGACATGATTAATAGTAAATAAGCTGTCTTGCCAATTTTTGCTGTCATTTGCTTTCTTGATTATGATTCTTCTTAATGGAATGAAATGCAATCTCAAGGTAATTTTTATTTTGATTACCATGGTGCTGAGAGATGTCGAATACTTGAAAAAGTGTATATTGGTCATTTGCATATCTTCTTTTGAGAACTACCCAAGTAGTCTTTTGCCGATATTTTACTTATTGTTTTCCTGTTCTTTTTATTTTCAAGTTGTTTATGTATTCCGGATACTAATCTCCTGCAGGTGTGCAACTCCAAAGATTTCTTCACATGTTGAAGGCTGTGTTTTCACTCAGGCCACTTTCTGTTTTGTTGCTCTGAAGCATTTTTATTTTAGAAGATCATATTTGTTAATTGTCATTATTTACCATGCAACTAGAGTCACTTCAGATGGTCCTGACGCCATCCCTGGAACCGTTTCCATTGTCCTTTCCTCTCATGGAATTTTTTCAGTTTCAGGACCATCACTAGAATCTTGGATCCATTTGGAATCGATTTGTGTGAAAATTCAGAAATGGGAGCTAGTTTCATTCTTCCACACATAGATATTCAGTTTCTCAGCACCTCAGAGAGAGAAGGAGGGAGAGGGAGAGGGAGAGAGAGAGGGAGAGGGAGAGGGAGAGGGAGAGGGAGAGGGAGAGGGAGAGAAAGAAGGAGAGGGATAGTGGGAAGGAGAGACAAGGGGATGGAGATAGAATTCTTTTTTCTCCAGTGAGCATCTTTAGAAACCTTGTAAAGTATTAGGTAGTTAATTAGGTCGTTTGAGAGTTTATACTTGGATCTTTATTCTGTTCCATTAGGCTCTGAATGCTCCTATGACTCTGAAATATAGCAGGAAATCAGAAATGATAATATATGCAATAGCATTTTTATTATTATTGGAAGGAGTTACTGATTTACTTGATTATCCAACAGCTTTGCTGATTTCCATATGATGTTTTCAATGAATAGTGTTAGTAGATTTTGCAGGAATTGATTTAAATTTATCAATGAGGCATCCATTTTCACAATATTACTTCTTTAGTATTGCAAGACCTTTCATCCTACTTCTAACATCATGTAATTTCTCTTTTCAGGTATAAAATTTTTGTTATTGATACCTTTGACTTCATTGTTTACATTTCTGTTTTACCTTAATTTTGTAGAGAATTTTATGCATCAGCACGATATTTACATTATTTCCATCTGTCTCTCTAACTCTCCCCATGTTTTCTCATAAAAATATGTCAGTTTGTAAGACTTTACATTTTGTTAGAGCCATCTTCGTACTTCTAAAATATTTGGTTTTGAAATGAAATTTACGTTCTCTACTTCTGATCATGACTTGATGCCTATGCTAGAACAACTTAGATCCCACACCTACACTAACCGAACTTATCAGTTTATCAAAAACCAGAAAAAAACAAGACATGAAGTTGTGAGGAAGTTGTTGGTGGGACATAGGGCAAGTTGAATCAGAAATTGGGAGGTTGGATAAGACCAGAAATTCTCAACAATAACGAATAGCTTTAGATTCTTTCAAATTTAACGCAGAAAGTCACAGCGAATACTAATAGTTGTATAATAAGGACTTTTATTTTATATATATATATATATATATGTTTAATTAAAATAAAGACATTAGATATATTCCTTATTTACATTTCAAATGATTTCCCTCTTACTGGTTCCCCCCCTTCCCAAAAGTCCCATACACCCTCTTTCTTCTCCCTGCTCCCCAACCAACCCACTCCTGCCTCCCCTTCCTGGTATTCCCCTACACTGCCATATTGAGCCCTTCCAGGACCTGGCTCCTCTCCTTCCTTCTTCTTGGGTATCCTTTGATATGTGAATTGTTCCTTAGGTATTCCAAGCTTCTGGATTAATATCCACTTATCAGTGAGTGCATATCATGTGTGATTTTTTTTGTGAATGGGACACCTCACTCAAGACGACATTCTCCAGTTCCACCCACTTGCCTAAGAATTTCATGAATTCATTGTTTTTAATAGCTGAATAGTATTGCATAGTGTAAATATACCACATTTTCTGTATCCATTTCTCCATTGAGGGACATTTGGGTTCTTTCCAGCTGCTGGTTAGTATAAATAAGGCTGCTATGAACATAGTGGAGCATGTGTCCTTATTGTATGTGGGCTTTCTGTTCTTTTTGTTGCTTTTGAAGACCAGACCACTCTTACTCCATAGTGGTCTGAGACGAGGCATGGAATTAGTTCGATTTTTTTTTATATCTTTTGAGGTCTGTTTTGTGACCAATTATAGGTCAATTTTGGAGAAGGTACCATGAAGTGTGAGAAGGTATATTCTTTTGATTTAGGATGAAATGTTCTATAGATATCTATTAAATCCATTTGGTCCAAAACTCCTGTTAGTTTTACTGTGCCTCTCTCTTTAGTTTGTGTTTCCCTGATTTGTCCATTAAGGAGAGTGGGGTGTTGAAGTCACCCATAATTATTGTGTGGGGTGCGATGTGTGCCTTACGCTTTTGTAAGGTTTCTGTTACAAATGATGGTGCCCTTGTATTTGGAGCATAGATGTTCAGATTTGAGACTTCTTCCTGGTAGATTTTTTCTTTGATGAGTATAAAGTGTCCTTCCGTGTCTTTTTGGATGGCTTTTGGTTGAAAGTTTATTTTATCAGATATTAGAATGGCTACTCCAGCTTGTTTCCTGGGACCATTTGCTTGGAAAACTCTTTTCCATCCCTTTACTCTGAGATAGTGTTTGTCTTTGACACTGAGATGCATTTATTCTACACAGCAAAATGTTGGGTCTTTTTTTACGTATCCAGTCTGTTAGTCTATGTCTTTTTATGGAGGAATTGAGTCCAGTGATGTTACGAGATATTAAGGAAAAGTGATTGTTGCTTCCTGCTATTTTTGATGTAATTTTTATGTTTGTGTGGTTATCTATTTTTGGGTTTGTTGGAAGAGTATTAATTTCTTTCTTTTTCTATTGTATAGTTTCTCTCCCTCTGTTGGTGTTTTCCATTCATTATCCTTTGAATGGCTAGATTTGTGGAAAGATACTGTGTAAATAAGTTTTGTCATGAAATATCTTGGTTTCTGCATCTATGGTAATTGAGAGATTTGCTGGATATAGCAGTCTGGGTTGGCATTTGTTTTCCTTTAGAGTCTGTATGACATCTGCAAAGGCTCTTCTGGCTTTCATAGTCTCTGGTGAGAATCCAGTGTACTTCTGATAGGTCTACCTTTATATGTTACTTGACCTTTTTCCCTTAATGCTTTTAATATTCTTTCTTTGTTTAGTACATTTGGTGCTTTAATTATTATGTGATGGGAGGAATTCATTTTGTGGTTAAATCAATGTGAGTTCTGTAGGCTTCCTGTATGTTCATGGCCATCTCTTTCTTTAGGTTAGGGAAGTTTTCTTCTATAATTTTGTTGAAGACATTTACTGGTCCTTTAAGTTGGAAATGCTCACTGTCTTCTATACCTATAATCCTTAGGTTTGGTCTTCTCATTTTGTCCTGGATTTCCTGGATGTTTTGGGTCAGGATTTTTTTGCCTTTTTCATTTCTTTGACTGTTGTGTCAATGCTTTCTATGGTATCATCTGTGTCTTAGATTCTCTCTTCTATCTCTAGTATTCTGTTGTTGATACTTGGATCCATGACTGCTGACTTCTTCCCTAGGTTTTCTATGTCCCATGTTGTTTCTCTTTGTGATTTCTTTATTGTTTCTACCTCCATCTTTACATCTTGGATGGCTTTGTTCAATTCCTTCACCTGTTTTGTTGTGTTTTCCCTTAGTTCTTCAAGGGCTTCTCTCTGTTTACTTGTGCTCTCCTGTATTTCTTTTTTTTAATTTTATTTTCTAAGTTTTTTTTTATATACGTTCAAAATCATTTCCCCTTTCCCGTTTCCTCCCTCCCCGAAAGTCCCATAAGCCCCCTTCCCTCCCTCTTTTCCCCATTCATCCCCCTCTCACTTCTCTGTCCTGGCGTTCCCCTACATCCAGTCTTTCCAGGACCAGGGGTCTCTCCTTCCATCTTCTTAGAAATCTATTGATATGCGAATTGTGTCTAGGGTATTCTGAGATTCTGGGTTAATACCCCCTTATCAGTGACTGCATACCAAGTGTGTTCTTTTGTGATTGGGTTACCTCACTAAGGATGATATTTTCAAGTTCTGACCATTTGCCTAGGAATTTCGTGAATTCATTGTTTTTAATTGCAGAGTAGTATTCCATTGTGTAAATATACCACATCTTCTGAATCCATTCCTCCATTGAGGGACATCTGGGTTCTTTCCAGCTTCTGGCTATTATAAATAAGGCTGCTATGAATATAGTGGAGCATGTGTCCTTATTGCATGCAGGTAAAGCCTCTGGGTATATGCCCAGGAGTGGTATAGCCGGATCCTCCGGGAGTGTCATGTCCAGTTTTCTGAGGAACCACCAGACTGCTTTCCAGAGTGGTTTTACCAGCTTGCAATCCCACCAGCAGTGGAGGAATGTTCCTCTTTCTCCACATCCTCGCCAACAACTGCTGTCTCCTGTGTTAGGGAGTTATTTATGTCCTTCTTGAAGCCCTCCATAAGCAACATGAGCAGTGAATTTAAATCCAATTCTTGCTTTTCTGGTGTGTTGGGGTATACAGGAATTGCTGTTGTTGTAGAACTTGATTCCGATGGAGCCGTGTTGCCTTGGTTTATGTTGGTGGTGTTCTTGCATTTGCCTTTTGCCATCTAATTATCTCTGGTCTTAGCTTGTGTTGCTCTCTCTGACTGTGGTTTCTCTGTGTTCCTGGGAGAACTGTTCTCTCTGTGTACACTGATATGTAAGTACTTCTGCAAGACCCGCTCTCTTATAGTTGTATTTGGGTATGTACCTCTGTGGCCCAGATGAACTCTGGGTGCAGGCAGTAATCAGAAGAATCCTGTCCCAGTCTGTTCCTAGGCTCTTGTGTCCTCAGGGTTTCAGAGTGTTTCCTTTTAGCAGCAGGGGTGGTCCTATTGTACCACTGGGCCTCTCTGTATTCCTGAGTGGTTAGTTACCTCCGTGTATCCCTTGAATATGGTACACAGTGGCAGAAGACAGCTCCTCTGCTCTGCAATGCAGGTCTCTCCTGTGCTGGCTGACTCCTCCGAGCAGCTCGGTAGACAGTTGGCTTCCTGTGCCACTTGGAGATGGTGTGCTATGGGAGAGTATGGTCCCAAACCTGGGAACAGAGCCAGAAATCTCCTGCCAGACTATTCAGGATGGGGTCCTCTGCTCTGCAATGCAGGTCTCACCTGTGCTACCTGACTCTTCCATGCAGCTGGGTAGATAGATGTCTGGCTTCTTGAGCCACTTGGAGATGGTGCGCTGGAGTCCCTGTCTGGTCTATCACCAGAGCAAAGATGGCAGAGGCTTCCAGATGTGGGACACTCTGCGGGACAAATGTCCCACAGCATAGCTGGAGCACAGATGACCACAGAGCTATCCAGCTCTTGGTTACAGGTGGCACCCTAGCTGGCTGTGTCCCAAGTGATGTTATACTCGGGATATCTCTGTGTACCTGGAATCCCTGTCTGCTCTGTTGCTGGAGCAAAGATGGCAGAGGCTTCTGTACTCCCTCAAGGTGTGGGTCACTCTGCAAGGCAGATGTCTCACAGCAGAGCTAATATCCAGACGACCACAGAGCTGCTCTGCCTTTGGGCACAGGTGGAACCCTAGCTGGCTGTTATACGTGGGAAGCCTCTTTTTACCTGGAGTCCCTGTCTGGTCTAGCACCAGAGCAAAGATGGCAGAGTGTGGTGCTCCCTCCAGGCCTGGGTCACTCTACTTGGGATATCTCTGTGATGGTGGAGGCTCAAATAAGGACTTTTAAACTTTAAGTTTTTAATATATTTTTTACAAACTTGTCCTTTTCTTTTAAGTATTTATTCTGGCTTCCAATATACTAGATTCCTGTATCTCTTAATGTTTCTAAACTTTTGAAATCAGCAACAATGCCATAGACTTTCCCTCTTGTCCTCTCAGGAAATTGATTAAAATAGCAATAATGCTCCTAGTTACACAGTTTATTCCTGTAGATCAGATGGAGGCCCGATTGTACATAGGATGTGCAGGAAAAGCCGTGATGATATAACATAACAATCAGAGTGCAGGCTTTGGTGTAGGCAACAGCCTTCAGGAGTCCAACACATACCTGGTTAGGGCATCAAATGTGCTAAGACATCATCAGTCTCCAAACAAGATGCTTGAGTACTTCCAAAGAGAAGCTGCCATGCTCATTGATATGGTTCTGTAGTGGAGAACCATGGTAATAAGGTGAGTGATATGGTGGTGAATGTCCAGTTCTGAGAGAACACTGTTGAAATGAGGGTGTGTCCATGATGATGGAAGAAGTGGGGTCAGGATTAAGGAAGAATCAAAGCAGCTAGATATTATGTTACACCAATCAAGTTTCTCCATCTCTACATTTCCTTTTCTCAGATTTAACTATGTCCACTCCTCAACCCTGCATGGTCTACAATTACTTCTCTACAGTAGAAAGTTGGACTTTCAGTGTTGGCACTTGAAATATATTTTTTACCATACAGGTTCATATTAGTATGTAGCAGGAAGGGGGCACCTTCATGTAATTCAGGGGGAAGGTGTGTGTGTGTGCAAAAACATCTGCAGGAGGACCTAATTGAGGACTGCTTGAGAGACCAAGGATTGCTGGTGCAGACAATGTCAGCCCATTGGGAACTGCTGTTTAGAAGAGATGCTTTCTTGGGATCAATGGGACATGGGTGGAGGGTATTAAAAGAGTTTGCAGCAATGTTCAGATAAGCTTGCTGATGTGTTTCTCACTGCTCCCAAAGTCTGTGTTGATGGCTCTGTACCACTTTTCATACAATCCTTAAGGGCAAGTAGGATTGGGCAGGAAGTAGTCCAAGGCACAGGCAACATCTTGCAACACTACGTGGAAAACAGACTCAACAAATGTAGATCTTGAAAAAATCTTGTCTAGATTGAAGCAAATAACAACAGTTCTGAAGCAACCTAAAAGAAAGAGAATACATTCTTTGCTGGAAAGAAATGTTTCTATAAGTATATTGTTAATGAGTGTTAACTGCTTATCTATCAGGTACCAGTAGAGACATAAGCTTATTTAATAAACACAATTACACTAGGAGTCACTATGTACCAATACGACTTTTCATATGAAAACAATGTGACAGTTAACTTTCTAAAAACTAAATACCACTTAATCACTCCATCACTAGATAGGTGGCTCTGTTCTAGAGCACATGTTTGAATGCTTGTCTCTGTCAACCTTAGTTATCCCTCTTCTACCACCCCAGAATACATGCTGGCTAATTTTGAACTTTGACATGAAAATTTGTTAACCTGTAGTTAACTTCACAGATCTAGTTGAATTTATGGAAAATGTTAAAGTGGGAAAATTCTTTGCTCTTTTTAATAATCAATCAGATTTTTATACTTCAATCCATATGATTCTACTGATAGTGATGTACTATAGACACAAGCAAATAAGAAGTATGCATTTTTAATTCTTTACTTAAATTCATTTTCAGATATCAATTCTCAACATGATAGTAATTATTGCTAGAACTGCTCTAGGTGCTGATACCAATTTTGGTCAAAATAGTTTTGGATATTTCTATGAGCATTATATTAAAGTAACTATAACACTTCATAATGCCATCAGTCTCATGAAAGCAGTTAGGAGAAGAAAGAGAAAAACTACAGTCTCCTGAGAAATCACATCCAGACATCCCTGGATTTGAGACTATAACCTCCACTCTTCCCAAGGTCTCCAGTCCACAGCCACTGAACAAATCAATTCCAAATTGTTTGATTTCTATATTTAACAGGATTCCTTTCTGTTTTTCTATATAACTCTAACAAACTCTAGTCTAAATCAAAACTGGCAAAGAATTCAATGAGAACCATAAAGCAGTGTGGGGGATTGGACAGGCATGTAGGTCAAAGCTGAGGTTGCAAAAGGTCCTAAGTTTCACCTATAGCTGAAAAAAAAAAAGAAGAAAATGAAATACACACAGAAATATGGGAAATCCTTCCACTGACAGGATCTCACTGATTCTAGCTACTGGGGTCTATGTCCTGATGATGGCCATTACTGCAGCTTTAGTAATAGTATACCGATTGGGTAATTTGTTTGGTTATAGAAAGAGAAATATAGGTGTAATAGTGTACCTAGTTTCTTGCAATTATTATTTTGTGAATGAGTTGGAGTCATGTCCAATGGATGTCTTGAAGTAGACATTACAAATCAGAGGTTAAGCATCAAGCTTGCTGCTGCTGACCTACTGAACTTCACTTTTTCAGTTGTTTAGCTCAAAAGTGTTGACCTGAATAGCAGATGAGAGTCTCCAATGGGAATGGTTTTAGCAGTTAATATCCATGTGACTCACCTGGGATTCGCTAAAAACCCTGACTCTGGTTTTGAAGTTGATATTTAACTATATAAATGGGCACTCAGGTGATATCAATAATGTGGTCAATGTGTTACAGAAAGGATCGAGTTCTTTTGTACAGGATATCCAAAGCTTTGTAATGTTTCAAAGCTAAGGATGTATTAAAAGAAAGCTTAAGAAGTTTAGCATTGCCCCTAACCTAAAGAGTTGTTACTAGGTTGAAATAGAAAATGATTGTCAGAAAGAAATTGTAACAAACCTCATTGATACCATATATGATTATCATTGTAACTGTGTGTAGATTTGTGGGCCTGTGTCTGTTCCTCCACTGGGCATGGAAGTTTGGGGAGCAGAACAGAGGGAGATTGACTTTGATTATCTCACACTGCTGTGGAGGTGGGTGCTGGGCTCTAGGGAAGCAGCAAAACACTGCTCTATGGGTAGAAAAGCACAACCTGAAATATGGGAAAGCCAGAGCTGGATCTGGGGGGTGTCCCCGGGCCTGCAACGAGTTCTGCCATGGAGTTCTCAGAGTATTGGATATCTAGTCACCAATGTGAGTCATAGAGGAGCTGAGAACAGAGTGGATCACAGGCTGGGGGCAATGTCTAGCCCTGGGCCATGGGAAAAAGGGAAGCTCTGGCTTGTATCATGGAGATGACTGTTGTTAGCTTGATGGCGGCAGGCTTGGTGGTGGTAGTGGCTGTGAGAGCAGAGAGGCCATCTATGGGAGATTAGGCTGTGTCACTGTAGGTGTAGGCTTTCTTTGTGGCTTCCAATGGTGGATATTGATGAAAAGAGGCAGACCTTGATTCTAAATTGTTTTTTGTCATGACAGAAAATGGATGCATAAAGCCATTCCCCAATTTTTAGGGTCGGACTGAGATTAAATACCTTTTACAGAGAGGAATGTCAAGAAGAGAAGCTTATTGGCAATGCCCTTCGGGCCTCTAGGTACCTCATTAGGAAGGAGAACTCTTGTTTTGAGTGTACTTGACTGTGGTTATTTTTCTTATCCTATAGACTTGGGCTGAGATATTAGGGATGCCTGGTTTACATGTGGAAGAACATGGAGAGTTGCCCTTATGTGACGGATGGCCTCAAATCTATGGCGGAGGGGGGGGGTGGGGGCTGCGGCTATGTGACAGGGGCATGGTACCAGAAGCAGGTAAAGATCCTACCATCCTTTCACGGTTTCCAGGGTTTCTAGCCTCTAGCTGGACCTTACCAGGCTTCCTTTCATGGTCTACTGCCCTAAAATTGTAGACCAAGATATTTATACAGGATGACAATATGTTGCAAAGTATGGAAATGGTAAATAATAGCATACCTGAGAATTGCCACTAAGTATCATGAGATTGGGAATGCAAAATACATAGTTTGGAGGACAATAAGGTACATCCTGACATTTTATATAGGATGACTGAAGGTGCATTGAGGTTTCTCTTTCAGATTCTGGTCATCTTTATTTATTATAAGCAAAAGAAAGGATATCCTCTGAAGCCAACCCTTTTTACATGTTCCCTTGTAGCCATTGCAGAACCCAATAGGCTCTGCATCCCAAAGGAGTCAAGATCCTGTGTATCAGAAAGATACGGTAAATAGCCACGACATAAATAGGACCAACACTCAGAGTCCTGAAATGGAGGCTTATGATGGCCACTGATCACGGCTGAATATATGTAGTGGAGAGGTGGAAAAGAAGAAAACATCATGGACAGGATTTTTGTGTAATCCAGTTAAGATTTTGCTAAAGACTAAGGTTGTTTATTTGGAAACCACTGAAGTAATTGTAAATGCTTTGTGTTTAAAGAAATTGGCTGCTTATAGATTATATAGATTGCCAATTTTTGGGATGGAGGTGTTCATAGCATTCTGTTACTCTTTGAGTTTTCTTCACATGAATGGCATGACATGCATGGCATGGCATGCCTGCCTTGTCTTTCATTTCCCATCCTTTCAACTTGTGCTCCTTTCTTCAGATTTTAGGTCAGAAAATGTATTTTTTGTCACTCTATAAACAAAATTTTGACTTCATTGACTTTTTTTAATACCTAGTCATCAATTTCTACTGAATCATAATGTGAATGTGAATATAACTATGCATGCATGTGCATAAGTTAAATTGCAGTCATGCATACTTTGAATATCAAGTTGGAGTAAGACTAGGTGCATTTTTCATATTGAGCCTAGACAGAGCATCCCAATAAGGTGAAAATGGTCCAAAAATAAGCAACAGAATCAGAGAAACCCTCTGCTCCAGTTGTTAGAGATCTCACATGAAGACAAAGCTTCACATTTGTTGGGGGCCTTGGTTGGTCATTCAGTCTTGGGAAGTCCCTATGGGCCAAAGCTAGTTGATTCTGAAGGTTGACCAATGACTACATATCTATATGAGTTTCATGCAATCTCTACCTTCCCCATAAACTTAGCCAGATATGATTGACAATGTAATCTGTCACTACTGTATGATTCTTAATTGGTCCCTGAGAGTTCCTGACTAATTAGTGTCTATACTGAGTTGTTTCAAGATTGGAACTCCTCTGGAAGCAGGTTCCCTTAGGCTTAGGTATGAGTAGAATGGCAGATATGAGCAGGGATAGTACACAGATTATGGCCATGGAGACAATTTGAGGTCTTCACAAACCTGTACTTTATTAAGGGCATAGGATATCAGGCTAGGGACTTAGAGTCCCCTGAAAATATTGTAGGTGAGTTGGGAAGGATAGTCCCTATCTAACTTAATGTTTTTTTTTAACCCAAAAGTCTAGTGCTCTCAGACTGAATGGTATTCTGTAGAGATTTTTTTAATTATTGTATGTATTTATTATTTTACATCACAAACTTTGCTCCCCCTACTGGTACCTCCCTCACAGAGTCCTTATCTCCTTCTCCTCTGAGAGGGTGGGCCCCCTGTATATTTCCCCACCCTGGCACATTAAAGCTCTGCCAGATTAGGCACATCGTCACTGAAGGTAGACAAGGCCGGCATGAAGACTGAGCCATCAGTCTATTACATATGAGCTGGGTGCCTTGTTCCAGATCATGTATATTCTTTTGTTGTTAACTCAAACTTTGAGAACTCCCAGGGGTCCTGGTTTGTTGACTTTGGTTGTCTTCTGTGGGGTTCCAATATCCTCTTGACTTCAATCCTTCTTAATCTTCCATCAATGTCCCAGACATCTGTCTAAAGTTTGCTGTGGGGATCTGCATTTGCTTCTATCTGTTTCTGGGTAGATCCTCCCAGAGGACCATTATGCTAGGCTCCTGTCTGTAATCATAACAGAGGATAGTCAGTAATTTCAGGGATTGGTGCTTGCCCAGGGAATGTGTTTTGAGTTGGGTTGGTTATTCATTGGCTTTTCTTTCAGTCTCTGTTCTGCTCCTGCATTTCTTTTAAACCGGACAAATTTGGGATAGAAGTTTTGCATATGTGTGTCTTGGGGGGATTGGTGTCTTTATACCTCTACTGCAGTCCTGTGTGGCTTCAAGAAGTGGTCTCTTCAGGTTCTGTGTCCACACTGTTAGGCATCTCATCTAAGGTCACCTGCCTTTACTCCTGGGAGCCTCCCCTCTCTGAACTTCATATCTTCTTTATATTCTACAAATATGTACACCATGGTTTTTAGATAGTTTTGTGAATGGCAATATTCATTCAGATCACTGGGTACTATACTATTATGACACCTTTTCATTTCAGTGTAATGACAGCTTTCTCAAACAAATGGGCTTTATGCACCAAGTTTTAAACTTTGTGTAATGTAAAAATCATCAGAAAAGATTTGAAATATCTGTATAGACCTTCTCTTAGTAATGGCACTTCAATTTTTTCTGTAGAACCTTCTGACCTGTCTATTTAAATGTAGCTCATTCTGTTTATTATTGTAATTGATTTTCTATGGGTTTTAAATAAAATATGAAATCTAAATAAAGAGATAAAAATTATTTGAATAAACTACATTGGTAACTTTTGCTAACATTAAATTTTAGAGGAAATATTTTAGGCATCTTTTAGCTTAACTATAGGTGGGGAACATGTAAATTCCTGAGTCTAGGAGACATGAAGCTGCTGTCTTTTCCACACAGCATCGCAAAGGAACGTTCTCATCTCTAATTAGTTGTCAATAGTCATCACCTGATATGAAGTTTTTAGGTACAAGAGAAGCAAACTATGACAAATGTCATGTGAGTTTTCAGCAGATATTTCCCTGTTAATACCAGCAGATAACTTGCAGCAGATAACTTGCAGCAGATAACTTGCAAATATAGAAAACATTAATATTGTGAAATTAAACATTTTTGGAGGAACATTCAGCAGTTGGTTCTTCTGCAACTCTACATGTTTTATTTGTCAGATTCAAGGCCCAGTGGGATCCATTAAAGTAAGAATATTTCAGAGATTGAAAGCAGTGACCATATTCACATTTGAGTGTGCATAGGGGTAGGAGATGATATTAGGGAGAAAAAGAGTGAATAAAGGTTCATTTTAGTAAACCTTCTCCCTAGACTACAGAAAGTAGCCAATATGAGTGGATATCCAGGGTAGATCTAGAATTATGTGCTTGAAACTGAAGGTACATGTCTACAGAGTTCTATCTTTCTTGGGGAGTTGTAGATTTTTCTGTTTATGCTGTCAATTGCCTGTATGAACTACTCCATAAAATACCAGACAATTTGATTCACTAGCATATACTTAAGTGTTAACAAAATTGAAAAATCTGAACAAAGTTAATAGTATGGACAAGCCAAGTTGATACACAAAATTAATGAATATTTGGGGCATCCATACTGGGAAAGGTGCTAAAAAAGACAATTTTGAAAATATTTTCATCCTTAAATTACCACCACATTCTTTTATAACATACTAATATCTATGGTATCACACAAAATAAAATATAATGACATTTAAAGCATCATTTGAATTGGTAGATTAAGACTTATACATAAATACCCACAATATTGTACATGCTTTCAAAATTATATGCTTGAACATTATAATAGAAAGTAAAAATTGAAAGGAAAGGGTTAAGGCTAGAAATTCTTGTCCATGAGGAAGGAATTATAACCAGGATTTTTCATACTGAGATAGAGCAGTGGTGTTTTTAAAAGTAAATGAGAGCATTTCCTAGTACAAAATGCAGCTGATAATAATAATGGCATGTTAGATAAATGTGGTCAGCATGCAGGATGTCCCTGCTGCATGGTGGATGCAGATTTGCCTTTCCTGAATGGAGTTTACAGTCTGGCAGAAATCAGTTATAAACAGCTGATCCAAGCATTGAGTGCCATTGAATGAGTAACAGACTTTGTAGGGAAATGGCAGCAGATCGCACCTATTCTAGATAGGCTTGGGTGTTTTATCTTTAGAACCTACAGGTACTGTACCTGATGGATGAATGGTAATATAGGTGAAATGGAGCAAAAGGAAGAATCTGCCAGGAAAATGGAACTTTGGGTTAGGAATCCAGACCATGAAAAGGCAACCCGTAAAATCAAGCATAGCTGGAGAATGGAATGCATGAATTATTGTGTGATCAATGAGACTGTGGGTGTAGGGTAATTGGGCACAGCAATGTCAAGTGTGCCTCCGAGAGAAATTTAGTTTCCATCATACAAACAGTGAGAATACATCAAGCAATTCATTAAGTAATGGAGGATGATTGAATTTCATTTTACATGTAAAGAGCAAAGGAACACAGCTTGAGAATAGTACTGAGGCTTAGAATCAGGAAGGCAAAGGTCAGGTGGTTTCAGTAATCCAACTGTGCTGATATTCTTATCTATGGTATTCATATTCAGGACAAGGTTGAATTAAAGAAAAATTGAAGTTCACAATCCATAGGAATTATTTTATAGGGTATATATAGTGAAAGAAATGAATGAATAAAATAAGACTCTCAGATATGAGAAACTGAAGGAGATAGGGGAAGAAGAGGAAGAGGTTGGATGTGGGAGATTCATTGGTTATCTTTTGTGGCTGACAGAAGAGAATAGCTCATTATCTCAATAGTTTACCTTGGATGGCGAAGGGTGCTTTCTAAATCTTGATAATTAAGATTTTGCTCTTATTCTTCATGGACACAATAAGTCTCTAGGTCTGCAGTCCTCTGTATTGTCTACACCACATTTCACACTTCCCCGGTAATGCATCCCTACATAAGAGTCTCTGTGTCCCAGAGGGGACCAAGTGATTCAGTAACTCATTAAAGATAGTAATTATCCAGGATCTCTATAGGAGGAGTTCTCTCAGTGACCTACAGAGGTCATAGTCACTGAACATAGGTGACTACATTTGAGAGTGGTGGAGTGGGAGAGAAACTAATGGGTGGATCTTACCTTGTTTGTTTAGTGTACCCTATTCTTCATGGGGTAGAGAGGAGAGTTTGAACAGTTGCCAAAAATAACCAGAATCTGCATGCTGAACAAAATAGTATTTCATGGAAGATAATATTTTTAAATGTCTTTTAAAGATATACCAATTTAAAAGTTTGTAGCCTGATAATTTGATTATATGTTATAACCCCTAAATAATCCCTTTGAGGAATAGGTGTGTTACTGGTATAGATCAGACTTCTATGATCCAAATTTCCTCAACTGCTAATATATGTTATAGACAGAAATGTTTGTAGGGTAATGCCAAGACAGAGAAGCGAGAGGGGGTTGAATGGGGAAAAGAGGGAGGGAAGGGGGCTTATGAGACTTTCGGGGAGGGAGGAAACAGGAAAGGGGAAATGATTTTGAATATAAATAAAAAAACTTAGAAAATAAAAATAATAAAAAAAGAAATGTTTGACAATTACACATCCTAAGATCATTGTTAATTGTTAAAGAAGAAAATGAAGGACATATCCCCATATAATTAGATTTCTTTTGGCTTCTTAGCACTAAGAAAAATCTGAATGGCACCTATCATCACCATCTTCCCAGCCAACATAACAAACACTATCATATTTGTATAATACTATTATATTTGTATAATAGTATTTGTTATATTACTGTTTAATACCAAAGTTCATTTCCCTGTTATTTTGAGGCAGCAGCTGAGATCCAGGAATCTGTTAGCTCTATGAAAAAATGAAGCAAAAACACACAAAGAAAAAATCAACTGAGAGTTGAAATAAAAAAAAAGAAATGAAGAGAACAATAAAAAGAATCAATGAAACAGTGTTGGTTCTTTGAGAAAATCAACAAGATAGAGAAACCCTTATCTGAACTAATTAAAAGACAGGGAAAGAACATGCAAATTGACAAAATCAGAAGGGGTGTATAGCAGCAGATTTTGAGGAATCCCAAAGAATTTCTAGGTCATACTTCAAAAGCCTGCACTCCTCAAAATGTGAAATACTAAGAAAAATGGATACAGTTCTCAATACCACTCATTAAAGTTAAATCAAATCAGATAAACAATTTATATAAGCCAATAAACCCTAGGAATATAGAAGCATTGGGTTGCCATTCCACAGTTAAAAACTCTGACCCAGAATAATTCTTGTCTGAAAGAACTTCATGGACAAAAATGGAGAAGAGCCCGAGGAAAAGGAGGTTCAATGTTAGGCCCAATTGGGATCCAGCTCAGTTGGAGGCCCCAAGGCTTGACACTAATACTGATGCTATTGTCTGCTTACAAACAGGGGCCTATCATGACTGCCCTCCAAAAATCCAACAAGCAGTGTAAGAGTCAGATACAGATATTTACATCCCACCAATGGACAGAAGCTGTTGTCCCCTGTGGTTGAATTAGGGAAAAGCTGGAAGAAACTGTGGAGGAGGGTGACCCTAAAGGAAGACCAGCAGTCTCAACTAACATGGACTTCAGGGATCCAACTGAGCCACAGACCAGGCAGCATACACGAGCTTATATGAGGCCCCCAATATTTATACATCAGAGGACTACCGGGTCTGACTTCAGTGAGAAAAGTTGTACCTAACCCTCCAAAGGAGGCCCAGGGAGTGGCAAGGTCTGGTGGAATGGGGTGGGTGGGGACATTCTCTTGGAAATGGGTTGAGGAGATGTGGTATGTGGAACAGTTCAAGAGTGGACTAGGAGGGGATAGAGTCTGAACTGTAAAAAAAGAATAAAGAATAATATAAAGAAAATGAAGATATAAACAAACAAACAAACAAAAAGGCTTTTTCTCTTGTAGTTTTTTACCTGGTGGTGAAACCAAATCTAATGTGTATTTGTGATTTACCTCCTATATGTTGAAGGATCCTGTGGGATATAGTATAGGCTCCAAAGCTCATACCCTTCGGTATAAGTTCTAAAAACATGAAGGAAGTACTCTAGGTCTTTTTTAGATAGATCAAATTTTGGTCTTGGTGACAATACTTTTTGCTTCTGAGCAAAGGCATCTTTTCTATTTTGTCTCTTTCACAATGGGGAAGACACTCAAGAAGACTCATTAAACTGGCATCCAGATTCCCCCTATATTTCTACTGTATTCTTTTTCATGTGCCCATTAGCCCATCTGTTGACTTCATTAGGTGAGTCTCATGTACAAGGTCCTGGGAGAAGTACTTGTTTGTGTGGGAACTTAGTTTTTCATTCATGTGCCCTTCCAAACCTCTCAGCAAAGCCTACCTATTTTGTGAGTTTTACATGCCTTCAATGTCCACATGGTAAAGTGGCAAGGAGATGTCTGTAGCTGGAGAAAAGAGATAGCATTCACCCCTTGAAACACAGCAATGCCAGTTTAGGTTACTGTTCTGATTTTCTTTCTGCTGCTGTGATAAAACGCTGACCAAAATCAATTTGAGAAGATAAAAGTTCATTTGGTTTAAAATTTACATTTTGTCATGGAGGACAGTAATTAAAGGCAGGTAGTAAAACAGAAAGCATAGGGGAGCATTGCTCACCTAGTCTTGCTTCCCAAGAGCTGCTTAGCTCATTTTCTTATATAAACCAGGGCCATCTCTCCATGAATGGTATTGCCCACAGTGGGATTGGGACCATTCTACATCTATCATCAATCCAGAATCTGCCCCATATTTGGGTGCACAGACAAAGCTGATGGAAGGTATTCCTCAAATGAGGTTACCTTTTCCCAGGTGATTCTAGTTTGTGTCAAGTTAATATAAACTAAGTATGGGAGATGTATATTCATAGTGAGTCATTTGTTACAGGGCATAAGACCATTGTTACCTCAAGGCATGTATGATCTAGATATGATAAGCCCCAAGCACAACCTTTCCAGGACACCATTTCACTAAAATACTGGCTCACTCCTGTACATTTTAGTAACCCCTTAGATTGCCACTGTGTAGACACTTGCTACTGTCATGTCCACAGTGTCTACATCTGCCTTCAAAAAAGACATCATTCCTCTTCATTCTCCCGAAAAGCCTAGGACCAGAAGGTTTGAGTGTAGAGTTCCATCAGACTTCCAAAGAAAAACTAACAACAATACTTCTCTACACTTTTCACCAAGGGGAAACAGGAGAAATATTGCCAAATTCACATTATGAGATGCCACAATCACCCTGATATCCAAACCACACAAAGATTCAAAAAAGAGTATTAGAGACAATTTCCCTTACAAATATTGATGCAGAAATACTGTACAAAATATCAACTGAATCTAAGAACACATCCTAAAGATCATCCATCATGATCAAGTAGGCTTTATCCCATAGAAAAAAAAGGGTTCAATAAATAAAAATCAATCAATGTAATCTGCTGTATAAGTAAACTGAAAGAAAGAAAAAGACCATAGGACCATCTCATTAAAAACCAGCAGAGTTTTTAATATGTCCAGAACAGATTAGTGACACAAGGGATATAACTAAACATAATAAAGTCAATTTACAGTGAGCTTATAGACGAGATCAAATTAAATGGAAAGAAACTCAAAGCAATCCCACTAAAATCCTAAACAAGACAAGATTGTCCACACTCTCCATATCTGTTCAATATAGTGATTAATGTTCTAGGCTAGAGCAATAAGACAACTGAAGGAAATCAAGGAGGAAAAATGGAAAGGATTAAGTGATAGTATGACTATTTGCAGGTAAAAGGATAGTATATAAAATTGACAGCCAAAACTTTATCTGGGAACTCCTACAGCTAAAAGGTTTGCAATGATGTATCTTGATATGATATTAACTAAAATTCAGTAGCCCTCCTATACGCAAATGGCAAATTAACTGAGGAAGAATTCAGAGAAACAACATCACTCACAATTGTCACAAACAATATAAAATATCTTGTGGAAATCACAACCTAGGAAGTCAAGACAAGTAAGATAAAAACTTAGCTTCTGGTTTCTGTCTGTGGTTGGAGAACATCCTTTGCCAAGGGGCTCAATACCCAGGTGGTATAGGGAGATAGCTAGCCTCTCAAGTGTGGGGATATGCCTGGAAGCCCAGGTAGGACCACCCTGCTGCTCAGAGGAACCCACCCAAAATCCTCAGGACACAAGAAACCAGGGGCAGAATTGGACAGGAGTCTTCCAATTTCTGTTTGTGTCGAGAGCTGATACTGGGTCACAGAGCTACATACACAAATACAACCACAAGAGAGCTGGTCTCTCAGGAGTGCCTACACACCTGTGACAAGGCTGGTTTTCAATAAGAACAAAAAAACAAAGAGAGAAAACCCACATACACCTGTAAACTGAAAATCATTCAACTCAATGATAACTTTTTCAAGGAAGAAATAAGGAAGGGCATCAAAGACTTTTTAGAATTTAATGAAAATGAAGGCACAACACACCCAAACTTATGGGACACAATGAATGCAGTGCTAAGAGGGAAACTCATAGCTCTGAGTGCTTCCAAAAAGAAACTGGAAAGAGCATACACTAGAAGCTTGACAGTACATCTTAAGGCTCTAGAAGAAAAAGAAGCAAATATACACAAGAGGAGTATACAGCAGGAAATAATCAAATGCAGGGCTGAAATAAAGGAGAAACAAAAAGAACTATATGAAGAATCAACAAAACCAGAAGGTGGTTCTTTGAGAAAATCAACAAGATAGATAATCCCTTAACCAGACTAACCAGAGGGCACAGAAACAGTATCCAAATTAACAAAATCAGAAATGAAAAGGGAGACAAAACAACTGTTACTGAGGAAATCCAAAAAAGAAAATCATCAGATCCTACTACAAAAGACTCTACTCAACAAAACTGGAAAATCTAGATGAAACGGAAAATTTTCTAGAAAGATACCAGGTACTAAAGTTAAATCAGGATCAGATAAACATTTTCAACAGCCCCATAACCCCTAAAGAATTAGAAGCAGACATCAATAGTCTCCCAATCAAAAAAATTCCAGGAACAGATGGGTTTAATGTAGAGTTCTATTAGACCTTCTAAGACCTAATACCAATACTCATCAAATTATTCCATAAAATAAAAACAGAAAAAACACTACCCAATTCATTCTATGAAGCCACAATAACTCTTATACTTAAACCACACAAAGTCCCAACAAAGAAATAAAACTTTAGACCAATTTCCCTTATGAATATCAATTCAAAAATACTCAATAAAATTCTTGCCAACTGAATCCAAGAATTCATCAAAACAATCATTCGCCACGATTGAGTAGGCTTCATTCCAGGGATGCAGGGATGCTTCAATATATGGAAATCCATCAATGGAATCCACTACATAAACAAACTCAAAAAAAAAAAAACAACCACATAATCATTTCATTAGATGCTGAGAAAGATCAGGAATTCATGGCCCATACCTAACATAGAAAAAGCAATAAACAGTTAACCAGTAACCAACATCACACTAAATGGAAAGAAAGGTGAAGCAATCCCACTAAAATCAGGGACTAGACAAGCCTGTCCACTCTCTCCCTACCTGTTAAATATAGTACTTTGAGTTCTAGCCAGAGCAATTAGACAAAAAAAGAGGTCAAACGGAATCAAACTGGAAAGGAAGAAGTAAATGTATCAGTATTTGCAGATGACATGATAGTTTACTTCAGTGACCCCAAAAATTCCACCAGAGAACTCCTAAAGCTGATTTAAAAAAAACTTCAGTAAAGTAGCTGGATATATAATTAACTCAAACAAATCAGGATCCCTCCTATACTCAAAGGATAAATAGGCTGTGAAAGATATTAGGGAAATGGCACCCCTCACAATAGTTACAAATAAAAGAAAATACAGTTGTGTGACTCTAAAAAAGCAAGTGAAAGATCTGTATGACAACAACTTCAAGTCTTTGAAGAAAGGAATTGAAGAAGTTCTCAGAAAATGGTATGATCTCTCATGCTCATGGATTGGCAGGGTTAATACAGTAAAAATGGCCATCTTGCTTAAAGCAATCTCAATGCAATCCCCATCAAAATTCCAATGCAATTATTCATAGAGGAAGAAAGAAAAATTTCCAAATTTATCTGAAATAACAAAAAACCCAAGATAGCTAAATCTATTCTCAACAATAAAAGAACCTCATGAGGAATCACCATCCCTGACCTCAAGTTATACTACAGAGCAATTGTAGTAAAAACTGCATGGTATTGGTACAATGACAGGCAGAGAGATCAATGGAATAGAATTAAAGTCCCAGAAATGAACCCAGAAATCTATGGCCAATTAATCTTTGGCAAAGGAGCTAAAACCATCCAATAGAAAAAAGACAGCATTTTCAACAAATGGTGCTGCTTCAACTGGCAGTCAAAAAGTAGAAGAATGGTCTGGAGAGATGGCTCAGTTGTTAAGAGCACTGACTGCTCTTCCGAAGGTCCTGAGTTCAAATCCCAGCAACCACACACACACACACACACACACACACACACACACACACACGAATGAAGAACCCAAGAAGTTAGATTCCAGAGAATAAAATTACCCTATTAAAAATGCGGTACAGAGCTAAACAAAGAATTCTCAACTGAGGAATACAAAATGGCTAGAAACACCTAAAGAAATATTCATCATCCTTAATCATTAGGGGAATGCAAATCAAAACAACCCTGAGACTCCACCTCACACCATTCAGAAAGGCTAAAATCAAACCATCAGGGGACAGCAGATGCTGGAGAGGATGTGAAGAAAGAGGAACACTCCTCCATTGCTGGTGAGACTGCTGTGGGACCTTAATGAGACTTGTGACCATGCCCCAGGTTCTAGCCTGACTCCGCCTAGGCAGTAACCTGCCTGCAGCCACACTCTCCCCGCCTCTTGGGTCACCTGACCACCCCATTTACTATAAATAACACCCCTCAGTGTGTGCTCTCCCCCACCCCCCCAACGCTTGTTCTCTCCTGGCCTCTTCTTTGTCTCTCTGTCTCTCCATTTTCTCCCCTTTCCACATGGTCATGGCTTTTCTTATCTATTTTCTCCTCTTTCTTTGTCTTTCTATTTCTTTTCTCTTTCTATTTTCTTAATAATAAAACATCAAAGAACTCCACCAGAGAACTCCTACAGCTGATAAACAACTTCAGCAAAGTGGCCAGATATAAAATCAACTCAAGCAAGTCAGTAGCCTTCCTATACTCAAAGGATAAGCAGGCTGAGAAAGAAGTAAGAGAAATGATACCCTTCATGATAGCCACAAACCTTATAAAGTATCTGGGTGTGACTCTAACCAAACAAGTGAAAGATCTATATGACAAGAACTTCAAGTCTCTGAAGAAAGAAATTGAAGAAGACCTCAGAATATGGAAAAATCTGCCATGCTCATGGATTGACAGGATTAATATAGTAAAAATGACCATCTTGCCAAAAGCAATATACAGATTCAATGCAATCCCCATCAAAATCCCAACTCAATTCTTCATAGAGTTAGAAAGAGCAATTCAAAAATTCATCTGGAATAACAGAAAACCCAGGATAGCTAAAACTATTCTTAAGAGTAAAAGAACCTCTGGGGGAATCAGTATACCAGTAAAAAATCTCAATTACCATGGATGGAGAAACAAAGATATCCAATGACAAAAACAAATTTAAACAATATCTTTAAACAAATCCAGCCCTACAAAGGATAATAAATTGAAAACTCCAACAAAAGGAGGTAAACTACATTCTAGAAAAAGCAAGAAAATAATCTTCTTTTAACCAACCAAAAAGAAGAAAGCCACACAAACATAACTCCACCTCTAATAACAAAAATAACAAGAAGCAACAATCACTTTTCCTTAATGTCTTAATATCAATGGGCTCAATTCTCCAATAAAAAGACATAGACTAACAGACTGGATAGGCCAACAGCACCCAACATTTTGCTGCATACTGGAAACTCATCTCAGCCACAAAAACAGACACTAGAGTCTGTCAGAGTAAAAGGTTGGAAAACAATTTTCCAAGCAAATAGTCCCAAGAAACAAGCTGGAGTAGCCACTCTAATATCGAATAAAATTGACTTTCAACCAAAAGTTATCAAAAAAAGATAAGGAATGACACTTCATACACTTCATAGGAAAAATCTACCAAGATGAACTCTCAATGCTGAACATCTATGCTTCAAATGCAATGGCACCAATATTCATAAAAGAAACTTTACTAAATCTCAAAGCACACTTTGCACCTTACACAATAATAGTGTGAGACACCCCACTCTCATGAATAGACAGATCATGGAAACAGAAAGTAAACAGAGATACAGTGAAACTAACAGAAGTTGTGAACAAAATGGACTTAAGAGATATCTATAGAACATTTTATCTTAAAACAAAAGAATATACCTTCCTCTCAGCATCTCATAGTACCTTCTCCAAAATTGGCCATGGAGTCCATCACAAAACAGACCTCAACAGATATAAGTAGATTGAAATAATCACATGCTTCCTATCAGGTCACCACAGACAAAGGCTGGTTTTCAATAACAAAAAACTAAGAGAAAACCCACATACACTTGGAAGCTGAATAACATTCTACTCAAAGATAACTTGGTCAAGTAAGAAATAAGAAAAGAAGCCAAAGAGTTTTTAGAATTTAATAAAAATGAATGCACAATATACCCACACTGATGGGAAACAATGAAAACAATGCTAAGAGAAAAACTCATAGCTCTGATTGCCTCCAAAAAGAAAATGGAGAGAACATACAATAACAGCTTGACAGCACATTTGAAAGCTCTACAACAAAAAGAAGTAAATACACCAAAAAGGAATAGATGGAAGGAAATAATCAAAGTCAGGGCTAAAAACTTGTGAGGAGAAACAAAAAGAACTATACAAAGAATCAACAAAACCAGGAGTTGGTTCTTTAAGAAGATCAACAATACCACATGGTAAGAAACACCTAAAGAAAGTTCAACATTGTTAGTCATCAGGGAAATGCAATTCAAAACAACCATGAGATTCCACCTCATGCCAGACAGAATGGCTAAGATCAAAAATTCAGGTGACAGCAGGTACTGGTGAGGATGTGGAGAAAGAGTTACATTCCTCCACTGCTCGTTGGATTGCATCCTGGTACAGTCATTCTGGAACTGTTTGGTGGTTCCTTAAAAAATTGGACCTAGTACTACTGCAGGACCCAGCTACGCCACTCCTAGGCATATACCCAGAAGATTCTCCAACATGTAATAAGGATACATGCTGGACTATATTCATAGCAGCCTTATTTATAATAGGCAGAAACTGGAAACAACCCAGTTGTCCCTCAACAGAGGAATAGATACAGAAAATGTGGTACATTTACACAATGGAATATTACTCAGCTTTTAAAAACAATGAATTCATGAAATTCTTAGGCAAATGGATGGATATAGAAAATATTCTGAGTGAGGAAATGCTATCACAAAAGAACACACTCTGATTTTGCCTAGAAGCTTGGACAACCCAAGTAATAATTCACACACCAAACGCAGCTCAAGAAGAAGAAGACAAAAGCATGGATACTTTGGTACTTCTTAGAAGAGGGAAAAAAATACCCATGTGATGAGATAGAGAGGCAAAATGTGGAGTAGAGACTGAAAGAAAGACCATCCAGAGACTGCCCCACTTGGGGGGTTCTTCCCATATACAGGTCACCAAACACTGACACTATTGTGGATGTCAACAAGTGCTTGCTAATAGGAGCCTGATACAGCTCTCTCCTGAGAGGCTCTGCCAGTAACTGTCAAATACTGAGGTGGATGCTCTCAGTCAACTATTGCACTTAGCACAAGGTCCTCAACGGAGGAGTTAGAGAAAGAACCAAAGGAGCAGAAGGAGCTTGCAGCCCCATAGGAGGAACAACAATATGAAACATATAGTCTCCACATAGCTCTCAGGGACTAAACCACCAAACAAAGAGTACAAATGGAGGGACCCATGTCTCCAGCTGCATATGTAGCAGAGGATGGCCTTGTTGGACATCAAATGGAAGAGAGGCACTTAGTCCTGATAAGGCTAAATGATCCAATATAGGGTAATGCCAGGACAGGGAAGAGGGAGTGGGGGGTTGTTGAGCAGGGGGAGGGGGGATGGGATAGGGTGTTTTCAGAGTTGATACCTGGAAAGGGAATAACATTTGTAGTGTCAATAAAGAAAATACCTAATTAGAAAAAAGACAAAAACTTTAAGTCTTTGAAGAAAGAAATTGAAGAAAATATCAAGATAAAAAGATCTCTTATGTTCATGGATTTGTAGAGTTAAAGTGGCCATTCTATCAAAAGTAATCTACAGATTCAATGCAATCTCCATCAAAATTCCTACCCAATTCTTTATAGAATTTGAAAGGAGAATACTTGATTTCAAATGGAAAAACAAAAACCTAGGGTATGGAAAACCTTCCTGAAGAATAAAAGAGAGAACTACTGGAAGTTTCACATTAACCTATTTCAAGGTGAACTATACACATCTATAGTAATAAAACCTGCCTGATATTAACATACAATTGGAACACTAACTAATGGAATTGAATTGAAAATCTACACATAAATCCATATATATATATGGATATATATATATATATGGATACCTGAGTTTTAATTAAAAACAAACAACCCATGAATATACAATGGAAAAAAATCTTCAAGAAGTGGTACAAGTCCAATTGGATGTCGGCATAAAGAAAAATGCAAATAGTTCCATATTTTTCTCCTCGCACAAAACTCAAGTCTAAATGGATCAAAGACCACACTCAATGTTAAACCAGACACACTTTACCTGATAGCAGAATAAAAAGGGAATAGCATTGAACACATCAGCACAGGAGACAATTTCCTGGACAGAACAGCAGTCTCACAGGCACTAAGATTGATAATTAATAAATGAAACCTCGTGAAACTTAAAAACTTATATAAGGTAAAGGACACTGTCAACAGGGCAAAATAGCAGCCTACAGAATGAGAAAATATTTCATTAGCTCCACATTTAAAAGAGGACCAATATCCACAATATATAAAGAACTTAAAAAAATCCCAAGATATTGACAAACAAAACAATATAGTTTAAAAATGGGTTACAGAGATTTCTCAACAAAAGAACTGCAAATGGCCAAGAGTCACTTAAAGAAATGTTCAACATCATTAGTTATCAGAAAGAATGTCAAATTACGTTGAGATTTTTTTCTTAGGTCTCTTAGAATGGCTAAGATCAATAACATAAGTGGTAGTTCACGCTAGCAAAGATGTGGATGGAGTGAGAATATTTTTCTATTGCTGATGGGAGTGTAAATTTGTACACCCACTATGGAAATCAATATGGTGTTTCCTCAGAAAATTTGCAGTTAATCTTCTTCAAGACCCAGATATATTACTTCTTGGCATAAACCAAAAAGACACTCCATTCTACTACAAGGACACTTGTTCTACTATATTCAGAGCAGCTCTGTCCATAATATCAGAAACAAATCTAAATGTCACTCAAATGAAGAATGGATAAAGAGAATGTGTTACATTACACAGGGAAGTATTAAAATTTTAACTCAGCTGTTAAAATGTGAGATCATTGAATTTGTAGGCAAATGTCTGGAACTAGCTAAAACTCATGCTGAACAAGGCAATGCAAACCCAGAAAAGCAAACATGGTATGTACTCACTTATAACTGGCTAGCAGTTGTAAAATAAAGAATAACCACACTAAAATTCACAGACCCAGAGAGACTATATTAAAAAGAAGCCTCAGGGACAGAGGGATACATGAATTGCCCTGGGAAGTAGGAATAGAATAGAATTTGCAGGTGGGCTGTGTGTGGATGAAGATGGTAACAGGAGGTATCAGGTGGATGAATGAGGAATTTTGGAAGAGAGTAGTAAGTGGAAAGAAATCTAGAATAGTGGAGCATTTAGGGGATGACATTGGAACCTACTACAATGCCAGGCAGTGGTGGTGCTCGCCTTTAATCCCAGCACTTGGGAGGCAGGTGGATTTTTGACTTCAAGGTCAGCCTGGTGTACAGAGTGAGCTCCAGGATAGCCAGGACTGCACAGAGAAACCTTGTCTTGAAAAACCAAAACCAAAATCAAAAGCCAAAAAAAAAAAAAAAGAAAAAAAGAAAAAACATCCAAAACCTACTGCAATAGAAACTAACTGGAGTCTACAAGGGTGCCCAAGTGAGGACTCCCAGTAATGGAATGGCACAACCATTTCCTTGGGGAACAGTGTAAGTCACAAAGCTAGCCTACCTGTTGTGATAAGGTACCAGCAAAGCCGAGCCACAAGCTGTGATCATTGACCTGATGCCCATTTTATCAATTTGAGTCTCCATGTTGCTGTCTTGTGGGGCTATTAGCATAATGATTTACCCTTGTTTTCTATGACAACCTCAATTGGGTATTCCCATGAGAAAGTCTTATACGTACTACCCCCTTCTCTCAAGGAAGTAATATTAGTTGATGCTACATGAGAGTCTTCCCTGTACTTTCGAAATTTTTATCTGCCCCTAAGAAAATTAATGAAGCAAAATAATTAGAATAGTTTGAACTCAGAGGAGACTGAGAAGATCTATCAGGACAGGAGAAGTGACAACAGATCAGAGCAGAGAACTCTTTTTTATAGTATACTTATAATTTTTTTAAATTATAACCTACAAGAGAATAGGTTATTTAAGCCATACATTCTAAGCCCCTAGTAAGAACTCAGCAACAAAATATAGAAAGACTAAGATAATATGATAACATGTATAAGTTGCATAATAGAATGTAGGAAGAAACATTAGGATTTGTCATCCTTGGAAAGACTAATTTACACCAGGTTGTTATAATGTTAATTAATATAGAAACAAAACTATTCCTTTATTGAACCAAAACTATAAGTAAGAGATGCAATGTTTCCTAAGCCTGAAATATCAGGCTTAGGCAAATCTGTAATATGATTGATCATTAAAAGCTAGTGATGTATCTTAACGCAGGGCAATTTGCCTGGATTGAGTAGGATTCTATCTATACTCATTCTAAACATCCTGAAACCGCAGAGTGCTGCCAGCCTGAGAACAGGCTGCTACATGCTTGCTTGGTTGATTAAGCTAAAATGATTTGTTGAATTTTAGGAATAAGAACATGGGGTTTCTGATAATTAACCTTTATTATCTTATGCTTAACTTGCAACCCTGGATATACTAGAAAAGTAAGTATGCCAAGGACTGTGCTTCTTGAAATCATCAATGTTTTTGAATTTGTATGAATAAAGAAAATTTCAGTGATACTTTGACTTCTCCCCTTCCAATAAGTATGCATTTGAAGTCCTTTTTTAATCTAATTGCTCTGGATAGAACTTCGAGTACTATCTTGAATAGATATTGGGAGAATGGGCAGCCTTGTCTGGTCCCTGGTTTTAGTGGGGTTGCTTCAAGTTTTTCTTCATTTAGTTTGATGTTAGATACCAGTATACAATATATTGCTTTCACCACGTTTAGGTATGGGCCCTGAATTCCTGATCTCTCCAAGACTTTTATCATGAAGTGATGTTGAATTTTGTCAAAAGCTTTTTCAGAATCTAATGAAATTACAATGCGATTTTTTCTTTGAGTTTGTTAATGTAGTGGATTACATTGATGGATTTCCATATATCAAACCATCCCTGCATCCCTGGGATGAAGTCTACTTGATCATGGTGATTTATTGTTTTGATGTATTCTTGGATTCATTTGGCCAGAATTTTGTTGAGAATTTTTGCATCAATGTTTATAAGGGAAATTGGCCTGAAGTTCTTTTTCTTTGTTTGGTCTTTGTTTGGTTTAGGTATAAGCGTTATTGTGGCTTCATAGATTGAATTGGGTAGTGTTCCTTGAGTTTCTATTTTGTGGAATATTTTGAAGAATATTGTTATTAGCTCTTCTTTGAAGATCTGCTAGAATTCCCCATTAAACCCATCTGGTCCTGGGCTTTTCTTTTTGTTGGAAGACTATTAACAACTGCTTCTATTTCCTCAGCACTTATGGGACTATTTAGATGGTTTATCTAATCCTGTTTTAACATTGACACCTGGTATGTATCTAGAAAATTGTTCATTTCATCCAGATTTTCCAATTTTGTTGAGTATAAGTTCTTGTAGTAGGATCTGATTATTTTTTGAATTTCTACAGTTTCTGTTGTTATGTTTATCTTTACATTTCTGATTTTATTAATTTGGGTAGTGCCTCTATGCCCTGTGGTTAGTCTGGCTAAGGGTTTATCTATCTTGTTGACTTTCTCAAAGAACCAGTTCCTGGTTTTGTAGATTCTTTGTATAGTTCTTTTTGTATCTATTTGGTTGATTTCAGCTCTGAGTTTAATTATTTCTTGCCATCTACTCCTCTTGGGTGCACTCACTTCTTTTTGTTCTAGAGCTTTCAGGTGTGTTGTCCAACTGCTAGTGTAAGCCCTCTCCAATTTCTTTTTGGAGGTACATAGAGCTATGAATTTTGCTCTTAACACTTCTTTCAATGTGTCCCATAAGTTTTGTTATGATGTGTCCTTATTTTCATTAAATTCTACAAATTTTTTAATTTCTTTATTTCTTTCTTGACCAAGCTATCATTGAGAAGAACATTGTTCAAAGTGGACATGAATGTGTGTTTTCCATTGTTTTTGTTTGAACTCAAGATCCACCTTAGGCCATGGTGATCTGATAGGTTGCATGGAATTATTTCAATATTCCTGTATCTGTTGAGGCCTGTTTTGTGACCAATTATATGGTCAATTTTGGAGAAGGTACCATGAGGTGCTGAGAAGAAGATGTGTTCTTTTGCTTGAGGATGGAATGTTCTATAAATATCTGTTAGTCCTTTTTGTCGATAACTTTAGTTATGTGTCTCTGCTTAGTTTGTTTCCATGATGTGTCTATTGTTGAGAGTGGGGTGTTGAAGTCTCCCACTATAATTGTGTGGGGTGCAATGTGTGCTTTTAGTTTTAGTAAGATTTCCTTTATGAATGTGGGTGCCCTTGCACTTGGAGCATAGATGTTCAGAACTGAGAGTTCATCTTGGTAGATTTTTCCTTTGATAAGTATGAAGTATCCCATCTTATATTTTCTTTGACGACTTTTGGCTGAAAGTCTATTTTATCCGATAGAAGTATGGCCACTCCAGCTTGTTTCTTGGGACCATTTGCTTGGAAAATAGTTTTCCAACCTTTGACTCTGAGGTAATGAATGTCTTTGTCACTGAGGTGGGTTTCTCGTATGCAGCAAAATGTTGAGACCTGTTTATGTATCCAGTCTGTTAGTCTATGTCTTTTTATTGGGGAATTGAGTCCATTGATGTTAAGAGATATTAAAGAATAGTGATTGTTGTTTCCTGTCATTTTCATTGTTAAAGGTGGAATTATGTTTGTGTGACTATCTTCTTTTGGGTTTGTTTAAAGAAGACTACTTTTTCTAGGGTGTAGCTTCCCGACTTGTGTTGGTATTTTCCACTCATTATCCTTTGAAATGCTGGGTTTGTAGAAAGATATTGTGTAAAGTTGGTTTTGTCATGGAATTTCTTGTTTTCTCCATCTATGGTAATTGAGAGTTTTGCTGGGCATAGTAGCCTGGGCTGACATTTATGTTCTCTTAGGGTCTATATGACCTCTGCCCAGGATCTTCTAGCCTTCATAGTTTCCAATGAGAAATCCAGTGTAATTCTGATAGGTCTGCCTTTATGTGTTACTTGACCTTTTCCCCTTACTGCTTTTAATATTCTTTCTTTGTTTAGTGCATTTGGTGTTTTGATCATTATGTGTCGGGAGGAGTTTCTGTTCTGGACTAGTCTGTTTGGAGTTCTGGAAGCTTCTTATGTGTTCATGGGCATCTCGTTCTTTACGTTAGGGAAGTTTTCTTCTATAATTTTGTTGAAGATATTTACTGGCCCTTTAAGTTGTAAATCCTCACTCTCTTCTAAACCTATGAACCTTAGGTTTGGTCTTCTCATTGTGTCCTGGATTTCCTGGATGGTTTGGGTTACAAGTTTTTTGACTTGTTTGACTGTTGAGTCAATGTTTTCTATGGTATCTTCAGCACCTGAGATTCTTTCTTCTCTCTCTTGTATTTTGTTGTTAAAGTGTACATCTATGACTCCTGAATTCTTTCCAAGTTTTCTATTTCCAGTGATGTCTCACTTTGCAATTTCTTTATTGTTTCTAGTTCCATTTGTAGATCCTGGATGGTTTTGTTCAGATCCTTCACTTGTTTGTTTGTGCTTTTCTGAAATTCCCATAATTTTCTAAGGGATTTTTGTGCTTCCTCTTTAAGAGCTTCTACTTGTTGATCCATGTTGTCCTGTACTTCTTTAAGGGATTTTTGTGTTTCCTCTTTAGGACTTCTACCTTTTGATCCATGTTTTCTTGCATTTCTTTAAGGGAATTATTTATGTCCTTTTTGAAGTCTTCTATAAACATCATGATATGTGATTTTAAATCCAGGCCTTGCTTTTCTGGTATGTTAGGGTTTCCAGAATTTGCTCTTGTAGGAAAACTGGGTTCTGATGATGCCTTGTTGCCTTGGTATTGACCTTGCATTTGCCTTTTACCATGTAGTTTTCTCTCGTGTTAGCTGGTCTTGCTGTCTCTGATGTCGGTCTATCTGTCTTGTAAGCCTATATATATGTACTCCTGGGATTCCCGTTCTCTCTGTGCACATAGGTATGTAGGCTTTCTTGGGAGACTAGCTCTCTAGTGCTCCCAGGCCTCTCTGCACTCCAAATGACCTAAGTGTGGCTAATTCTCTACAAAGTATCAGGAGATGATGTCTTCCCTATGGCAGACCTTTTGAGATTCTGCCACAGCAGAAAGAGCAAATGCCCTGTGTGCATCTGGTTCTATTGGAAGTAACAGGAGAGATGTCTTCACTGCAGCAGACCTGTCAAGATTCTGCCACAGCAGACAGGGGAAATGCCCTGAGTGGCAGGCTCCCTAGGAAGTATCAGGAGATGGAATCTTCACTGCAACAGAGCTGGCAAGGTTAAACTGTCCTGAGTGGATCGTTTGTAACTGCTCTGAGTGGCTGGTTCTCAACTGCCCTGAATAACTGGTTCTCAACTGCCCTGAGGGGCTGGTTCTCTGGGAAGTAGCAGGAGATAGAATCTTCACCACAGCAGAGCTGTCAAAGTTCTGCCCCAGCAGAAGGGCAGATGGTTGTGTCAGGGGGACAAGGCTCAGAAGGGATTGCTATTTGGAAGGGTGGAACTTTTGATCGTTGTTGAGTAGTGAGTCCTGCTGGGTCCCTGGCAGCATCTCTGGGTCTCCAGAGGTTGGGGTTGGGGGTTTTCTTACCAACTGCCCTGGGTGGCTGGTTCTCTAGGAAGTATCAGGAGATGGAATCTTCACCACAGCAGAGCTGGCAAGGTTTTGCCCCAGCAGAAGGGCAGAAGGTGGTGGAAGGGGGATAAGGCTCAGAAGGGATTGCTATTTGGAAGGGCGGAGCTTTTGGTCAACATAATTTTTATAGATGTTGAAAGAGCAATTTTCAACTTCATATGGAAAAACAAAAAACCCAAGATAACCAAAACAACACTGAACAATAAAAGAACATCTGTAGGAATCACCATCCCTGACCTCAAGTTGACCGCAGAGCAATAGTGATAAAAACTGCATGGCACTTGTAAGAAAAAGACATGTTGATCAAGGGAATCATTTCAAAGACAGAAAAAAATGCACTTGATATTTTAAAGACTAAAAGCCATGGAAAAAAGAAAACATCTTCAACAAATGGTGCTAGTCTAAGTAGACGTCTGCATATAGAATAATGGAAATAGATCCATACTTATCTCCCTGCACAGTACTGAAGTGCAAGTGGATGAAGGACCTCAACATAAAATGGATATCCTAAATCTTATTAAAAAGAAAGTTGAAAATAGCCTTGAACACTTGTACAGGAGACATTTCCCTGAACAAAACACCAGTGGCTCAGGCTCTAATACCAACAATTGATAAATGGGACCTCATGAAACTGAAAATCTTCTGTAAGTCAATGGACACTTTCAGTAGGACATAACAACAGCCTACACATTGGCAAAGAATCTTCACTAAGCATTAGATAGAAGGATAACATGCAAAATTTATAAATAACTCAAGAAGTTAAACACTAGCAACCCAAATAACCCAATTGAAAAATGGGGCATAACGTTAAACAGAGAATTCTCGACAGAAGAATGTTGAATGGCCAAGAAGCCCTTAAAGAAAGTTTCAAAGAACTTAGTCATCAGGGAAATGAAAATCAAAACAACTTTGAGAGTACAAATTACACTCATTTGAATGGCTAAGATCAAGCCCTCATGTGGCAGCACATACTGGTGATATGTGGAGCAAGGGGAATACTCCTACAGTGATGGTGGGAATACAAACTTGTATAGGCCTTTTCTCAGAAAACTGGGAATGATTTTACCTCAAGACACAGCTATATCACTCTTGGTCATATAGTCATAAGATATTAAACTATCCCACAAAGACATTTGATCACCTATGTTTGTAAAAACTTTATTCATAATAACACTGAACTGGAAACAATCTAGATGTTCCTCAAATGAAGAATGGATAAAAAAATGTGGTACATCTACACAATGGAGTACTATCCAGCAATTAAGAACAAAGACATCATGAATTTTGCAGGTAAATGGATCACTTTGAGAATATCATATTGAGTGATGTAACCTAGTTCCTAAAGGACAGGCATGGTATGTACTCACTTACAAGTGGATATTAGCCATAAAATACAAAATACCAATGCTTCACTCCACAGACCCAAAGAAGGTAAGCAAGAGTGCATGCAAAAGCGAATATCCTTGAATCTCACTTAGAAGGGCGAATAAAAAAAATCATAAGTGACAAATGGAGGGAGGGAACTGAATGGGAGAGGAAATGGGGGAAAGAATAGAGGTTTCAGGACCAGATGTTGAGGACAGGTGCAATGGACAGATGGCCATGAGAATGAGTGGAAATCTGCAAATGATGGGGGTGGGGAGATAGGCAGTTTTCCTAGGAAGAGAAAGAGACCTGGTATAAGAGAGGTACCCCAAATTCAATAGGGGTTTCCAAGCATTGTGGATATGAAATCTGAGTGATCACCTCCTGAAATCAGGCAGGAACCACAATGGAGCAATAGTAACACCAACCCTCCCACAAAACTTTTGATAAAAATTTTATCCTGTCTACAAAACATGAAGGGACAAGGGATGAAGCAGAGACTGATGCTATGGCCAATTTATAATCTGTCAAAATTGAAACCCGTCCAATGGTCAAGCACCAATCCTTGATATTATTAATGATACTGTGTTACTTTTGGAGACAGGAGTCTAGCATGGCTGTCCTTGGAAAGGATCCAACTAGCAGCTGATTCAGATGCAGGCACCCACAGTCAAACAGTGGATGAAGTTTGGGGACTCTTATAGAAATACAGGAGGAAGGATTGTGGTGTTTACTAAGGGGGTAGAAACCCTATAGGAAGACAAAGTGACTCAACTAACCTGGAATCTTGGGACTCTCAGAGACTGAAACACCAAACAAACAACATACATGAACTAGACCTAGGCGCCCTGCAAATAAGTAACAGATGTGCAGTTTGTTGTTCATGTGGGTCCCGAACAACTAGAGTGGGTGCTATCCCAAAAGCTCTTGCTTGCCTATGGGATATGGTCTTCTACTAAGTTTCCTTGTCTGGCCTCAGTTGTAGTGGATGCAAATACCTTCACAGAGACTTGATGTACCAGCATGGGGGAATATCCAGTGGGCTCCCATCTGCTCAGAGGAGAAGGGGAGGGAATGATGGGGGAGGATTGTTAGAGGGGGTGAATTGGAGGTGTGACTGGAAGGTGTTAAATGAGTAGGATATGAAGTATGAAATTAAAATAATAAAGAAAAATAAAAGAAAAGAACAAAAACACAGCCTTCGTAATGTGAGGAAATCTTTGGCAGGTGCACACCTAATAGGAGATGAACATCTAGAATACACAAACAACTCAAAAATATGAATAACGTGGAAATAATAAACCAAGTAAAAATGGATAAAAGACTACATGGAGAGTTCTCAAAGAAGATATGTGGATGACCAATACAACTTCCCTCACCTCCAGGGTAATCAAAATGAAAATAAACTTGAAATTCCATTTCATTCAATTAAGAAAGTCAATCATCAAGACAGCAATTGTCAATAAGAATTTGAAAGACCCCCTTTCATTCCTTCTTCCCCTTCCACTGCCTGGTCTTTTCTGCAGGGGCCGACTCTTGGCTCGACTGCTCCAGTGAAGACACCATCTCCTGATCCATCCAAGAGAACCCACTGCACTCAGAGCAGTTGAGAACCCATTGCATTCAAAGCAATTGAGTACCCACTGCACTCAGAGCAGTTGATCCATCCTAAAGAACCTGCTACACTCAAAGAAGTTGATCTATCCTAAAGAACCCACTGCACACAGTACAGTTGACCCCATAGTCTGAAAGGCCTCCCAGGAGATCTACTGCAGTCAGGGTAACAGACCAGAGCCCTCTCTGCACCTGTGAAGAACCCCTATCAGAAGGTCCTACAGGTCTGCTACAGCCAGGGGTACAGGCCTACCAGGAGACATGAAGCAAAAGAGCCAGTGACAAAAGAGATAGATTGCAGACAATCACTCAGACCAACAAACACCAGGGATATCCAGATGGCAAAAGGCAAGTGCAAGACCAGAAGCATCAGAAGCCAATATATGTGTCCATCATCAAAGTCCAGTTATCCCACTACAGCAAGCCATGAATAAAACAAGACACCTGAAAATCAGGAAGGTGTCCTAAAATTCTAGCTCATTAAGATAATAGAGTCCTTTAAGGAAGATATCAATAACTCACTGAAAGAAATACAGGAAAACACAGGTAAACAGGTGAAGGAATTCAAGAAAGTGATCCAAGACCTAAAAGTCGAAGTAGAAACAAAGGAAACACAAATTTAGGCAAAACTGGAAATGGAAATCCTAGGAAAGAGGTAAGCATTTACAGATGTAAGTATCGCCACCAGAATACAAGAGATAGAAGAGAGAATCTCCAGTGTAGAAGATACTGTAGAAGAGATGAACACAACAAAGAAAATACAAAATGCAAAAAGCTTATGACACAAAACATACAGGAAATCCAGGACACAATGAGAAGACCAAAGTGAAGGGTTATAGGTATAGAAGAGAGCAAAGATTCCCAACATAAACAGCCAATAAATATCTTCAACATTATAGAAGAAAACTTCCCCAACCTAAAGAAAGAGATATCCATGAACATACAAGAAGCCTAAAAAATTCCAAATAGGCTGTACAAGAACAGAAATTCTACCATCACTTAAGAGTCAAAACACCAAATGCACTAAACAAAGAAAGAATATTAAAAGCAGTAAGAGAAAAAGGTCATGTAACATAAAAGGCAGACCTATCAGAATACCACCAGACTTCTCAACAGAAACTATGAAAGGTAGAAAATCCTGGGTAGATGTCATACAGACTGTAAGAGAACATAAGTGCCAGCCCAGGCAACTATTCCCAGCAAAACTCTCAATTACCATAGATGGAGAAAACAAGAAATTCCATGACAAAACCAACTTTATACAATATTTTTCCACAAACCCAGCTCTACAAAAGATAATGGTTGGAAAATGCCAACATAAGGAGGGAAACTACACCCTAGAAAAAGCATGAGGGTAATGTTTCAATAAACCAAAAGAAGATAGCCACACAAAAATAATTCCACCTATAACAGCAAAAATAACAGGAAGTAGCAATCACTTTTTCTTAATATCTCTTAAGAGCAATGGACTCAATTCCCCAATAAAAAGACATAGACTTAGAGACTGAATATGTAAAAAGGACCAAACATGTTACTACACACAAGAAACACACATCAGTGACAAAGACAGTCACTACCTCAGAGTCCAAGGTTGGAAAACTATTTTCCAAGCAAACGGTCCCAAGGAAAAAAGCTGGAGTGGCCATTCTCATATCAGATAAAATCAATTTTCAACCAAAAATTGTCAAGAAAGAAAAGGAAGATCACTTCAAACTGGTCAAAGGAAAAATTTACAAGATAAACTCTAAATTCTGAACATCTATGCTCCAAAAGCAAGGGCACCCACAATCATAAAAGAAACTTTACTAAAGCTCAAAGCACACATTGCACCACACACATAATAGTGGGAGTCTTAAACCCTCCCCCTTCTCAGCAAAGGACAAACCATGGAAACAGAAACTAAACAGAGACACAGTGAAACTAAAGTAAGTTATGAGTCAAGTGGATCTAATAGATATTTATGAAACATTTCATCCTAAAGCAAAAGAACAAGCTTTCTTCTCAGCACCTCATGGTATATTCTCCAAAATTTAACCATAAAATTGGTCACAAAACAGGTCTCAACAGTCACAGGAATACTGAAATAATTCAATGAAACCTATCATGGCACCGCAGTCTAAGGCTGGTCTCAAGTTCAAACAACAACAATGGAAGACAAAAATACACATGGAAGCTGAACAATGCTCTACTCAATGAGAACTTAGTCAAGGAAGAAATAAAGAAAGAAATTAAAAACTTTTTAGAATTTAATGAAAATGAAGAAATAACACATCATACCAAAATTTATGGGACACAATGAAAGCAGTGCTAAGAGGAAAACTCATAGTTCTAAATGCCTCCAAAAAGAAAATGAAGAGAGCTTACACTAGCAGCTTGACAACACACCTGAAAGCTCTAGAAAAAAAGAAGCAAATACACCCAAGAGGAGTAGACGGCAGGAAATAATCAAACTCAGGGCCAAAATCAACCAAATAGAAACAAAAAGAACTATACAAAGAATCAACAAAACTAGGAGCTGGTTCTTTGAGAAAATCAACAAGATAGATAAATCCTTATCCAGAATAACTAGAGGGCATAGAGGCAGTACACAAATTAATAAAATCAGAAAGGAAAATGGAGATATAATATGAGAAACTGTGGAAATTAAAAAACCCATCAAATCCAATAACAAAAGTTTATACTCATCAAAATTGGAAAATCTGTACATAATTGCCAATTTTTCTAGACATATACCAGGTACCAATGTTAAAACAGTATCAGATAAACCATCTAAATAATCCCATAACCCCTGAGGAAATAGAAGCAGTCATTAATAATCTTGTAACCAAAAGAAGTCCAAGACCAGATTGGTTTAGTGGAGAATTCTATCAGATCTTCAAAGAAGAGCCAATACCAATACTCTTCAAACTATTCTACAAAATACAAACAAAATGAGCACTACCCAATTCATTCTATGAAGCCACAATCATGCTTATACCTAAACCAAACAAAGACCAAACCAGGAAAGAGGACTTCAGACCAATTTCCCTTTTGAACACTGATGGAAAAATACTCAATAAAATTCTTGACAATCGAATCCAAGACTATATCAAAATGATCATTCACCACCATCAAGTAGGATTCACCCCAGGGCTACAGGGATGGATCAATATACAGAAATCCATCAGTGTAATCCACTACATAAACAAACAAAAAGAGAAAAAACACATGGTAATTTCATTAGATGATGAAAAAGCACTTGACAAAAATTCAGCATCCCTTCATGTTAAAAGTTTTGGAAAGATCAGGAATTCAATTCCCATACCTAAACATAGTAAAAGCAATATACACCAAACAAATAATACTAAATGGAAAGAAATTTGAAACAATTCCACTAAAATTGGGGACCAGACAAAGCTGCCCACTCTCTCCCTATCTATTCAATATAGTACTTGAAGTTCTAGCTAGAGCAATTAGACAAAAAAAGTTTGTCAAAAGTATACTAATTGGAAAGGAAAGAAGTCAAATTATCACTCTTTGCCAATGATATGATCATATACTTAAGTGACAACATAAATTCCTCCAAGAACCCCTAAAGTTGATGAACAACTTCAGCAACGTGGCTGAATATAAAATTATCCTCTTCTCAGGAATAAACAAGCTGATAAAGAAATTAGGGAAATAACACCCTTCATAATAGTCACAAATAATATTACATATATTGGTGGGACTCTACCCAAACAAGTGAAAGATCTGCATGACAAGATCTTCAAACCTCTGAAGAAAGTAACTGAAGATCTCAGAGGATGCAAAGATCTCCCATCCTGATGGATTGGCAGGATTAATATTGTGAAAATAGCCATCATGCTTAAAGCAATCTACAGATTCAAAGCAATACCCACCAAAATTCCAAATCAATTCTTCATAGAGCTAGAAAGCACAATTTGCAAATACATTTGGCATAACAAAAACTCAGAATAGCAAAAACTATTCTCTACAACAAAAGAACTTCTAGAGAATCAGTGTCCTGGACCTCAAGCTCTACTACATAACAACAGTGATAAAAACCATATGGTATTGGTACAGAGACAGGCAGGAAGATCAATGGAATAGAATTAAAGAACCAGAAATGAACCCACACACCTATGGTCACTTGATATTTGACAAAGGTGCTAAAAACATCCAGTGGAAAAAAGACAGCATTTTTAACAAATGGTGCTGGATCAACTGGAGGTCAGTATGTAGAAAAATGCAAATTTACCCATTGTTTTCTCTTTTTACAAAGTTCAGTTCCAAGCAGATTAAGGACATCCACAGAAAACCAGATATTCTGAAGCTTATAGAAGAAAAAGTGGGGAAGAGCCTTGAACACATGGGCACAGGGGAAAATTTCCTGAAACGAACATCAAAGGCTTATGCTCTAAGAACAAGAATCAGCAAAATGGGACCTCATAAAATTGCAAAGCTTCTGTAAGACAAAGGACAATGGAATGAAATGTCAATCAACAGACTGGGAAGAGATCTTTATGAATTCTACAACCAATAGAGGGTTAATATCCAATGTATACAAAGGACTCAATAAATTAGACTCCAGAGAGTCAAATAACCCTATTAAAAATGCAATACAGAGAGAAACAGAGAATTCTCAACTGAGGAAACTGAAATGGTTGTGCAGCACCTAAATAAATGTTCAACATCCTTAGTTATCAGGGAAATGCAAATCAAAACAAACCTGAGATTCTACCTCACAACAGTCAGAATTGTTAAGATGAAAAACCCAGGAGACAGCAGATGATGCCAAGGATGTGGAAAAAGAGGAACACTCTTCCATTGCTGGTGGGACTGAAGGTGGTACAATCACTCTAGGAATCAGTTTGGCAGTTCCTCCGAAAATTAAACATAGTACTACCTGAGGACCCAGTTATTCCACTCCTGGGCATATACCCAGAAGATGCTCCAACACATAATAAGGACACATGCTCCACTAAGTTCATAGCAGCCTTATTTATAATAGCCAGTAGCTGGAAAGAACCCAAATGTCCTTTGACAGAGGAGTGGATACAGAAAATATGGTATATTTACACAATGGAGTACTACTCAACTATTAAAAACAATGAATCCATGAAATTTTTAGGCAAATGAAGGGAACTAGAAAGTGTCGTCCTGAGTGAGGTAACCCAATCACAAGGGAACACACATGGTATGCACTCACTGATAAGTGTATATTAGCCCAAAAGCTCAGAATAGACAAGATACAACTTGCAGACCACAAAAAGCTCAAGAAGAAGGAAGACCAACATGTAGGTGCTTTGTTTTTTCTGAAAAGGAAAAAAAGTATTCACAGAAGCAATTATGGAGACAAACTGTGGGGCAAGGATGAAGGAAAGGCCATTCTGAGACTTTCCAATGTGAAGATTCATCCTTTAAACAATCCCCAAACCCCAACACTATTGTGGATGCCAAGAAGTGCTTGCCAACAGGAGCATGATAAAGCTGTCTCCCAAAGGGCTCTGCCAGAGCTTTAAGGATACAGAGGCAAATGCTAACAGCCAACCACTGGACTGTGCACAGAGTCCACAGTGGAGGAGTTCAAGGGAGGATTGAAGGAGCTGAAGGGGTTTGCATCCTCATGGTAAGAATGAAGATGTTGGCCAACCAGACTTCCCAGGGCTCCCAGAGACTAAGCCATCAACCAAAGGGTATACATGGTTCCAGCTCCACTTGTGGCAAAGGAATGCCTTGTCAGGCATCAGTGGGAGGAGAGGTCCTTGGTCCTATTAAGGCTCAATAGATGCTCCAGCATTTGGAAATCGACAGGCAGTAGCTGATAATGTGTGGGGTGGAAGGGCATCCTCATGGAGGCAGGGGGAGGGAGGATGGTTTGGATGTTTTCTGGGAGGGGGAAACTGGGAAAGGAAATAACATTTGAAATGTAAATGAAGAATGTATTCAATAAAAAAAGAAAGAATTAGCAAGAGACCTTATTCACTGTTGAACATCACACATCTGTACAATGACACTATGTAGGAATTAAAAATAAATTATTGGCACATACAACTACACAGACAAATCTTGAAAATATACTAACAGAATCAGGTCAACCATCAAGATCGTACAATAACATGAGCTATCAAGCATAGAAAAATCATTAAGAGCATAAACTAGAGTGTAATTACCTGTGGATGGTTGGAAGTAAAAGTATGTGTGAATGGGCATGGAATACTGTGCAGAATTATTGCTTCTAAAGTGCACTGTAGACTGTTTGAATGACACTGAAAATATTAAGGCTATTTAGTTATACATATGTTAGTGAACACCACAGTTCATAAGGACGATTGAATTGGACCTTGAGCCAACAATAGAGTCACTTTTCCTACTCATGTCAACAAAAAAAGAACCATTATTCTTCTTGAAATATTTGAAATCAATTGATTAGTAAGTAAAATGTGATTGTTTTATACAACCAGAGCAGGTTGCACTATATCTAGAATCTTGGATAAATACTTAGATCCCACTTACTATTTCTACACACGAATGCAAAAGGTAAACGTCTTTAAAAATCCAACAAAACTTAGATCAAAAAGAATCAAGATGCCCTGGGATTGGATATTTGTATTTCATTTGTTTGTACAGCAATTTCACTGACCAATAACTCCAGTTTGGGAAGTAATATGAAGGAAGAAATTATAAATGCTACCTGCGACCTCATGAATGGTGAACTCATAGAACACAGCATTATGAAATAAAATAAAATATATTGCAGGTGGTTGGACAGTGGTGGTATTAAGTACAATTACCATTTCCATAGAGAGGTAAGAAGCAAAATTTTAGTGAACAGGTATGAGCACATAGCCTGCTCTTCTATTCCATTGAGGAAACCTTAAACAAACCATCTGCTTGCCATATTCCTGCCATTTTCACATATTGGCACTGACAGAGTGTTGGAAAATGAAGTTTAATTTTTTTCAGAAAGTTGTATATCTGCACTAAATCTTCTCGGAGGTAGTCTGTCATGTTGAATTGGCATGCTGTTCTTGGAAGCTTTCCAGTGTGTGTGGTTTTCAATGATCTCAAGCTGCTTAAAAACTAACAGAGAATGGGCTGAAGACCTGCTCAGCAAATTAAACACTAGCCTCACATTCAAAAATATAAAAACAACTGATATTTATGTAAATGTTTGTTGTATGTGAGACACTCTAAGTCATTTATAGTCAGAAAGATTCCTGATAATTTGGGATGGTAGGTAGTCACCCTTCTTCGCTTTCCATGCTAACAAAGTGAGCTGCAGTCAAGTAGAAGCCATGTTCATTACCTGAATATGGAATGAGTATGCATTTTTTGGACCTTTCTTATTGGTGCTATTTTAAATTAGTTTTACTTATTTTCATTTTTAAATTCCATCTTCTCTTAAGTAGAGGAAATAGTGGTCAATGGCCATAATTGGTCTCCACTAGAGATCCCTGTAGTAAATTGACCCAAGAAAGGTCCTAAGTAATTATTATGCCTTACTTAATGAGTTATACAGGATCTGGACACCTCTGGGATGCTGGGCACTTGAGGCGCAGGGATGGCAAGGGGATGAAGGAAGGGATGGTGCAGATAGGTGATGAGTACAGAGGCTGCTAATCCTGTGTCTGCAAATAAAATGAAGGTGAGCAGGATCATCAACTCGAAACTAGGTCTCAGCCTCAGAAAATCTAGGTTTAGGCAGGAAAAGAAGCAGGTGTGTTTCTGTGAATCCACATAAACTTCCAATGTGATGCAGGACAGTTTTGGGGGTAAGGTAACATATTTCTTTTCTCTGTCTTCCAAGATATCCCCACCCAGCAAGTATTTGTTTCATGGTGCTCATGTAATTTTGTTAATATTGATCGGTTCATTATAATTATTGATTATCTTTTTTCTTTCAGTATCATACCATTTCATCACAAGTGCAGCCCTGTAACATGAAGGTCACTATTGTCATTCTGAGGGGTAGTTTCCTATACTTTATCCTGTGAGATCTTAACAAACTCTTAAAAATATCCTCCCCATGATGAATATTAATTTTATATTCACAAGTTCACAAACCTCTGTTTTACTGTTTTGTATGAGATTACTCCTAAATGCAGTCCATCAAGAGTGACATTTAGATCATCTAGGTTTCCAAGTAAGTGTAGATTGAGAGCTACTCACCAAACCTCACGGATTCTAAAGAAAGGAAGACATACAGATGCAGCAAATGTTAAAAACATATCTCTTGTGATTTTCCTGTGCTGTTTCATTTGAGATCTGTGACTTTAACATCAAAAGAAGGTGTGAAGTACATTGGTCCATCAGTGGTAAGAGGCGATGGTGATTTCTCTGGATTCTGATCAGTTTACACAGGCATTCAAAACACAAAGGCACTGTTCACTTACTGGAGAAGCAGAAACTGACCTTGGAGGCACATTCCTGTCATTCCAGTGCTTAGGAAGGAGAGTTGATAGAAAGGAAACTAGGGAAGAACCTTGAAGATATGGGCACAGGGGAAATTTTCCTGAACAGAACACCAATAGCTTAAGCTCTAAGATCAAGAATTGACAAATGGGACCTCATAAAATTACAAAGTTTCTGTAAGGCAAAGGACACTGTCAAAAGGACAAAGCGACAACCAACAAACTGGGAAAAGATCTTTACCAACCCTACATCCGACAGAGGGCTAATATCCAATATATACAAAGAACTCAAGAAGTCAGACTCCAGAAAGCCAAATAACCCTATTAAAAATGGGGTACAGAGCTAAACAAAGAGTTCTCACATAAAGAATATCTAATGGCTGAGAAGCACCTAAAGAAATGTTCAACATCCTTAGTCATTAGGGAAATGCAAATCAAAACAACCCTGAGATTCCACCTCACACCAGTCAGAATGGCTAAGATCAAAACCACAGGAGACAGCAGTTGTTGGTGAGGATGTGGAGAAAGAGGAACACTCCTCCACTGCTGGTGGGATTGCAAGCTGGTACAACCGCTCTGGAAAACAGTCTGGCAGTTCCTCAGAAAACTGGGAATGACACTCCCAGAGGATCTGGCTATACCACTCCTGGGCATATACCCAGAGACTTCCCCTGCATGCAATAAGGACACATTCTCCACTATGTTCATAGCAACCTTATAATAGCCAGAAGCTGGAAAGAACCCAGATGTCCCTCAACGGAGGAATGGATTCAGAAGATGTGGTATATTTACACAATGGAATACTACTCTGCAATTAAAAACAATGAATTCACGAAATTCTTAGGCAAATGGTCAGAACTGGAAAATATCATCCTTAGTGAGGTAACCCAGTCACAAAAGAACACACATGGTATGCAGTCACTGATAAGGGGATATTAACCCAGAATCTCAGAATACCCAAGACACAATTCACATATCAATAGATTTCCAAGAAAATGGAAGGAGAGATCCCTGGTCCTGGAAAGTCTGGATGTAGGGGAATACCAGGACAGTGAAGCGAGAGGGGGTTGAATGGGGAACAGAGGGAGGGTAGGGGGTTTATGGGACTTTCAGGGAGGGAGGAAACGGGAAAGGGGAAATAATTTGGAATGTAAACAAAAAACTTAGAAAATAATAATTAAAAAAAGAAAAGAAAAAAAGAAGGGGTAACAAAATAATCATGGGAGGTAGAGGGTGGGAAGGACTTAGATGGAAGACAGGAGGGGGAGAGGAAAAGAGGAGTAGTATCAGGTGTGGGAGATGCAAGAGGGTCAGGAAATTGAACAGAGGCATGTAGCAATGAGGGATGGGAAACTGGAGGTAGCCAACACAAAGTCCCAGATGTCAGGAAAAAAAGAGGGTTCCGGGACCCAACAGAGATGACATTAGCTGAAATTCACAGCAAAGGGTAGAGAGAACCTATAGAGACCATATCCTGAGGTTAGGTGAGGCCCTCAGTTGAGAGAAGGAGCCACCCACGCTTGTCAAAATTTTAACCTAGAATTACTTCTGTCTAAAGGAAATAAAGGGACAAAGAGTGGAGCAGAGACTAAAAAGGAAAGGCCATCTAGAGACTGCCCTACCTGGGGATCCATCCCATATGCAGACACCAAACCTAGTCACTGTTGTTGATGTCAAGAAGTGCTTGCTGATACTTACCTGTCAGGGGAGATATGATGTAAATGTGGTTTTCCCAGAGCTAGTTTTTTCCCTTGCACTCTGCATGTGCTGACCCCTGTGATTTTCCCAAATGTGGGGAACTTGACTGCATAATTTATGGTAGTATGGTATCTCGTTTGTGCTCTTCCCTGGGGAAAAAAAATAAGTGCTTGCTGACAGGAATCTGACAAGGATGTCTCCTGAGAGGATCTGCCAGAGCCTTACAGATACAGATACCGATGCTTGCACCACCCAACTGTCAGACTGAGCAAGTGGTCCCCAATGGGGAAATTAGGGGAAGGATTGAAGGAACTGAAGGGGTTTATGACCCCATAGGAAGAACAACAATATCAATGAACTTGACCCTCCAGAGCTCCCACCATCCAAAGAATACACATGGAGGGATCCATGGCTCCAATTGGACATGTAGCAAAGGATGGCTTTATCTGACATCAATGGGAGGAAAAGCTTTTGGTCCTGTGAAGCCTTAATGCCCCATTGTAGGGGAATGGTAGGGCAGTGAGGCAGGTGTGGGTGAGCGGCTGGGGAGCACCCTCATAGAAGCATGGATGTGGGAAGTGGGCTAAGGAATTTTCAGAGAGGAAACCAGGAAGGGGGATAACATATGAAATGGAAACAAATAAAATAACCACCAAAAATAATATGCATTTGGAAAAATTACATTTACAGGAGTTACCCATCAGTAATTATCAAAGCCAAATAAAATAATTATAGTCTGAGTCTTATTTATTTGTAAGCTTATTGGGAATAAGTTTAAATTGGTTATACTACACAGCATCATTTTCAAGTACTACAAAATATCTACATAAGGAACTTTACAGGCAAAATAGTATATGAAAGGCAATGCTATAACTAGTTGGATTTTTTAGATTCCTGCTTCTTTCCATGGTTTTGTGAATATATTTAAATGCTGTTGGGTATTAATTTCAGAAAAGAAAAATGACACAAATAACAAACACCTTTATGCAAGAAGATCACTGACATTTCCTCAGGGTGAGGACAGGGCAAAATGGTAAAATAGAAATAAAAATAGAAGGGAAAATTAAAACACAAACTGATATAAAAACAGTGTAGTACGAATAGTGGGAAATATTAGAAAAAGGTTGTGTTTGGCCTATTTGGGTGCTTTGGAGGATCAGCCTAGGATTATGATATATTATTTATTCATATTTAAATATTATATTGCAGTCAACACAGAATTTTGGAAAAATATAAAAAAATCTTGGGAAATTCTCAAGACATAGCTGTATTACTCTTATGGTACCTCTTTTGAGTATACTACTCAAATGCTTCCCATTTTATCACACATACACTTGCTCAACTATATTCATTGTGGCTTTCTTCATACTTTCCAGAAATCAAAAACAACCTAGATGTCCTTCAACTTAAAAATGGATAAAGAAAATAGAGTTCATTTACACAATACTACTCAATCATTAAAATAAAACAACACATGACATCATGAAATTTGAATGCAAATGGTTACAACTAAAAAAATTCATCCTGAATGAGGTACCCCAGATACACAAAGACAAACATATTATTCCTTCACTTAAAAGTGGATTTTAGCTGTTAAGTAAATGATGAACAAACCCTTTGAGGTTATGCAAAGAGGAGGGTTATAGGGGGAGAAACATGGATTTCCCCTGGGAAGAGGAAATAAAATGTGTTCTGTGGTTAAACTGAGGACATGTGGGTACAGGATAATGGGGAATCAGGAGAGAAGGGATAGATGGAGAACGTGTGGGGTGACAACTGGAAATGGGAGGCACTGTGGGAGTGGTGTAGAAACAGTGAAGTAGAAACTTCCTGGAATCTATAATGGTGACCCTATTAAGGACTCCATTTAATGGAAGATACAGAGTCTGAAGTGACTTTCTTTTCAAGCAAAGGAGTGTTTTTATTACATTGTGTTGAGTTTTTGGCCTAGGAGTTCCCATTGAGATCCCTAAATAACCAAAGCTGATACTAGGATATAGGTTGGTTCTCTGATGACTGAAATGGGACCCAAGTACTGAGGACAAGATCCACACATTTCATTGAACACAGATCATGCTGATGTGCATTTGGAGCCTTCACCCAGACATTCTAGTGTTTTTCATTTAGGAACGTACTCTGCAAGCTACAGGAAGAAGAAATTGGACACTCACCCAGCCACAAACCCCTCCAACCACAATCTGTTCCGCATGCAAGATGTGATGGAACACTGGAGGTGCAGAACTTGTGGGACTGTCCAACTCCACACATTTGGTTTAACATGAGGTCATTTCCCAAGAGGGAGTTCATGCTGTACACTGCCTGGGTAGCCGGGGAGAAGGGATTGGATTGTCCAGAATCCTTGTATAGTGCTAACTACAAGAAAAAAACAATGAAATGGTTTGTAATGATGTTCACTATAATCATAAATTGGTATGTTCTCCAGTCATCATTAGAGAGGCTCAATTTGGCAGCTTATTGGATCAGTGGCAGAGATCAAAAGGCAGATATTATGGAGAGAGAGAGAGAGAAAGAGAGAGACAGACAGAGAGAGAGAGAGAGAGAGAGAGAGAGAGAGAGAGAGAGAGAGAGAGAAAGAGAGAGAGTCTAAATGGGAGATCTCCATTAGTCTCTCCCCTTGTGGATCAGTGAATCCCACACAAAAGTATAGGAAAGATTGTAGAAATCAGAAGGAATGGAGCACACCAGGAGAACATGGCCCACTGAATCAACAAAGCAGAAATCACATGTCTCACAGGGACCAGAAAAGCAAATATGGGACCTGCATGGGTCTGCATCAGGTCCTCTGAGTATGTTAGGGCTATTATCCCTAACATTGTGTTAATTTTCTTGTTGTTGTCATTACTGTTGTTGTTGTTGTTGTTTTGTGGGACTCCTAACAATGGGAACAGGTCTGACTGTTCTATTGTCCTTGAGTCCTTTGCTCCTACAGGGCTGCCTTTTCCAGACTTAAGGTTTTCACCATGTTTTATTGTATCCTCCTGTTTGGTTGCCACATCTTGGAGGCCTGCTTTTTCTGAAGAGGAAATGGAGAAGTAGTGGATATGAGGAAGAGGGCAGTGTGGAAAGCTAGGAAGAGTTTTGGGAGGGAAAATGTGGCTGGAGTATATTGTATGAGACATAATCTATTTTCAATAAAAAGAATATAAGGAATAGATATCTGATAAAACAGTGGCAGTGACCTTTTGCTTTTTGGAATAACCTATGTAAGGCAGAGAATGGCATCACTGAGCCATTGAGGTCCCCTTCCCTAACTGAACTACATTTACCAATACAAATTTTATGTACTATTGTACCCCATTGTAGTGGTACATTTTAAAATATTAATATCAATATATTTACTGGATAAATTTAAGTAAAAAATCTTAGTGTTGCCATTACAAAGAGACTTTCTTCTCACAAAGGACTCTGATCAGGGCCCCTTTCATATCTCTGTTTCTCAGGCTGTAGATGAAGGGATTCTGCATGGGAGTCACTATTGTGTACATCAGGGACATGACAATCTCCTTAAGAGTAGAGATAGTAGCTGAAGGACATAAATAATGACCAATAATTGTCCCATAGAATAGTGAGACCACAGACAGATGGGAGCCACAGGTAGAGAAGACCTTGTGGATAGTCTTAGTAGAAGAAATCCTTAGGATTGAGGAGATAATTTGTACATAGGACACAACAATGAGTAAGAATGGGATGATCATAAGGAGCCATCCCACAATAAATATCATTAACTCATTAATATAAATGTCAGAGCAGGCCAACTTGAGCAGGGCAGATATGTCACAGAAAACGTGAGGGATGACATTGTTCTCACAGAATGACAATCTAGCCAAGAGTAGAGTATGCAACATGGAACAGAGCATGGGAATTATCCAGGAGAGCAGCACCACACACACACAGAACTTGGGGCTCATGATGCTGGAATATTGAAGGAGTAAACAGATGGCCACATAGCGGTCATAGGCCATGACTACAAGAAGAAAGATCTCCAGACCACCAAAACCCATGAAAAAGTACATTTGTGTCAGACAACGCACATAGGAGATGGATGTGTTCTGGCTCTGCATGTTCTGCAGCAGCATGGGCATTGTGACAGAGGAAAAACAGAGGTCAGTGAGGGACAAGTTGCTGAGAAACAAGTACATGGGTGTGTGGAGATGGGAGTCCAGAAGAATGAGGATGATGATGATGAGGTTTCCCAGGATGCTGGTGAGGTACATGGCCAGGAACAGGGTGTAGAACAGGTGCTGGTGCTCTGGCAGGATGGGCAGGCCCAGGAGGAGGAACTGGGATATAACAGTCTGGTTGCTCATTACCATTCTTCCTTTTTGGTATCCTCATGAGAAAATATTACTGTCTCTTGAAACTCAAAATAAAAATAAACAAATGTCTAGGATAAATATTCTACAACAATGATTCTGACAGTCCTCATAGTAATTATAATCGCAAATCTCAATTGTCTATAATCATTACAATCATTGGTATTTTTCCCCACTTTTTAAAATTAGGTTTCATTCTCCCCTCCTTTTCCAGACAGTTTTTTCTACAGTGTTCTACAGATATATAAAATGGAATGATTCTCTCCTTCTACCTGCTCATCCTTGATAACTGTTGATCATTTATTTTTATTTTTATTTATATTATTTTTCATATAAAGAATTCTTCAACAATGTTCTTCAAGAATTTTCTCAAATTTCACATCATAATTTTATATATATCCCAAGAAAAACTCAACATACTTTATTGTATTAGGTTGTCATTTCAAACTTAGATGTGCATGTCTATGCAACATACCTATTTCTGCTTCACTGTTAACTAATTACCTTCCTTCCATTTCATGTGCAACTGATATCAGAAGTTTAAAAGCCCCAAGTGAAATTCATGTTTTTACTTTACTGTCTCCATAAGCATTCCTCATCCTCCCACATCTCCAGTCTGAAAGAGTATAATGGAAAAAATTGGGTTTGAGTCAGATGTATGTTAATTTTGATCTATTCATTTTTATTAATTAAACTGCCTTCATGTATTATTTGCAGTCTCTCCCCCATCTATTCCTCTCTGTGAACTTATGTAACTATATCAGGACCACATCTTGTCTTTACTAGAATAGAGATGCAGCCTCTGTTCACATCCATGTTCTCTTGTATACTGGCCATCCTTTTCTCCTTCAATATGCTCCATTTACACTGTGGCATTCAAACAGAGTAGTTTCTTCACATATTTTCTGATTTATTTTTAGATTATCACTGTTGCTCTGAGGATAAACTGTCTTATTATCTAACAGGTGCCAGTGGTACATCCCAGATCATCCCACATACTTTTCTCTCATCATTTAGTGCTGGGGTAAATCTCTTCACTTCCCACTCTTTAGAGTCACTCCTCCACTTGCCTATCACTTCCTCCCTCTCTTTCCCTTTCACCTGATTCATCCTCACTCATATGTCAGGCATACTACGTTTTACAAAGTCAGCTGAACTTACTCTGTCTCTCTATGCTAAGTGAGTTATCTAGCCATATTCCCTAGCATCCTCTACATACCCAGTGCATGTAATACTTTGGTCACTTCTTTAAGTTATCTTCCCATCAATTGTAAACTATATGCAGGAAAGGTCATATATGACTTTATTCCATTTGGTTGTTTACAATCATGCTTAATCTCCAATTAGAGTTTGCATCTGTCATGATGCATTGTATATCATAGTCACATGTACACACACACACATATACACCCATACATGCACATGCACACAAACTCATGCACACGTTCACACATACACACAAATATTATTCTGTTATTAATATTTTAATAATTAATTAATTATTCTGTAATTAATTATTCTGGACAACAGAATAGGAGAAACATCAGGAGATCTAAGTAAGTTTCTATGAACAAATATTGACAAAAAAAGTCAAATGCTATGAACAGTAGCATTTGACTGTTTGTACCTTCACACATTTACAGTTTGATGGGGCTAAATTCAATGTTTATATAGATAGATACTGTGGATGAGCAATATAGAAGGGGAACAATATATGAAATAAATTATCATTTAAAAGGATGCTCTCCTTATGTATCCAAGACTGGCTTCAAATATATAACACTCATAACTCTGCATATCAAGCATGGTGATATCAGGCATGTGTCCATGCCTTTTCTGCTTCTTTAAATGAACAGGGCCTTTGCGTTATGTAGACATGTGTGCAAAGATCAGAAGCCAGAGAAATCACCCTCACCTATTAAAACTGATGGGCTAATAGACTTCATAACCTTCTTTAGATGTCAAGCCCATGTTTCTCAAATGAAACAGCACATAAAAATCACAAGGATATGTTTCTAACATTTATTACAGCTGCACATCATCTTGAATTCTATAGAATCACTGACGTTTTTGAGTAGTAACTTTTGTAAATTTAGATGAACACTTAGATGATATTAGTGTCACCCTTGATGTACTACACTTATGAGCAATCACATACAATACCAGTAAAACAGAAATTTGTGAGCTTGTACAAATAAAATTATTCATCATCTTGGCTTGCATGCTAGTTCAGAGTTTGTTTAGACCTCACAGTTGAAAGTATAATAAAAAATACCTTCAAAACTATACTAATGAACTCCACCTTATAGGACTGCTCTTGTGTTGAAATGGTAGGATATTGAGAGAAAATACCTAAGGAGAATTTGTAATGAACCCATCAATATGGAAGAGTTAATATTGCTGGGGACAGCATACCTTGACAGGGGCTGTCAACAGAAGGTATATGTGGAGACATCTCAGAAGCCTTTGTAAAAAAGGATTGTGCCTGGAACAATGAGAAGCAGGAGACAGATCCCTACAGGGGACTGGGTATCTGAAATAAGGGATTGCCTGAATTAGACTTGGATGGAGACATCTCAGTATCATGTGGCAGCTCTTTGCTAAAAAAGGTTTTTCCCATTTCTCTTAACCTTTGCTCTGTATGTTGGTTGTATAGATTTCATTTGTTCATGATAGCTTTTCAGTTGGGCTTGGTGTCCATAATTATTCTATTATATCTGACTTTTCTACTCCCTTCTCTTTCTGTTCTGGTGAATTTGGTGAAACTAGATGTTCCTTGATTTAATGATTCTTAAACAATTAAAACTTGAGGTATAGGGGCACAGCATAGCACAGCATAGCACAGCACAGTCCTAATGGCCCAGGTACATGCTGTGTGCTCTCATCTTGGAAACAATGCAATAACTGAACAACTATAGTTTAGGATTAATGTTTGACTTGCAAAGAAAGTTTGAAGAAATTATTAGAAAATGAGGCAGAGCCAATATTGGGTCCCCAAGAAAAGGAAAAAATTATTGAAGTTATGAAATGAGTTTGGCATAACATTTGAGATTAGTTCCTGGTCTCCTCTGGATATGTATGGATAAGAAAGTACAGAATACATAGACTTATATATTAGTAAAATTAAGACAATACACTAGATCTCTTAGGAGATTCATTGTGTGCAATGTGCAGAGACAGATAGCTAGTGGAAATGCCGAGTTAAGTGTTATCTTGATTCTCACCACTGCCTTGCAGATTTTCCCATGTCATTTATCGTTAGAGCATCACAGGAAAATGCAAGTAGCTGACCTCAGAACCCTGAGCTCTGGAGTGTAATAATTTAAAAGTTAAAGTTTAAATAATAAGATTATAATTACTATTATTTTAGTCACAGGACCAGGAAAAAGGGAACCTTGAAATTTGGGGGAATAATTGTAATTATTAATTCTTAGTGGGATGTGGTTACTCCTTTAAATTTGATTTTGCAATGATTGCACAATGACTTTTTTCTACACTCTTTTAGAGTAGTAATAAAAGAATGAGGCAAGAAAAAGATGATAAAGTGAGGTGCACATGAGGTATGCATGCGGTGAGTGGAGAGAATGTGAGAGTGTGAGAAGAGTGCATGCGTTGAGAGACAGAGAGAGAGGGAGAGAGAGAGAGAAAGAGAGAGAGAGAGAATGTGAAGAGTGAGTGAAGAGAGAATGTAAGGTGTGTGTGGAGAGAGTGTATGGAGAGTGTGTGTGTAAGTGAAAGGAACATGCATGTGTTGTGTGTGAGGTGCATGTGAAGAGTGTGTGTGTATGTGTGTGTGAATGAAAGGTAAATGTACAATGGTGTGTGGGAGTTGAAGAAAGAAAATCACACAGGAGAAAAGCAGAGTGTGCACATGAGAATGTAGTGTGTGCAGATGCAAGCTTCAAGTGAGCAAGAAAGAGAGCAGAAAGGGGAGAGAAAGAGAGAGAGAGAGAGAGAGACAGAGAGAGACAGAGAGAGAGACAGACAGAGACAGAGAGAGACAGACAGACAGAGACAGAGAGAAAGACAGAGACAGAGACAGAGAGAGACAGAGAAACAAAGAGAGCAACTTTAAGCCTTAAAATTGGCTGTCAGTTTGCACCCAAAAAATTGTCTGTCTGTTTATTATACACCTTCCAGATATCCCTGCTTCCTGTTGAGAACTCCAATCCTGTTTTGAGGCTGGACCCTGACATAATATGACTATGAAAGTAATACTTTCACAGCACAGTGTGGTGCAGTTTTGTGAGACAGAGTAAAGAAGAATGTTAACATACCTGGAAAACGGCTCTGTATCACACTGGATATTCTTGTGTACTCACAGCACAATTATTTTCCTAAAAGTATCCAGCTCTGGTGAAACTGAGTCATACATTCTGGTTCATGATCCTGTTCATTTTAATTTTATTTGCAGGTTCAGGATCTATCTGTACACATCACCTATCAGCATCATTCCTACTCACACCCCTTGCTGCCATCCCTGAGCCTCAGTATCCCTGTGTCTCAGAGGGGTTCAGATCTAGAGTAACTGACTAAAGACAAAGAAAGTATCCAGGCCTTTCTAAAACCAATTTACATCAGGGATCTCTAGTGGATGCCAATTATACTCACCAATCACTATTTCCTACACTTAGGAATAATTTAAAGAACAACAACCAATATAACACAGAAATAATTAGCAAAAGCAGAGGAAAGCAAGCATGAAACGATGCCTACTCATTGTCTGTTTAGATAATGAACAAAGTTTCTGTTGATTGGAACCCAATTATTAATGGAGGAAAGTGAGGATACTACCCCATGTTATCAGGAATTATTCTGATTATTAAAGACTTAAAGTGTCTCACACAACACAAATTTGCATAAGAAGTTATCAGAAGTTATTATATTTTGGGTTGTGAGCCTAGCCTTTAATCAAAAAGTCATGTCTCCTGGCCAACAGTAATTTTTAAACAGAATGAGATCATTAAAAGCCACACACACTTGGGAAGGCTTCCAAGGATAGAATCTCAGTTCAACATGGCTGACCACAAGTAAGAAGAGGATGTAGGGCACATATACAACGTTCTAAAAAAATTTAAATTTATTGTCTAACTTCCTAAGTGTACCAGTATGTGAAAATTGGAGGAAAATGGCAAGCAGATTGCATGTTTATGGCTTCCTCAAGCCAATATGAAAGCAGTCCATGTTTCTATCCCTGGTCACTCATTTTGTCTTCTCACCTCTCTATGAAAATGTTAATTATACCCACTGCCACCATTATCCAACCACCGGCCATATATGTGAGATTACTTCATAATTTCATGTTGTATGAATTCTCTATTGATCAAGAGGCCATATGGTGGCATTTACAATTCCTTCCTTAAGGAAAATTTCCTAAACTTGGCAGTCATAAAAATGGATGAATTGTTATATATAATAATGAAATATAAACTTCCAATTCCAAGGGAATCTTTATCCTTATTGGTCTAACCTTTATTGGGTTCTTAAAGATGATTAGCTTTTATCTTTGTGTGTGGAAATCTTAAGTGGGATCTATGGATGTGTTCAGTATTTTAGACATAGTGCTGCCTGCTCTGGTTGTCTAGAACAACCACATTATGCTTGATAATAGATTGCTTTCAATTACTCCAAGAGGAATGCTGCACCTACTATCTGTGTTTTGGGTTACATGGGAAGCAAAAGTGGTTGTATGGTGCGCTCAAGTTCTTCAATCATCCCTGAGAATTGTGATATTCACTTACATAAATATAATTAAATAGCCTTAGCATTTTCTTTCTTTTTTACAACTTAATTAATTTATTTTTTTGACTTAATTCATTTTACATAACACTCTATGCCCCCCTCCTGGTCACCCTCTCACACATTACTTCACACGCTCCCTTTCCTTTCCTTTTCCTCTAGTGAGTAAGGGTCCTCTAGGTGTCCTTCCTAACCTGGCCCTTCAAGTCTCTGTGAGGCTAAGTCCTTCCTCTCTTACTGAGGCCAAACAGGGCAGCCCAATTATTAGAACATATCCCACTCATAGGCAACCACTTTGGGGACAGCTTCCATTCTAGTTATTCAGGATCCACATGACAATCAATCTGCACATCTACATGTAAACTGGGAGGCCTGGTACTGCTCATGTATGTTTTTTGGTTGATGGTTCAGACTTTGAGAGCCCCAAGTGTCCATGTTAGTTGACTCTCTTTGTCTTTCTTCAAGTGGTCCTATCCTCTTAGCTACCCATAGTCCTTCCTCCTATATTCCATAAGAGTTCCTAAGCACCATCTGTAGTTTGGCTGTGGATATCTGTATCTGTCAAGGTCAGCTGCTCTGTGGAGCCTCTCAGAGGACAACATGCTTCTGTCTGCAAGTTTAACAAAGTACCATTAGTAGTATCATAGATCGGTGCTTGTCCATAAGATGGGTCTCAAGTTGGGCTGGTTATAGGTTGGCCATTCATGCAGTTTCTGTTCCCTCCCCATGCCTGCATTACTTATAGACAGGATCAGTTTTGGGTTGAAAGTTTTGTGGGTGGATTGGTGTCTCTATTTCTCTGCTGGTGTTCCTCTCTGACTACAGGAAGTGGCTTCTTCAGGTTCCTCGTACCTAATATAGTGAGTCACAACTAAGGTTACCCTCATTGATTTGCTCAAAAAATCAGCTCTTGGTTTCACTAATTTTCCTATTCTTGATATTTCATGTGAACATAAGTTCTTCATGACTGGCTTCTTTCTATTTGCATGTTTTCATGGTATGTCTGTATAGCTCTATGCATCAAAAATTTATTTTTATTGCCAAATAATTTGTCATTGTGCAGATTTGTTATTCACTTAGTGATAGGACTTTCCACAGGGGCAATCATAAGTAACATTTCTCTGGACAGCAATATAATATGCAATCATTTGTTTGAATCAATTATTGTATGTACCTAGTCAGATGGTAATTGTCATTAAAAGGAGTTTTTCCTTTTTACTTTTTTAGCTTAGTTTAAATTAAAGTTATTATTCATTATTTTAACCTAAAATGTACTTCGAATCCTAGTGACATTTTAATTTATACTTAATTTTCAACCATCTGCTCAACACATTCTTTATCCCACCTTTCTGCTTTAACCCTGTTGTAGTTCAGCATTCCCTCTTATACTTTCATATCACGTAATTTTCCTTCTAAGCCTTTTCCCTAAAGTCTCCATTTTCCCTTCTCACATGCCATGTTTTAGGGTTCTGCCATCTATAGGCAATTTCACATACATACAAATATATATTATTAATGGGGGATGGCTCAGTAGTTGGGTGTTCTTGCTGCTCTTGCAGAGGATACTGAGTCTATTCCCAGTACTAATGAGGGAGACCACAATCGTTTTGTATTGGATAACCCATCCCAGGACTCATCACTGGGGAAAATGAATGTTCCCCCTCATGGCAATTGATAGTTACCCATAGCTCTTCATCTTGGGGTGAGATGTCAATTGTTGGAATTGGTCAAGTTGGAATTTTTAACTGGCTTGATCTTGTTTAAGTTTGCTTTGGGTGAGCACAGCCTCATTCACTTAATGTTTGCATCAGCTCTGTCATTACCAGAGGCCACTATCTGACACTCCTCCTCATCCTCTGGCTCCTCCAATCCATGATGCTCCCTGAACCTCAGGAGGATTGACTGTGTACTCAGTGTTGTTTAGTCTCAGCAATTGAACATTTATGCAACTTAAGATTAACCAATACCCACTATAAATAGAAGCTTGTCTGCCCAAGGTCAAGAACAACACAAATGTACATGTTAAAAACATAAATATTGGAAAGACAGATTCAAAGCATGACCATTTGCATATGGTTTTTAAAGACATCTAATTGAAATTTCAGTCATGCAGTATCTGGTCTTGACAGTTGCTTTCTTTGTTATCACAGAACATCCACACAGTGGTATACAGCAATCATTCATCTATGTTGTTGAGTAGTGTTTCATTCTGTGAGTATAATACTGAATATATTTGACCATAAGTTGATTGCTCATTCTACATTGTGACCATTATAAATTGTACTTTCATGCATAATTAAGCAAAACCATTTTCTTGAATCCCACAACTGTTGTAACTATGTCCCCAAGTGTACAATTTCTCAGTTATATGGTAACTATGTTCAATATTTTATCAAATAATCTTTTTCCTAGAGCAAATGTCATGTTTCAAAGTTTGACATTGATGTTTGGGAGTCTCATTTCCTTTGCAGTGTCTCAATGTACAGCTTGGGATGACCTCACAGCCTCATGTCAGTGAGGTTGACCTTACAGAACCTCTCTGTTCATTGATGCTGAAATCACATTTACATTGATCCTTCTGTCTGAACTTTTCAGTACTGGAATCTCAGACATGCTCCATCACACTTGGCCTGTTTTTTACCTACTGTTTTTGTTCAGGTTTTCAGTTAACCTCTCTTGTTCCTCACTTCCTTCTCTTCTCTTTAAACTTCTCTGACACAGTCCATCTTCTACAGTACATATGATATGCATTGCACAGTGGTATGTTAATAGAAATGTATGATTTTATGTACTTGTTAAATATTTAAATTTTTGGAGAGATGTACATTCTAGGCTATATTTTCCCTTACATCCCAAATGCTGCCCCCTCCCAGTCCCCCCCTTGAAGAGTTCTTTCTGCTATTTCCCTCCCCCTTGCCTCTGAGAGAGCAGCCCCCTCCCCCGGTTATCCTCCCACTCTGGTGTATCAAGTCTCTGCCAGAGAAGGCACATCGTCCCCCACTGGGGCCAGAAAAAGCAGCCCTCTGCTATATATACATATGTCTAGGCTCTATTTTTGCACTGTGGTACTCTTTTGTATTGCTCAGCAGAGCTTTTGCTTCCTTCTTATATCTTACACCACTTGTCATTGCTATTGAATATATAATGATTTTTGTCTTTTAAACTGTTATGCACCTGATGTGGGAAGTGAATTAATTTACATCTTTTCTGTCTTGTCTCTGACAATTGAGTTATACTATGGTAATGTGATTTCAATGTTTAACAGTGACAAAAACCAGTGCTACCTTAACTAAATGGGAAGAACAATAACAATAATAAATATCTTAAAACCATAATTAATAAAAAGGCAGAATTCAAAAGACTGTGAACTAATATCCACATTTGTAAATATATGTATCTCTCTGTCTCTGTGTGTGTGTGTGTTTGTGTGTTTGTGTGTGTGTCTGTGTATACATAGAAGTGCTTGTGTATATCACTGGGTGGAAGATGACATAATAATTAAAGAAACAAAATAAAGGATAATGAGAATACTGCGTGGGACATAAAAAATTTCAAGGTGTGCATAATCCTATTGAGGATTACACAGAGATTCAAGTGGGTGTGTTCACCATGTAGTAAAGCCCTAGAGGCAGGATTGGTTTCACATGGAGATGACAATGATGATGGCAACAACAACAATGACAATGATGACAATGTGTGTGCCTGTGTGAGTGTATGTGTGCGAGTGTGAGTGTGTGTGTGTGTGTGTGTGTGTGTGTGTATCAGCAGAGTAAAAAGGACAAGTTTTTGTGTCATCACCTGCCAAGGCCAACTGAAGATATAAATGGACCAGGTTTATTATATGCCACAGTGAAGCAAAGAATATAAAAAATGTAAAGAAAAATTTATCTTTCTACTGAAATAAGACAAAAGAGTGGAATTGATCTATGGTCTTATATGCGCTCAGTCATTGCTTTTTTGTGAGAGAACAGAAGTCACTGCACCTCACATTCTTCAGTATGTGAAACAGAACATTCTCTATCTCCTTGAGATGGTCAGAAGAATAAAATAAAGACATCCGCTGGAAATGGATGTTTTAAAAAGTTGCATATGAAATGCACATGAGGCATTACACAATTCTAGTCTTCTTTCTTTTTCCTGGCTTTTAATAAACTTCAAAATAACACCAAAATTATAAAATTGACATTATTGTACAAAACAATTCTCCCAAATTTGTTCAAGGTCAAGACCAGTAAAAAACAAGATAACATGAACTAGGAAAGAATGTAAGGAGCTAAGAGTAAAAATTATGTCAAAACAGTGTGGGAAAACCTGTACAAGGAGACTGGGTGGTGAAGAGATTTCATTGTTATTGGGCATCATAAATTGACTACTTATACTATTTTAACAGATACATCAGTCAATACAGAAAATTAAGATAAAATGATATATTGTTGAAGTAACTTAAGAATGCCAGTAATGGAATTCATATTAGACAGTACCTCACCCACTATGCATTTCCAGGATCTTTTCTGCAAGGTAAGTAGGAAGATGACCTTTATTATGACCTTTCATATGGGCTATATGATGAGGGACAGCACCTGTCATAAAATATTACTATCAATATATTTAATTATAGAAAATTAGGTAAAAATCCTCATAGCTACCATTTAAAACCGATTTTCTTATTGCAGGCAACTCTAATTAGGGCATCCTTCATATCTCTGTTCCTCAGGCTGTATATGAAGGGGTTCAGCATGGGAGTCACCACTGTGTACATCATTTCCATGACATTTTCATTTACAGTAATATTATTACCTGATGGACATAAGTAGAGACAAATAATTGTCCCATAGAACAGAGACACAACAGACAGATGGTATCCAAATGTGGAGAAGAATGTAGAGAAGACCTTGTAGATGCCCTGGGTAGATGGAACCTTGAGAATGGAGGTGGCAATTTTTTTTGCAGGAGATAGCAGGGAGTAGTAATAGAATGATAACAAGGAGTCCGCTCATGAGAAATATCATCAATACATTAACATACGTATCTGAGCAGGCTAGGGTTAGAAGAGCAAATAAGTCACAGAAAAAGTTGAGAACCACATTGTTCTCACAAAAAGACAATCTTGTCACAAGCAGGGTGTGCATCATGGCATGGGATGTTGCAAACATCTACAATAGCAGCATTAGACAAGCATATAGGTAAAGGCTCATGATGATGGTGTAATGCAGAGGGAAGCAGATTGCAACACAGTGTTCATAGGCCATTACCACAAGAAGGAAGCTCTCCATGTTTCCAAAACCCAGAAAGAAGTATATTTGTGTCATGCAGGCTCCATTAGGGATGGATGGTTCTTGGCTCTGCATGTCCTGCAGCAGTTTGGGCATTGCAACAGAGGAAAACAGAGGTCAGAGAAGGACAAGTTGCTGGGAAACAAGTAAATGGGTGTGTGGAGATGGGAGTCCAGGTGAATGAAGATGATGTTTATGAGGTTCCACAGGACAGTGGTGAGGTACATGGCCAGGAACAGGATGTAGAACAGGTGCTCTGGGGAAATGGGCAGGCCCAGGAGAAGGAACTGGGGGATGACAGTTTGGTAGTTCATTATCATTTTCCCCTCCAGTATCCTAATGAGAGAATACCAGGATCCCTTAAAATTTAAAATAAAATGATCTAAAATAAATATTCTTGAACAATTGATCTGATAGGCATCATAGTAGTAATAATCTCAAATCTCCTAATGTTATGCATATTAATTATTTTTCTCAACATTAACATATTTCTACATCCCATCCTTTTCTAGATAGTTCTTTGCTACTTAAACTGAAATACAAAGTGGATTAATGCTTTTATCTTCTGCTATCTGTACATACCTGACAATTGGTTTATTCAGTAGTAATTTATTCTTTGTTACTTTGTGTGTAGATGTGCTTGAAAATTTTCTTAAATTTTAATCCTCAACATTTTATATAGATTTTAAGCAAAAACATTCATACTCCAATGCCTTAGATTACCATTTCAAACCTAGACCTAAATATTTCTGTAACATAGAGAGTTTTGCTCCACCATAAAGTAATTATTTTCCTTCAATTTCATGTATGACCAGCATCAGTAGCTCAAAACCCCAAGTGAAATGCATGTTTTGACTTTGGTGTCTACCAAAGCATTCCTCATTCTCCTACCTCTCCTGTCTGATATTGCATGATGATAGAAATTCAGGTGTGAGTTAGATCTATGTGAATTTTTAATACATTCATTTTAAAATTAAACTTCTGTCATAAATAAAACAGAGTCTCTCCTTCACTCTATTTCATTTATTCCTCTCTGTGATATTGTAACAGTGTATGAGGTCCACATCTTGTCTTTACTGGAATACAGTAGCAGATCAGTTCACATCCATGTTCTCATGTCTCCTGACCCTTCTCTTATCCTACAACATGCTTTATTTACACTGTGGCATTCTAAGAGTCGAGTTCCTTCACACCTTTTCTGATTTATTTGCAGATTATCACTGTTGCTCTGAAGATAAGCATAAAGCTCCTATCAGGGACAGAAAGCTGTTTCATTATCTCACAGGTGCAAGTGGTATATCCCAGATGGTCTCACATGCCTTTCTCTCATCAAATAGTGCCAGGGTAAATCTCTTCACTTCTCACCATTTTGAGTTGCTCCTTCTCTGACCTATCACTACCTCTTTTCTGTTTTCCCTTCATGGGGTTCATCCTCATTCATATGTCAGGCATATTGTTTATCACATGCATAGCTAGATTTGTTCTGTTTGTCTAAGATACCTTCAACCATGTTCCCTAGCATCTTACATGTACCTCAAAAAAATCGATACTTAGATCACCGATTTAAGTTATCTTCCCACCAAGCCCTAAACAATATGCATGAAATGTCACATACATCCTCATTCCATTTGGTTATTCAAAATCATTCTTAATCTCCAACTAGGTCCATTATATCTGTCATGATACAGCAAGTTGGCCAGTGAAGATATAAGTGGTCCAAAGTGATACAGATTTCTCCAACTTTCAAGGTAGAAAAATTCCTATTTAGTGTTAAAAGACTTGAACAGTTAGACTAAACTTTTTTTTATTAGATATTTTTATTAGATATTTTTTATTTATATTTCAAATGTTATCCCCTTTCCTGGTTTCCTCTCCAAAAACCCCCTATCCAACTCCCCCCCCCCCGCCCCATCCCTGCTGCTCATCAACGCACTCGTTTCTCCTTCCTTATCCAGACATACCCTATACTGGGACATCGAGTCTTCTCAGGACCAAGGGTCTCTCCTCCCTTTGGGATCTAATGTATTTTTTCAGTGTTACTGTTAAGACTTTGTATCCATCTGCAGTAATACTGATGATTACAATTTATAACCATAGGCTTTAAATCCATAATATGTCTTTGGTATCAGTGCAGAAAGGAGACATCATGAAAAATTTATGAATTATAAAAAGAAGCAGCAAGTTACATTGGAATCTTCAGTTATTACTCATATGTCTGTAGTGTATGCAATTATTAACTTATGTATCAAGTGGGTTAAGCCCTGATACAGATTTTGGACCATATTAACTGCTATGCATATATTCTCGAAATGATCCTAAAATCTCTAGACTTTGAGTAAAGCAACTAAAACTATATCACAGGGTGAGTTTCATGCCTTCAGAGGAAGGAATTAGGGAAGAGGACAGCTTAGTGTAGAAAAAGGTTGCCTCTTCTTCATTAAATACAAGTCTGTGATGTTCACTCTTCTGTGGGTCTCCAATATTCTATAAAGTTCTTCAAATGTTTCCCTTATCAATCTCTACCTCTGGGCCATCTGTATCGAAAGTCACATGAATGGTCACACAAACACACATAAACAGAAACACAGATATCTCATTCTGTGATTCTAGGCAACACTGTCTAATGAATCTACCACATGTCTCAGAGCTGACAAAACAGGAGAAAAATCAAGAGATCAAAGCGATTTTTCTGAAATGCTATAACACAGTCAGACTGCTTGTACCTTCACAAAATGACAGGTTTAATGCAGCTGACTTCAGAGCTTGCACCCTTAGACTGTATAGTATCACAAAATGGAATCCATGTAGAAAAAAAAAATCAGACACCATCTAAAAAGATGCTCTCCATATGTATCTTAGACTGGCCTCAAAACATGCAACTGTCCTGCCTTTTGCATTCTGAGCACTGGGATAATATGCATGTGTCTCCACGCTCAGTTTCTCCTCCTGTAAATGAACAGTATCTTTATGTTATGTAGTCAAGTTTGGATAGCTCAGAAACCAGAGAAATCAATATCAACTATTACCATTGATTGGTCAATGACTTTAATAACTTTCTCTATATGTTAAGTCCACATTTCTTAAATTAAATAGCACATGAAAATTGCAAGAGATATATTTCTAGCATTTGGTGCACCTTCATACCATCATGGGGTCTATACAAGGACTGAGTTTGGTTCAGTAGCTCTCATTGTACATTTACACAAACAACTAAATGTTATCAATGCCATTCTTCATGGATTGCACTTAGGAGTAATTACGAACAATAACAGTAAAACAAAGATTTGTGAATTTGTGCAGATAAAATTAATCATAATCTTGGAGAGGACATTTTACAATTTGATATGACCCCATTGTTGAAAGTATTGTAAAAACCCCATCAGCACTACAACACTGAACTCTACCTCAGACTACTGCTCTTATGTTGAAATGGTAGAATATTCATAGAAAAAATATATAATGAGCAGTTGGATAGAATCATTGATATGAAATGGGTTACATGATGAGCATGAACAAATAGTAGCACAGTATGGGGAAATCTTGGGAGGAAGAGGAAAGATGAAATTCATTATACCTGAAAAAAAAGGGTCCTACATAAAACAGGAATTTCAACTGAAATTTTTCTTGACTTTGGGACCCTTTCTTCCCACTCATATGCCTCCCCCAGCCTTGATATGAAAACATGTGCCTGATCATACTCTAGGCTGTTATGCCATATTTGGTTGATGTCCCTTGGAAAGTTTGCTCTTTTCTGAGGAGAGGTGAAATGGGCATGGTTCTAGGGGAAATGGAAGGTGAGGAGGGAGAATCTGTGGGGGAAGGGGAGGGCAAACAGCAGCAGGATACAATATATAAGAAAAAATAAATAAAACAGAAAAAATAATTAAAGAAACAACCAAAGAAAAACTGAAAGCATCTGATGTGTAAAAAAATATGATGAGGAATTATATTATATGGAATATTAATATACACTTTAAAATGACATTTACATAATTTATGTTTTTTAATGTCAGTGATCTCCCATATAGTATGTGAAGAAGAGAGTCGTCAATGCTTTTTCATGTATATATTTTTGTACACATAAACATACTCAGGCATATTCCCACATATACTGTGGATGAAGCCCAGCTTATGGGGGTGTTCTTGGTCTGGTCTGGCAACTGGAAGCACTGTGAAGCCTGTTCCACTGCTCCGACATGGTGGGTTTTGATAAGAAGAGACAGCCCATGATTTTAAAGCTTTATTATAAAAAAGTAGGAGAAAAGAAAATAGAAAAGTAAGGAGAGAAAGAAGAGTTAGAGGGGTGAGAGGTGGCCATGACCACATGGAAAGAGGGGAAAAGAATGGGGAGAGAGAAGGAATGGGGCCTGGCAAGAGACAAGAAAAGAGGACAATAGAGAAGGGCAAAAGAGAAGGGTGCTAGAAAGAGAGAGAGGAGGGGTCATGCACTCCCTTTTATAGTTAGCTGGGGTACCTAGGTGTTGTCAATTAACTGTGGGGTGGGAAAAACCTGGCTGTAGCCAGGTTACTGTGGGGGTGGAGTCCAACAAGAACACTAGGGGCCTGGGGCATGGCCCTACGAGACTGATGGCCACAGGGTTATGTCCAATATCTCCTCCCTTTAATTTTTTTTAAAAAATATGCTCCCTGTATTGCCCTATGTGACTAATGGCCACACATCTCTCCTGCATGGGGTGGGGGGCTTTGGGTGCTGTAACTGGGACAAGGGCCAGGGTCCCAGGGGGTGTGTCCAAATGGAGCCGCAAGAGGAGCTCAGTCTGCTCCAGGTCAAAGGGGTAAAAGGGAGGAAAGGGATGCACACTGGGCTGGTTCATGTGTATTGATGGGTTCATGGGAGTGGGCGACTGTATGCCACGTGTGGTAGCCAGATGTGGGCCTGTGGAGCAGGCCCATGTACCTGTAGTGGAAGACTGGCCGGACAGGGCGGTCCTTGGTCTGGCTTGGCAGCTGGAAGCACTATGAGGCCTGTTCCATTGCTCCAGCATGGCGGGTTTTGATAAGAAGAGACAGCCCATGACTTTAAAGCTTTATTATAAAAAAAAGTAGGGGGAAAGAAAAGAGATAGAAACATAAAGAGAGATAAAAGAGATAGAGGGGTGAGAGCTGGACATGGCCACGTGGAAGAGGGAAAAAGAATGGGGAGAAAGGGAGAATGGGGGCAGACAAGAGACAAGAAAAGAGGACAAGAGAGAAGGGCAAAAGAGAGGGGCGCTAGAGAGATAGGAGGGGTCATGCAGCCCCTTTTATAGTGGGCTGGGCTACCTGCCTTTTGCCAGGTAAATGTGGGGTGTGGAAAACCTAGCTGTAGCCAGGTGACTGTGGGGGTAGAGTCCAGCCAGAATACTTGGGACCTGGAGCATGACCCTACATGTCTGATGGTCAAAAGGTTATGTTGAACAATATACATACATACACATGCCCATATAGAATTGTAAAACTTTAAAAATTTAAGCCTTCTGAGTTTTATGAAAATGAAATGCTCTCCAAGTATTTATAATTAATAATTGCAAATTTCTTGGATGTATACAATGCATATTAACCATATCTTTCTCAACTCCCTCTCATCTCCTTTGGCCTCCCTGTATATCTCTCCTACAAACATATGTATTATTATTATTATTATTATTATTATTATTATTATTATATAATCCAGAGTCCAATTAATGTTGCCTAGATGCTCATGGATCTGGGCTTTTCTACTACTGTGTGGGAAACCTGACAATGGCCATTCTCCTTAGCAACTTTCAAATGCCAATAGGTCCTAAGCTAAGATTGGCGAATTAGGAGCTACTCCCACTTCCATGCTGTTGTATTTTAAAACTTAGAATACAATTTCATTACTTCTTATTAACCCTCTCCTCCATCATACTCCTCCAGTATCTAATAGCCCTCTCAAACTCACAAATTCCTCTTCTTTAAACTTTGTTAACCAAATCTACACATACATATAATCCATTGAGTTCATTCAGTGTTGCCTACATGTATATGCTTCAAGGACTGACCACTTTTATTGCATAACCCATAAGGAATTCCCATAATAGAAGAAGACAAATGCTGCCTTTTGACATTTGCTATTTTTGTGCATCTCTTCATCTATGGGTATGGTCTTACCAAAATTCTTCTGTCTTCATTGAGATGGTATGTGATGTTGGAATTATTCAAGCTTCAAATTTTAACTGGCATGAGTATGTTCATGTTTTGTTCAGGTGGCCACAGACACTGTAAGTTTATGTTTGCAACAGCTCTGCCATCAGAATCCAGCGTTTCACAGTCCTTCTCTCCACCCTCTGGCTTTTCTAATTTTTCTACTGCTTCTTCCACAATGTTCCCTGAACCTTTGGAGGAGGGATTATCCATATGAGATCCCATGTATAGATGCATTCCATAGTCAATTATTCTCAGCAATTGAATAGTTATGTGACTCAGTATGAACCAGTACCCACTGCAGCAAGAAGAATCTCTGCTCAAGGTTGAGAGCAACACAAAGTAATCTAATGGTAAAAGAAAAAATATTCAGAAGGTCGTGACTTTCACATGACCAATGACACATGATTTTTTTAAAGATATCTAACTGAAATTTCACTCATTCAATGTCTGGTCTTTACATTTATCTTCTTTGTCTACACAGAACCTCCACACAGTTGCATGCACCACTTCATTCATTGTTGTTGTTAAATATATTTCACTCATTATTGTATGAGTGAAATATATTTTATTTATCTGATTATCATTTGATTGCTCATTCTGCTTTGTGACAATTATAAATTATATTTGCATGCATAATGAAACAAAACCATTTGTTTGAATCCCACAATCATTGTAGCTATATTCCCTGGTATACAACTTCTCAGTCATATGATAACTTTATGCTCATTATTTCACAGATTCAATGTTAATGGTTGTGAGTTCTATTTCCTAAATGGTCTCACTGTGCACTTCAGGCTGACATTACAGGGTCTTCCTGTGCAGCTAAACTGACTTCACAAGGTCACAATGCAGCTATGCTGACCTCCCAAGTCTTACTGTACAACTTTGCTGCCATAAGATTTACACTGATGCTTCTGCCTGATGTTCATGTGTGCAGGGATCACAGGCATGATCCATCACATCTGGCTTGATTTCTATTTTTAGTTCAGTTTTTCAGTTAACCTTTCTTGTTACCCCTCTCCTTCACTTCTGTTTAAAACACTCTCACTTTGACACAGATCATTTTCTACATTGTGTATGGTATTCATCACATTGTATTTTGTTAATCCAACTGTATGATTTTATGTATCAGTTAAAAGTTTAAGAGATGCACATTCTATTCCATATTCTCACACTGTGGTACTGCTTTCCATTGCTCAGAAGATCTTTAACTTCTTTCCTGTAGCTCTTACATCTAATGTTATTGATATTGTATATAGAATCATTTCTGTCTTTTAAACTGTTTTTCACATGACAAGGAATATGGCTTAATGCACAGTGTCTGTCTTGTCCCTAATATTTTGTTATATCATGGGAGTGGCATTTCAGATTTAATCATTACAACAGTTATTGCATCCTTAACCACATGGAAACAACAATACATAGGATTATTGATCAAACAGCCACAATTTAAAATTTTATGAGATGTTATCCACTTATATAGTATGATATAATATAATATAATATATATTGTATGTGTGCATGTGTATGTGTGTGTGTGTATATGCATTGTGTACAGAGAAATGCCTATGTAGATCACTGGGGAGTAGATGACATTATAATTCAAGAAACAGGTTAAAAGACAAAAAGTTCATTTTGGGAACAGAAGAACTCAATGTGTGCATGTTCCTATTGAAGATCATATGTAGGATAAAGTGGAGATGTTCTACAGAAAATGAGAAGATATAGAGGCATATCTGGCTTCACATGGAGGTGATGTGTGTGTGAAAGATCAACAGAGTATAAAGAACTGGATTTATCTGTCATCATCTCCCCAGACTAACCGAAGAAATAAAGGACAAGGGTTATTTCATGCCATAATGAGGCAAAGAGTATAAAAAAGTAAAGAATCTTTTTATAGAAATGAGACAAAAGAGGGGAATTAGTCTCAGATCACAATCACGCCCACCTATTGTTCCTGTGTGTGAGGTGGAATGTCAGTGAATACTTTAATCTTTTTTTAATTAGACAGTTACTTAATTTACATTTCAAATGGGTATCCCCTTTCCTCATTACCCCTCCAAAAAGACCCTATTCCATCTTCCCTATCCCTGCTTACCAACCCCCTCCCACTTTCCTGACCTAGCATTCCCCTATACTGGGGCATTGAGCCTTCACAGGACCAATGTCCTCTCCTTTCATTGATATCTGAAAAGGCCATTCTCTGCTACATATGTAGCTAGAGCCATGGTTTCCTCTATGTGTACTCTTTGGTTGGTGATTTAATCCCTGGAAGCTCTGGAATTACTGGCTGGTACATATTATTGTTCCTCCTATGGTGCTGCAAAACTCCTCAACTCTTTGGGTCCTTTCTCTAGCTCCTCCATTGGGGACCCTATGTTCAATCTATTGTTTGGCTGTGAGATATGGGTATTTTGATCCCCATTCTAAGAAGGATCAAAGTATCTACACTTTGGTCTTCATTCTTCTTGAGCTTCATGTGGTCTGGGATTTGTATCATGGGTATTCTGATCTTTTGGGCTAATATCCATTTATCAGCAGAACTCTTCATACTTTAGTCTGTGAAACAGAGACTTCTCTACCTCCCTGAGATTGTCACAAGTAAAATCAAGTCACCCACTGGAAATGTTTTACAAAGTATAATATGAACTTACATTAGATATTACTAGATTCTAGCTTTCTTTCTTTTTTTACCTTTCTCTTAGAGAAGTAAAATGATTTGTCCCCATTTATCAATAGATTCCAAATTAAGACTATGTTTATACAAATGACAATTGTACAAAATGATTCTAACAAATTTGTTCAGGGTAAAGACTTGTCAGAAAAGATAACATGGGTATATGGGGAAAATATGGGGAATTGAGAAAAAAATATCATCAAAATCAGTGTTAGAGTACCAGTAGTATGTGATAGAAGGAAGAAGGGTAGTGAAGATGTTTCATTGTTATCCAACGTCATGAATCTATTGCTTAAACTATTTTAACTGTTACATCAGGGAACACAGAAATCAGGATAAAATTATACATATTTTGCAGCAAGTTAAGATGAATGGAGAATATTAGACAATACCTGGAAATGCATTAGACAATATACAAAGATCAGGCAAAAGATTCAGAGATAAACCTGAAATCACAGTTTGTAGTCCCACAAAATCACCAAGTTAACAGTCCTAATGTATAGGCAGAGGACCTGGTAGAGCCCCTTGCAGGACCCATGCTTGCCTTTTCAGGCTTCGGGAACCCATGTGAACAAATTTTTAGTTAATTTTTTGGGATCATGTTATCCTGGTATCCTTCAACCCATTTGACTCCTACAATCTTTCCTCCCCTCTTCCACAGAGTTCCCCCCCTTCTGAGGAGAGGGACACAGTGGAATACTTCAACTAATACTGTCTTTCTGCATTCTTGGTTGTGACAGAGGAAAATCAGAGATCAGAGAAGGAGAAGTTGCTGAGAATCAAGTACACGAGTGTGTGGAGATTGGAGTCCACTAGAATGAGGATGATGATGGTGAGGTTCCCCAGGATGGTGGTGAGTTACATGGCCAGGAACAAAGGGTAGAACAGGTGGTGATGATCCGGGAGAATGGGCAGGCACAGAAGGAGGCTTCTTTTCCTCCTGTTGTGTTGTCTTTGCTATCCTCAACATGAGGACTTCCACCTTTTCTTATTGTATCTTGTCCTATGGTATTTAGTTCTCCTCCTTTGGAGGCCAGCTGTTTTCAGAAGAGGAAGTGGAGAGGGAGTAATTTAGGGTAGGGGTGGTAGGAGGGACTTAAAGGAGTGTAGGACGAGGAAGCTGGCTGGCATGTATTGTATGAGAGAAAAATCTATTTTCTATATCAATAAAAAGAATGCAAGGAATGGAATCTGATAAGGCATTAGTTCTTTCCATATGATTTTCTAGAATCACATATTCAAGGCTTAATATGTCATTACTGAGTCACCAAGGTCCATTTCCCTAACTGAACTACATTGTAAAACTTTTTTTTGCAAATGTGATTATTGTATACTACATTCTTACACGTGAGTCCTCTTTGAATGATACATTTTGTAATATTAATTTCAATGTGTTTCCCAAAATTTAAGTAAAAATTCCAGTGTTGCCATTATATAGATAAGTACTTTTTCTTGATAAGTACTCTTACAAGGGCCTCCTTTATGTCTCTGTTCCTCAGGCTGTAGATAAAAGGGTTCAACATGGGAGTCACCACTGTGTACATCATGGCCATGGAAGCCTCCTTCACTGTAAAATTACTAGCTGATGGGCATAAGTAGAAACCAATAATTGTCCCATAGAACAGTGAGACTACAGACAGGTGTGAGCCACAGGTGGAGAAGACCTTGTGGATGGCCTGAGTAGATGATACCTTTAGAATGGAGAAGACAATATGTACATAGGACACAACAATGAGTAAGAATGGGATGACCATTAGGAGACCTCCGAAGAAAAATATCATCAGTTCATTTATATAAATATCAGAGCAGGCCAGCTTGAGCAAGGCAGATATGTCACAGAAAAAGTGTGGAACCACCTTGTTCTCACAAAATGACAATCTAGCTAAGAGTAGCGTGTGTAATATGGAATACAGCATGGAAAACACCCAGGACGGCAGCACCAGACACACACAGAGCTTGGGCCTCATGATGCTGGTGTAGTGAAGGGGAAGGCAGATGGCCACATAGCGGTCATAGGCCATGACCACAAGAAGGAAGATTTCCAGGCATCCAAAATGACTGGAAAAGTACATTTGTGTCAGACAACCTGCATAGGAGATGGATGTGTCCTGGCTCTGCATGTTCTGGAGCAACTTGGGCATTGTGACAGAGGAAAAGCAGAGGTCAGAGAAGGACAAGTTGCTGAGAAAGAAGTACATGGGTGTGTGGAGATGGGAGTCCAGGAGAATAAGTATGATGATGATGAGGTTCCCCAGGACAGTGGTGAGGTACATGGACATGAACAGGGCATAGAACAGGTTTTGGTGCTCTGGGGCAATGGGCAGACCCAGAAGGAGGAAATGAGCGATGACAGTTTTATTGTACATTATCATTCTTCCTCTCCAGTATCCTAATGAGAAAACATTGGATCTTTTAAAATAAAAAAAATCCATATATACCTAGGTAATATATTCTAAAACAATACATCTGACTATCTTCCTAGAAATTATAATTTCAAAACTCCAATGTTTGTACTCATTAAAATTATTATTGATTGTTATTAAATTTAACAGATTTCTGTTTCCAATTCTGTACTAAATATTACTAAGCACTTCTACTGAGAGAAAAAAAATTGACTAATTCTTTCCTCTCTTGCTTTCTACTCAATTGTTGTTTGTAACTTGATCCATGCAATTTTATACTCTGATATCTTGATGAATTTGGAAAATGTTGTCAACACAATTTAATATACATTTCAATTAAATCTCATATAGTCCAATGTATTATATTATCATTTCAAAATCAGACCTGCATGTCCCTGTAACATACAGATTTCTGCATCACCATTAACTAATCATCTTCCTTCCATTGCATGATTGATAGGCATCAAGCACAAAAACCCCATCTGAAATTCATGCTGTTACTTTATTATTTCCCCAAGCACTCCTTGTTTTCCTACCATTCCAGTTTCCCATAGAAGAGCAAAAGCCAATCAGATTTTCATTAGAATTATGTGATTTTAGATCCATTCATTCTGGTCTTTTCTTGAACTGCTGTCATACATTCTACAAAGTCTGTTCTCCATTCTCTTTCTATTAAATCCATTCTTCTCTGTGAGATTTTATCAGAACCATATCTTGTCTTTACTGGATTACAGAAGCAACCTCAGTTGACACACATGTTCTCCTGTCTTCTTACCTTTTTCTCCTCCTTCAATATGCTTCATTTACTCTGTGGCATTTGAACAGAGGAGTTCCTTCACATCTTTTCTGATTTATTCTTCAGATTATCAGTCTTGCTATGAGGATAAGGACAAAACTCCTATCAGGGACACAAATGCTCTTTTATTATCTCACAGGTGTTAGTGGTACATCCCATATGGTTCCACATGCTTTCTTCTCATCATTCAATGCTGGGTCAATCTTGTCACAACCCACATTTTAGAGTTGCTTTTTTTTCCTCTCCTATTACTTCCTCTCTACTCTTTTCCTTTCATTTCATTCACCCTCACTATATGTAACATTTATTGCTAATCACATACACAGCTAAATTGATCCTGTCCTCCCACACTATGTGAGACCATCAGCCATACTTAATAGCATCTTATACTTATAAACCATATACTTAATATTTTGACTATGGCTTTAAATTATCTTCCCATCAGTTGTAAAGTATATACAGGAAAGAAACATATTCCTTCTTTCCATTTGGTTGTTTACAATCATTCATAATCTGTAACTAGGGTCAATACCTATCATGTTTCATGAATTTGGCCTGTGAATATTTGTTCCCTGCTGCTCAAACTGATTTGATCAACTTCAGTGCAGAAAAATTCATGTTTAAATATAAGTACTTGAATACTTAACATTAAATTTTACACTCCAAAATGAGTGTGAGAGATCTAAGGTTTGTTTTTAGTGTTAGGGTTAATCATTTGTTTCACTTCTTAGAAGTATCAATGACTACAAATCATAGCAATAGGCTTTAATCCTCAAATCATAATTCATTCTGATGCAGAATATAAATAGAATGAAATTTTTATAATTTATAAAAAGAAGCAACAAAATTACTTTGAATCTTCACTTGAGTTATTCCTCAGGCATTTATTCTATATATGTTGATTAATTTATACATCAAATGGGTTAATTCCAATGCTAATTTTAAATAATTCTATTTGGTATGCAGATATTCTCTAAATGTCATAAAAATTGTGGACCTTGAGTAATAAGAAACACTCCATCACATGATGAGCTTCATACAATTAGATGAAGGATTTAGGTGGAAAATATACAGTTCTCTACAGAAAAAAATTTGCATCTTCTGCCTTGGATACAAGTCTTTAACCTCCACTCTTCTCAAGGATTCCAATATTCTAGACAGTTCTTCAAATATTGTTTTATCAGTCTCTAACACAAGTCTGTGTCCTAAGTCACATGCAAGGGAACAGTCAGACACACACACACACACACACACACATTAACAATATTGGATAATTTGAATCTATGATGAATCTCTAAGTTAACAAAACAGGTAAAACTTCAATAGATCTCAGCAAGATCTCTGAAATGTTACAACCTAGTCTGAGAGCTGACATATTCACAGACTGACAGTGTTTAGTCCAGCTATATTCAAAACTTGCACACATCATGGATAAACATTACAGAGAGTAAACCATATAAGATAAAAAAGTCATGAACCATTTAAAAAGATGCTCTCCTTGTTTATTCCAGACTGGATTATAAATACGGTATTCCAGACTCTCCTTCCTTAGTACTGGAATTACAGGAATGTGCCACCAAGTTGAGTTTCTGATTCTCCAGTAGATGAACAGTGCCTGTGTCTTATATATGCATGTGTACAAAGATCAGAATCCAGAGAAATCACCATCAACTGTTACCACTGATGGTCCAGTGGACTTCATACCTTCTTTAGATGTTAAAACCACAGTTCTCAAATGAAACAGTACAGGAAAATCACAAGAGATATGGTTCTAACCACACCCATGTGTCAAATGTCACCTTTGATGGACTGCATTTAGGAGTAATCTCATACAACATAAATAAAAGACTTTTGTGAATTTGTGCAGATAAAATTAGTCATCCTATTGGGGAGTACATTGTTCAGAGTTTGCTCAAATCCCACAAGATAAAGTATAGTAGACTACCCTTCAGCACAATGGCAGTAAACTCCATCTTACATATCTGCTCTTGTGTTGAAATTTTATAATACTGAGAGAAACATATAATTAATAGTTGTAATGAACCCACCGATATGAAAGAGGTTTCATGAGGACCATGAAACAAGTACTTTTACAGTGTGATGAAGTCTTGGAAGACAGAGAAAAGAAGTATGCTATTTTACCTGAAAGACTGTCCTGCATCATGCTGGAAATTTATGTGGATTCACAGAAACACACCTGCTTATCTTCCTGACTAAACTTAGCTCACCTGAGGCTCAGTCCTAGTTTCTGGTGGATGATCCTGCTCATCTTCATTTATTTGCAGACACAGGACTAGCTTCCTCTGTACTCATCACCTATCTGCACCATCCCTGCACACATTGCTCTGCCATTCCTGGGCCTCAAGTGCCCAGCATCCCAGAGGAGTCCAGATCCTGTATAACTCATTAAGTAAGGCATAGTAATTACTTAGCACCTTTCTCACACCGATTTCTACAGAGACCTATAGTAGAGACCAATTATGGCCACTGATCACTATTTCCTGTACATAAGAAAAAATAGAATTTAAAGACAAGTAAGAGTAATTAAAAATCAGCTCCAACAAAAAAGCCCCCCCCCCCAAAAAAAAACCCCAAAACAAAACCAAAAGCATGGGAAGATGCATAGTCATTCCATATTCAGGTAATGAGCATGGTTTCTGTTGACTGGAGCTCACTTTGTTAATGGAATGGGAAGAAAGGTAACTGCACACTGTATCAAATGATCAGGAGCTTTTCCTATTATAAATGACTTAAAGTGTCTCATGAAAAACAAAAATTTGCACAAACATCAGTTGTTTTTTATAATTTTTGAAGTGACACTAGTCTTTAATGGCCAAGCCATGTCTACAGCACATCCTATGGTAAGTTTAAGTAGGATGAGATAATAAAAAGCTACACACAATGGGAAGCTTCCAAAGGACAGCATGTCAATTCAACATGACCGACTACCTGCAAGAAGACTTAGTGAAGATATACAACTTTCTGAGAAAATTCAAACTTCCTCATTCAGCATTCTATGTGTGCCAGCAAGTGAAAAGGGAAGGAATATGGGAAGCAGATGGCATGTTTAAGACTTCCTCAAGCCAATAGGAAATCAGTCTATGTTCTCATGCCTGTTCACTCAATTTGCCTTCTTACCTCCTTATGAGAACATTAATTGTATCTACTACCATCATTATCCAACCCCTCTCCATCTATGTGAGATTATTTTATAATTTCATGTTAATGAGTTGACCATTGATCAGGTAAAAGGTGGCATTCATAATTCAAGGTCTTTCTGTGTAATTTTATGTGACAATAATTTATTTTTAACATCTACATAGTTTCATTGTACAGATGTGTTATGGTCAATAGTGAATAAGGTGTTTTGCCAATTTTTGTTGACATTTACTCTCTTGATGATGGCCTTTCTTAATTGAATGAAATGGAATTTTAAGTTAATTTTCATTTTGATTACTCTGACATAAGGGATGTTTAATACTTGAAAAACTGTGTATTTGTCATTGTTTATCTTCTTTGAGAAATCTCCATGTAGTTGTTTATCCATTTTTATTTGGTTTATTACTTTCTCGTCCTTTAAATTTTTGACTTGTTTGTGGATTCTGGATGTTAATCTCCTATCAGGTGTGCACTTGCCAAAGACTTCCTCACACTATGAAGGCTGTATTTTCTTTCTTTTATTTTCCTTTTTTAATTTATTTTTTATTTTTCAGTTTCTCACTTTATATCCTGCTCACTTCACCCCTTCCAGTCACCTCTCCAAGAATCCTTCCCCACATCACCCCTCCCTTCTACTCTGAGCAGGTAGAAGACCCCTGCATATCCCCACATGCTGGTACATCAAGGCTCTGTGAGGCTACGTGCATCAATTCCCATTGAAGCCAGACAAGGCAACTGGGATAGAAGAATATATCTCACAGACGGCAAGAGCTTTTTGGATAGCACCTGTTCCATTTGTTTGGGACTCACATGAAAAATAAGCTGAACATCTGCTTCTTATGTGCAGGGAGTCCTAGGTCCAGACCATGAATGTTTTTTAATTGTTGATTCAGTCTCTGATTGCACAAGGGTCCAGGTTTTTTTACTCTGTTGGTCTTCCTATAGAGTTTCTATCCCATTAGACACCATAATCCTTCCTCATTTTCTTCTAGCTACATCCAGTGTTTGGCTGTGGGTGTCTGCATCTGTCAGATTCATCTGCTGGGTGGAACATCACAGAGGACAGGTATGCTAGATTCCTGTCTGTAAGCACATCAGAGTATCATTAATAGCATCAAGGTTGGTGCTTGGCCATGCGCTGGGTCTCAATGTGGGCTGATTATTGGTCACACACGACCTCAGTCTCTGTTTCATTCATTGTCCTTGCATTTCTTGTTGACAGAGTAAGTTTTGTATTAAAAGTTTTGTGGGAGGTTTTGTGTTCCTATTCCTCCAATGGAGTTTCTGCCTGACTTCAAGAGGTTGCCATTTCAGGTTCCATATCCCCAATGCTGTGAGTCCCAGCTAAGGACACCATCACTGAATCTTGGGCCCCTCCCTCATACCAGGTCTCTTTCTCTTCCAGGAGAAGTATCCTACCTCCCCACCCCCATCAGTTGAAGATTTCCATTCATTCTCATGGCCATCTGGCTATCGCTTCTGTCCCTTACCACATTTGATCCTGATGTCCCCATTCCCTCCCCCATTCCCTCTCTCATTAAGTTCCCTCCCTCCATCTGATTCTTATGAATATTTTATTACCCCTTTTAAGAGAGAATCAAGCATATTTGCTTGTGCCTACCTTCTTGCTTAGTTTTTTGTTCTATGGAGTGAAGAATATGCATCCTATAATTTATGGCCAGTATCTACTTATGAGTACCTACCATGCATGCCTGTCCTCTGGAGACTAGGTTATGCCACTCAGTATGATATTCTCAAGATCATCTGTTTGCCTACAAAATTCATGATGTCTTTGCTTTTAATTGCTTAATAATATTCCATTGTGTAGAATCTTTATCTTTATCCATCTTCAGTCAACCACTCCTGCCTCCCCATCCTCAAATTCAACTACACTGGGGCATCGGACCTTCACAGGACCAATGGCCTCTCCTCTCATAGATGTCTGAAAAGGCCTTCCTCTACTACATATGTAGCTGGGGCCATGGGTTCCTCCATGTATACTCTTTGGATGGTGGTTTAGTCACTGAACAATCTGGGGTCACTGCTTGGTACATATTATTGTTCCTTCTGTGGTGCTTCAAACCTTTTCAACTCCTTGGGTCCTTTCCCTAGCCCCACCATTGGGGACCCTATGCTTAGTCCATATGCTGTGAGCCTTGGATATTTTGATCCCACTTCTAAGAGGGACCAAAGAATCTACATTTTAGTCTTCCTTCTTCTTGAGCTTCATGTGGTCCGTGAACTGCATCTTGGGTATTTCTAGCTTTTGGGCTAATATCAACTTATCAGCAAGTGTATACCATGTGTGTTCCTTTGTGATTGGGTTACCTCATTAAGGATTATATTTTTTAGTTCCATTCATATGCTTAAGAATTCTTTGGTTTTTGATAGCGAAGCAGTACTCCATTGTGTAAATGTATCACATTTACTGTATCGATTCCTCTGTTGAGGGACAACTGGGTTCTTTCCAGCTTCTGGCTATTATAAAAAAGGCTGCTATGAACATAGTGGAGCATGTGTCCTTATTACATGTTGAAGCATCTTCTGGGTATGTGCCCAAGAATGGTATAGCTGCGGCTTCAGGTAGTAATATGTTCAATTTTCTGAGAAACCACCAAACTGATTTCCAGTGTGGTTGTACCAGCTTGCAATCCCACCAACAATGGAGGAGTGTTTCTCTTTCTCCACATCATCTCTAGCATCTGCTGGCACCTGAGTTTTTGATCTTCACCATTCTGACTGTGGTGAGGTGGAAACTCAGGGTTGTTTTGATTTGCATTTCCCAGATTATTAAGGATGTTGAATAATTCTTTAGGTGTTTCTCAGCCATCCAGTATTCCTCAGTTGATACTTCTTTGGTTAGCTATGTGCTACATTTTTAATTGGGTTATTTTGTTCTCTGGATTCTAACTTCTTGAGTCCTTTGTATATATTGGATATTAGCCCTCTGTTTGATGTAGGATTGGTAAATATCTTTTCTAAAGTTGGTTTCTATTTGTCCTATTGACAGTGTGCTTTGCCTTACAAAAGCTTTGCAATTTTGTGAGGTCCCATTTGTCAATTCTTGATCTTAGAACGTAAACTATTGGTGTTCTGTTCTGGAAATTTTCCTCTGTGCCCATGTGTTCCAGGCTCTTTCCCACTTTCTCTTCTATTAGATTCAGTGTATATGATTTTATGTGGAGGTCCTTTATCCACTCGAACTTGAGCATTTTACAGGGAGCTTTTCATGTGGATCAATTTGCATTCTTCTACAAATTGACTGCCAATTGAACCAGAAATCTTTGTTGAAAATGCTGTCTTTTTTCTACTGGATGGTTTTAGCTCTTTTGTCAAAAATCAAGTGACCATAGGTATGTGGGTTCATTTCTGGGTCTTCAATTGTATCCCATTGATCAACCTGCCTGTCATTTTACCAATACCATGCAATTTTTATCACAATTGCTCTGTAGTATAGCTTGAGTTCAGGGATGGTTATTCCACCAGAGAATCTTTTATTGTTGAGAATAATTTTAGCTATCCTGGGTTTTTTGTTATTCCAGATAAATTTGGAAATTGCTCTTTCTAACCCTGTGAAGAATTTACTTGGAATATTGATGGAAATTGCATTGAATCTTACTTTAGGTAAGATGGGCATTTTTTTCTGTATTAACACTGCCAATCCATGAGCATGGGAGATCTTTCCATCTTCTGAGATCTTCTTCAATTTCTTTCTTCAGAGACTTGAAGTTCCTGTCATACAGACCTTTCACTTGTGTGGTTAGAGTTACACCAAGTTATTTTATATTATTTGTGACTAGTATGAAGGGTGTCATATCCATAATTTCTTTCTCAGCCTCTGTATCCTTTGAGTACAGGAAGGCTACTGATTTGTTTGAGTTAATTTTATATCCAGCCACTTTGCTGAACTTGTTTATCAGATTTATGAATTCTCTGGCACAATTTTGGGGGTCACTGAAGCATACTATCATGTCTTCTGCAAATAGTGATAGTCTGACCTCTTCCTTTCCAATTTGTATCCCTTTGACCTCCTTTTGTTGTATAATTCTCTGTCTAGATCTTTAAGTACTATATTGAAAAGGCAGGGAAAGTGTGGACAACCTTGTCTAGTCCATGATTTCAGTGGGATTGCTTCAAGTTTATCTCCATTTATTTTGATGTTGTCTTCGGTTTGCTGTATATTGCCTTTATTATGTTTAGATATGGGCCTTGAATTTCTGATCTTTCCAAGTCTATTATAATGAAGGAGTATTGGATTTTGTCAAATGCTTTCTCAGCATCCGTGTAGTCTTTCATCCATTTTTATTCAGTTTATTTTTCCCATTCCTTATATTTTTGAGTTACTTGTGTATTTTGGATATTAATCTTCTGTCAGGTGTGCACATGCCAAACATTTTCTCTCACTATGATGGCTGTATTTTATTTCTTTTATTTTGCTTTTTTATGTATTATTTTTATTTTTTAGTTGCTCACTTTACATCCTGCTCACTTCACCCCTTCTAGTCACCCCTCCAGTCACCCCTCCAACATACCTTCACCCCATCATACCTCCCCTTCTCCTCTGAGCAGGTGGTAACCCTCTTGGTCTCCCCCCATGCTGGTACATTAAGTCTCCGTGAGGCTATTGGCTTCCTTTCCCTTTGAGGTCAGACAAGGCAACCTGGCTAGAACAATACATCCCATAGACAGGCCAGAGCTTTTTGGATAACCCCTGTTCCAGTTGTTTAGGACTCACATGAAGACTAAGCTGCACATCTGTTACTTATGTGCAGGGAGGCCTGTGTCCACTTTATGTATGTTGTTTAAATTGTGGTTCAGTCTCTGAGAGCCCCAAGGGTCCAGGTTAGTTGATTCTGTTGGTCTTCCTATAGAGTTTCTATCCCCTTAGATACCATAATCCTTCCTCCTGTTCTTCCATAAGTGACTCCAATTTCCACCCGTTGTTTGGTTGTGGGTGTCTGCATCTGTCTGAATCAGCTGCTGGGTGGAACAGATGACAAGCATGGTAGACTCCTGTCTGCAAGCATATCAAAGAATCATTAATAGTATCAAGGATTGGTGCTTGGCCATGGGATGTGTCTCTATATGGACTGATAATTGGTTCGCTATTCCCTAAGTCTCTGTTCTATCCCTTGTCCTTGCATTTCTTGTACACAGGAACAATTTTGTGTCAAAAGTTTTCCTTGAGAGTTGTTGTTCCTATTCCTCCAGTGGGGTTCCTGCCACTCCAGGTTCCATATCTCCAATTCTGTGAGTCACAGTAAAGACACCCTCATTGAATCTTGGTCACCTCCCTTTTACCAGCTCTCTTTCTCTTCCTGGGGTAGTAGCCTGAAGCTTCCCGTGAGTTGCACACAAGCTGGTTTTCTGTGGACGAAGAGCTGGGACATTAGTGCATGGCTGTACAAAATCTCTCTTTATTTGGGGAATAAGAGTGGCAATATATGCTCTGTGGGCGTGACCCTTCCTCCCAGAGTTGCAGAGTCTTGTCAGCACTTCTCAGCAGGGCCTCGGATGTTGACCCCATAGGGTCTGTTGCTCTGCAGGAGGCTGAGGTGTGACAAAAGGCTTGCTCCTGGAGCTCTAAGCTGCACATCTGTTACTTATGTGCAGGGAGGCCTGCATCCACTTTATGTATGTTGTTTAAATTGTGTTTCAGTCTCTGGGAGACCCAAGGGTCCAGGTTAGTTGATTCTGTTGGTCTTCCTATAGAGTTTTTATCCCCTTAGATACCTTAATCCCTCCTCCTGTTCTTCCATAAGTGTCTCCAAGTTCACTGGGGTCTGGAGCTGAATAATAGCTGCCATGTGTTAAAGCACTTCAATATGACTCTCTACATCTCCCTCTTCTTTATTAGTTTAAGTAAGTGGATAGTAATACGTCCATGATGGTGGGCCTTTACCCAGGGAGTGGGAATAGAGGCCTAATTCCCCTAGTGGGGAACAAATAATTGTTTCCATATTTTAGATGGCTCTTGGTGTCTTTTGGAGGGGAAGGGCAGAGCCTTGAATTAGTGGGACATCCCCACAGAGTGTAAGGTGGTCTGAAGACCGACACCAACCCCTATGCAAATCAGGCATGCTCCCCAGGGACTCAGAAACAGATAATTAAATCCTACCTGTGTAATGCTTTGCTATGCAACTCTCTTTATGCCCATGTCAGCTCATAAGCAGACATGCATAGATCTGAGTTCTATGTGGCTCCATGAAGGAGATCCACTTGTATAGGCTTTGATGCTAGAGGGTCAGTTAGTCACAAAATGCCATGCAAGTCTTTTAACAGACATGCCTTTTTCCAATTCAGGTGAGCCTGGATGGAGACAATCTGCTTAAAATGTAAGATAAAGAATTAAGAAAGAAACAATGTTCAGTTGCAAATTAGATTGTCTCTGGAAGGTCCAGGGTATTCAATTGTAAATTAGCATCTCTTAAAACACAAAGCTTAGCTTCCCAGTGTGTGTGGGGGGGAGTGTCTTTGAGAATCAACAGAGACCTGTTACTTCTCAGAAAGAATGGAGACTATATTTGAAATTAACTCAGTTGACTGATAAAGATTATTAGCCATCTTCATAATTGGAATCTCCAATACTGGACTTATTATTAGACCACTTCATGACTGAGTAAACTGATCACATTAAAGGAAGGAGAAGAGTCATTATAACTCCTCTTTTAGATTAATTTTTAAGTCAGTTTTAACAGTCTCCACTGTTCTCAGTCCCACAAGATCTAAGACTTACAGCAAGGTAGTGTCTTTAATCTGGGACATAGGCAAGTAAAGTCACCATTGTTCTGTGGAAAAAACAAAAGCAAGTCTTCTTCCCCATATTAAATAACTGATCAGGATCATGTTATATTACAATAACTAGATCATTTCATCTCACCTAGGCATGAGTATGCCTAGTTGTTGGATGCTATACACTCAGCAAGGAGTTCCTTGGCATCCAAATTTTTAAAAAATTTTTAAAAATATAAAGTATAATTTAAATAATATGCACAGTGATACAATTTCCCCCTTTTTTGTTTTTTATTTAGAAGATATTTTTTAAAAGTTTTACAATATCTAGTCCTTGAGAATTATGTCACATTAAATTGTTAAAAACAACTCAAATATTTGATGACTATAATAAATACCTAGTTCCATTATTTGTTTTAATCTTAGTAGGAAAAATAAGAATAGACAATAATATAGGCAATGACTATGTAAGCATAGAAAATAAATGTAGCATCTTTAGTTGCTTTTCCTGTTAAAAGGATAAAACTATTCTCAAGCCATTACCATTTTGATGATGTTTGAATCTTTTTGAAGCACCAAATACTTAAAAAAAATTTTAAAGACCCATTGTTAAGAACAAGGGCCTGTAATAAAATTTTATGAATAATATACACTGAAAGATTCAAAGTCTTAGCTTTTTGTATTAAAACAGAGACAAAACATTTTTTCTCAACTAAGATAAGGCTATCACCATTTCTTAACTCTTTAGAAGTAAAATCTTTTACAATTATCTGGATTCGCAAAGCAAATATAACCTTTTAAATCTATACTATTTTTGCAGGCCAAATTTTAATGCCTTCATAAGTTCTACATAGCCTCAATGATCTTTCATAGATCTTAAATCTGAACTGTATTTTAAACAACACCTGGACAAATCTTCAATGTAAATACCTTCTAATCTGAGCCTATTGTCTAAAGCCAGACCCACACCCACCTGTGCAGGACAGTAGCCTGCAGTCAGCCAATATGGTAATTTGAGGGCTCCCATAAAGATTTTACTAAAATCTCCTTTTTAATCTTGGAAAAAAAATTTAACTTTACAACTGTATCTAATAAACATGTGAAAAAGTTGAAACAGGCCTATACTAGCCACAGCTGTTTATCACTTTTATCACCTTTATCACTCTAGAAATTATCTTTGAGAATCATGAGCCTCTAATTAGACTGCAAACTGCAGTTTTTAAATGTAATTTTTAACTTTCTCTTATAATATTAGAAAATACCTACAACTTTGAAAAGCAAAGCCCAATTTTAAACCATCTATTCCCTTTAAAATCAATGGAAAACACATTACTTGCACACTTTAAAGTTTGTTTGCCAGTTGTCATATTTGAATGCATGACAATGTAACTTATAATATCTCATCAAGAAAACATTATTTTAAATCTTATCTCTTATAAGACTAATCTCTTAGGATCAGATCCATATAAAACATTACACCAATCTGGATGTATCTTAGAGGCCTGTATTTCCTGGTTTGGGTCATGCCACGTGTTGCTTAAGATGGCTCCATCCCTGAATTACCAGTTTTAAACTAATTTTTGTTACCGACATTACATCTTTTAAAAAACTTAGAAGCCAATATTCTATAGTCAAGACATTTAAACATACTTATATCCTTAATATCAATTAGAAACAATAATAAAGCAACTATACAAATCTTATAAATTTAAATCAAACACATTTTTTCCTTTTTCTAGCTGTAATTTTAAGAGAAAAAACACTTTGGACCCAATAACCAAAATTATATAGATTTGTCTAGGATAAATAACCATAAACTGAGACTGCATTAAGAGATAGACTACCAGCAGATGAAGTTTTTATCATTTTTTCTTTTCAACGTGAAACATAGAACAGCCATTCAAACAACGAGAAACAAATTGACACGTGGACAAATTGGTGCAACAAGGACAAACAAAAGACATACACCATGTGCCTAGGAAACTTTTAAAATCCATTTTCCATCTGTTCTTCTCATGTTTCTAAAATCTGCTTTTCTCTCCTTTTTTTGTTTTTGTTTTTTACTCTTTTTATTTTATTTAATTTTATTTATTTTATGCCCTAATTTTCTCTTGCCTGAAGTACAGTTCTAGACCATGGACAACTTGCCTAACAGAATTCCCGGTTTCACGTCACTGTCACCCCTAGTTGATCTCAGCATCAGGCTATGCTGATTCATCTAGTATTGTCATATCCCTTCTTTCTGCCCCTTGCAACTATAGCCTTCAAAACCTCACATTTTTAGCACTATGTTGCTTACCAGGCCCTGGGTACTTAACCTTCATTCCGTTTTCATGGAGCTCCACCTATGAGACAGTGTTCCTCAGTAGTTCTCTCCTTTTCCATGTCCCACATTCCCGGGAGTTGCACACGAGCGGGTTTTCTGTGGACGAAGAGCTGGGAAGTGAAATGACGGGGTCGAGAGAAAGAGAACACACAGAGACATTAGTGCATGGCTGTACAAAATCTCACTTTACTTGGGGAATAAGAGTGGCAATATATGCTCTGTGGGTGTGACCCTCCCTCCCAGGGTTGCAGAGTCTTGTCAGTGCTTCTCAGCAGGGCCTCAGATGTTGACCCCATAGGGTCTGTTGCGCTGCAGGAGGCTGAAGTGTGACAAAAGGCTTGCTCCCAGAGCTCTGCCAGCTCTGCCAGGTTGGGGGGGGGGTATGTAGCTCACTGGGGTCTGGAGCTGAATGATAGCTGCCATGTGATAAAGCACTTCAATATGACTCTCTACAGTAGCCTACCTCCCCACCCACACCAGTTGAAAATTTCCATTGATTCTCATGGTCATTTGGCCACCTCTTCAGTCTCTTACCACACTGATCGTGATCACCTCATTCTCTCCTCCATTCCCTCTCCCATCCAGTTCCCTCCCTCCATATGATTCTTAAGAATATTTTATTCCCCCTTTTAAGTGAGATTAAAGCTTGTGTCTACCTTCATGCTTAACTTCTTTGGGTCTATGGAGTGAAGCATAGGTATCCTATATTTTATGGCCAATATCCACTTACTGTGAGTACATAGCATGCATGTTCTTTTGGGACTGGGTTTTGTTACTCAGGATGATATTCTCAAGATCATCCATTTGCCTGCAAGTTCGTGATGTATTTGTTTTTAATTGCTGAATAGTAATCCATTGTGTAGATGTAACACATTTCTTTTTCCATTCTTTAGTTGAGGAACACCTAGGTTATTTCCGGTTCAATGTTATTAGAATAAAGCTTTTATGAACACAGGTGATCAAGTGTCTTTGTGGGATGACGGAACATCTTTTGGCTATATGTCCAAGTTTTGTATAGCTGTGTCTTGAGGTAAAATTATTCCCAGTTTTCTGCGAAAAGGTTTGTAGAAGCTTGCACTTCCACCAGCAATGGAGGAGTGTTCCACTTGCTGAACATGTCACTAGCATGTACTGTCACTTGAGTGTTTGATCTCAGCTATTCAAATTGGTGTAAGTTGGAATCTCAGAGTTGTTTTGATTTGCATTTCCCTGATGACTAAGGACTTTGAACACTTCTTTGAATGCTTCTTGGCCATTCACGATTCCTCTGTTGAGAATTCTCTGTTTAGCTCTGAGTCCTTTTTATTTTTTTCAAATGGATTATTTGTGTTGTTGGCATTTAACTTCTTGTGTCCTTTATAAATCGGGCATATTATCCCTCTGTCAGATGTTTGGTGAAGATCCTATTCCAATCTGTAGGCTGCTGTTTTGTCCCATTGACCGTGTCCTTTGACTTACAGAAGCTTTTCATTTTTGTTTATTCCCTTTTATCAATTGTTGATCTTAGAGCCTGAATCATTGGTGTTCTGTTCAGGAAATTATCTCCTGTACAAATACATGTGAGGGTATTTTCCACTTTCTTTTCTTTAAGATTTAGTATATCAGGAATTCTGTTGAAGCCCTTCATCTATTTGTACTTCAGTTTTGTACAGGGTGGTAAATATAGATCTATTTGTATTATTCTACTTGAAGATATACAGTTAGACTAGCACCATTTGTTGATGCTTTCTTTTCCCTTGTATGGTTCTGAGTCTTTATAGAAAAAGTCAAGTGTCCATAGGTGTGTGTGTCTTTTTCTGGGTCTTTAATATTCCCATGATTGACATGTCTGTTACTATACCAGTACCATATAGTTTTAGATCACTTTTGCTCTGTAGTACAGCTAGAGGTTAGTGATCATGATTCTTACAGATGTTCTTTTATTGTTCAGAATTGTTTTGGCTATATTGGTTTTTTTCTTTTGAAGTTGAGAATTATTCTTTCAAAGTCTGTAAAATTATGTTAAAATTTGGATGGGAATTGCATTGAATCTGTTGATTGCCTTTGGTAAGAAGCCCATTTTCACAATCTTAATCCTGCATATCCATGAGAATGGAAGATCTTTCCATCTTCTGATATCTTCTTCAATTTCTTTCTTCAGGAACTTGAAGTTCTTGTCATAGAGAATTTTCACTTGTTTGGTTACAGCTACAACTAGATATTTTATATTATATATGACTATTATAAAAGTTGCCATTTCCCCAATTTCTTTATTGCCTTGTATATCATTTTTATATAGCAGGGCTTTGGATTTCTTTTAGTTAATCTTGTATGCAGTCACTATGCTGAAGGTGCTTATCAGCGGTAAGAGTTCTCTGGTATAATCATTGGGTTTATTTATGTATGGTATCATTAAATTCATGAGTAGTGATACTTTGTTTTTGTCCTTTCCAAATTACATCCCTTTGATCTCCTTTACTTTACTTATTGCTCTAGCTAGTCTTCAAATACTATGTTAAAGAGATATGCAGAGCCGGGCAGTGGTGGCACATGCCTTTCATCCCAGCACATGGGAGGCAGAGGCAGGAGGATTTCTGAGTTCAAGGCCAGCCTGGTCTACAAAGTGAGTTCCAGGACAGCCAGGGCTACACAGAGAAACCCTGTCTCAAAAAACAAACAAACAAACAAACAAAAAAAAAACAAAAAAAGATATACAGAGTGGTCAGCCTTCCTTGTTTTTTCCTGATTTTACTGGAATTGCTCTAACTTTCTCTTCATGTAATTTGATGTTGCCTATTGTTTTGAAGTAAATTAACTTTATTGTGTTTAGGTATGTGTCTTGTATTTCTGATCTCTTCAAGTGATTTAACCTGAAGCGCTATTGGATTTTATCAAAGTTCTTTTCAGCATCTAATGAGATACTCATGTACTTTTTCTTTCAATTTGTGTATGTGGTAGATTACATTGATAGATTTTCATATATTATATGAAAATAATTCATTCCTGGGATGAAGAGTACTTGATCATGTGTGATGGTGTTTGTTTTTGAAGCATACTTGGATTTGGTTTGCAAGTATTTTATTGAGTACTTTTGCATCAATATTCACAAGGAAAATTGGTATGAAATTATCTTTTTTATTGACTTTTCATGTAGTTTAGGTATCAGGGAGATTGTGGCCTTATAGAATGAGTTTGGCTCTTTTCCTTCTGTTTGTTCTTCACAGAGTAGTTTGAGGAATATTGGTATTAACTCTTCTTTGAAAGTCTGGCAGAATTCTGTGCAAAACTCATTGGTTCTGGGCTCTTTTTGATTAGGAGATTTTAATGGCTGCTTCTGTTTTCTCAAGGGTTATAGGAAGTCTTAAATAGTTTACCTGATTTTGATTTAACTTTTTCTGTCCAGAACACCATCCACTTCATTTAAATTTTCCAATTTTGTTGAGTACATGCTTTTTAAGTATGACCTATAGATTCTTTAGATTTCTTTAATGACTGTTGTCATATCCTGCTTTACCTTTCTGATTTGGTTTATTTGGATATTGTCTCTCTGCCTTCTATGTAGTGTGGATAAGGGTTTGTCTACCATTTTGATTTTCCCAAAGGACCAGCTCTTGATTTTGTTGATTCTTTGTTTTGTTCTTTTTGTATCTAATTTATTGATTTCAGTCCTGAGTTTGATTACCTCTTGCTCTCTACTGCACTTGGATGAGTTTGGTGCTTTCTGTTTTAGTGTTTCACATGTTATGTTATGTTATAATTATGAGGATCTCTCCAGTTTCTTTATGAAGGTACTTTTTGCTATGAACTTTCCTCTTAGCATAGCTTCCATTGTGTCCCTAATGTTTGGGTTTGTTGTGGCTTCATTTTCATAGCGTTCTTGAAAGTCCTCATTTTCTTTTTTCTTTTTCTCTTTTACCTGGTGGTCATTGAGGAGAGCATTGTTGAGTTTTCATGGGTTTGAAGGTTGTTTGTTGTTTCTGTTGTTGAAGTCCGGTTAATACACAGTCATCTAATAAGATTCAAGGGGTTATTTTAATTTTCTTGTATCTATTGAGGTGTGCTTTGTGAATGAGTACATAGTTGATTCTTGGGATGGTTCAATGAGGTGCTGAGAACAAGATATATTCTTATGTTTGGGTGAAATATTCTATAGATATTAGTTATTTCCATTTGATTCATAACCTCTGTTAGTTTCATTATTTCTATGTATAGTTTCTGTTCCAATGACTTGTCCATTGGTGATAATGGGGTGGTGAAGTTTCTCAAATTAATGTGTGGGATTGATGTGTGATTTAAATTTTAGCAAATTTTTTATGAATTAGCATATCATTGCATTTGGGGCATAGGTATTTAGAATTGAGATAACATATTTTCTTTGATTTTTTCCTTTGATTAATATGAAGTGTCCGTTCCCATCTCTTTTGATAATATTTGCTTGAAAGTTTATTTTATTAGATACTAGAATAACTATTCCAGCATTTTCCTTGATTTGGCTTTTCTTGGTAAATCTTTTTTAAGCCCTTTCCTCTGAGATAGTGTCTATTATTGTTGCTGAGTTATAATTCTTGTATGCAGCAGAACAATGGATCCTATTTACATATCCATTCTTTTAGACTGTGTCTTTTTATTGGGGATTTGAGATCATTGATGTTGAGAGATATTAATTATCAATAACTTTTAAATACTATTATTTTGATGTTTGTGTAAGTGAGTGAGTGTGTGTGTTTAACTTCTTTTAATTTCGATGGAATGAAATGACTTATTTCTTGTGTTTTCTTGGATGTGGTTAGCATTATAGGTTTGTAGTTTTCCTTCTACTATAGTCACTATGTCTGGAGTATTGGAAAGATACCATTGAAATTTGGTTTTGTTATTGATTGTCTTGTTTTCTTTATCTCTGGTGATTGAAAGTCTTGGCTGACAACTGTGTTCTCTTAGTTTCTGGACCACATCTGTCCTGTCCATTCTTGCTTTTAAATATTTGTTGAGAAATCAGGTGTAGTTCTGATTGGTCTGATTTTATATGTGACTTGGCCTTTTTCCTTGCAACTTTTAATATTCATTCTTTGTTGTGTACATTTAGTGTTTTGAATACTATGTGGGGGAAATTTTTTCTTGTCATTTCTATTTGGTGTTCTATAAGCTTCTTGTAGGTATATTTTTAAGTGAGGGAAATTTTCTATGATTTTATTGAAGATATTTTCTGTACATTTGAATTAGGAATAAGGAAAGAGATGGCCATAAAGGTACAAGAAGCTTATAGAACACCAAATAAATAGGACAAGAAAAAAATCCTCTCATCACATATGAATCAAAACCCTAAAGACATCATGGGACCTGGTGAAACTGGAAATCTTCTGTAAGTCATAGGAGATAGTAAGAGAAACTAGCAACATACAAATTTGGGGAAAAAAACCTTCACTAACCCTACATCCAATATATGGCTAATATCAAAATTTTTAATGAACTCAAGGAGCTAATGACCAAAACACCAAACAACCCAATCAAAAAATGGGGTATAGAACTAAACCAAGATTTCACAACTGAGGAATCTTGAATGGCTGAGAAGCACCTGAAGAAATGTTCAAAGTCCTTAGAGATCAGAGAAATGCAAATCAAAATAACCCTTTGATTCCACTTTACACTAATCAGAATGGCTAAGATCAAAACCTCAGGTGACAACACAAGTTGGAGAGGATATGCAGAAAGTGGGATACTCCTTCATTGTTAGTGGGATTGCAAATGGGCACAACCACTCTGGAAATCAATCTGGTGGTTCTTCATAAAATTGGAAATAGATCTACCTGAAGACCCAGCTATACTGCTGTTGGGAATATACCCAAAACATGCCCTACCATGCCAGTGGGGAATGTGTTCCACTATGTTCATAATGGAATCATTTGTGATAGCCAGAAGCCGGAAACTACCTAGACATCCCACGACAGAAGAATGGATACATAAATGTTGTTTTATTTTGTTTATTGTTTTCCTGTTCTTATTTTTGAGTAGTTTGTGTATTCTGGATATTAATCTCCTTTGGTGTGCACCTCCAAAGATTTCCTCACACTTTGAAGACTATTTTCACTCAGGCCACTTTGTGTTTTGTTGCACTGAAGTTTTTTGTTTTAGAAGGTCATGTTTGTTAATTATTATTTATCGTGCAGCTAGAGTCACTTCAGATGATCCTGATTCCATCTCTGGAACTATTTCTATTGTTCTTTCCTCTCATGGGACCCTTCCAGTTTCAGGACTATTGCTTGAACCTTGGATCCATTTGGAATCAATTTGCCTGTGTATTCAGAGATGGGAGTACTTTCATTCTTACACACACACACAGTTATTCAGTTTCTTAGCACTTCCAGCCTCAGGAGAGAGAGGGGTGAGGGAGAGGGACAGACAAAGAGAGAAGAGGAGAGAAGGAGAAGGAGAGAGAGAGGGAGAGGGAGAGCAGGAAGGGGAGAGAGAGAGAGAGGGAGGGAGGGAGGGAGGGAGGGAGGGAGGGAGGGAGGGAGGGAGGGAGGGAGGGAGGGAGGGAGGGAGAGAATTATTTTCTCTCCTGTGATCATCTTTGGAATCCTTATAAAATATTATGTGGTTCATTAGGTAGTTTGGGAGTTTATACTTGATCTTTATTCTGTTCCATTAAGTTGTGAATGCTCCTATGACTCTGAAATACAACAGGAAATCAGATATGATAGTATCTCCAATAGCATTTTTATTATTATTTTGAAGGAGTTTCTGATTTACTAGCTTATCCAACATCTCTGCTTCCATATGATGGTTTTTTTTTAATAAGCAATGTTAGCAGATTTTTCCAGAATTGATTTAAATCTATCAGTGAGGAATCATTTTCACAATATTAATTCGTTAATATTGCAAGGCCTTTCCTCCTACTTCTATCCTTATGTTATTTCTCTTTTAAGTTCTATAATTTTTGTTATTGGTGCCTTTGACTTCATTGTTTACTTAGGTTGAAGAAGTTTCCAACTATGACATTGTTGAAGACATATTCAGGTCCTTTGATCTGGGAATGTTCATTCTAATCTATTCTGATTATTCTTAGATTTGGTCTTTTCATTGTGTCCTGAATTTCCAGGATTATTTGGGTTAAGACTTTATGTTTTGAATTTTCTTTGGCAGTTGTGTCAATCTCTTCTACGGTATCTTCTACACCAGAGATTCTCTCTTCTATCTCTTATATTCTGTTAGTAATACTTATATCTGTAATTCCTGATCTCTTTTCTGGGTTTTCCATTTTTTGGTTTGACTCCATTTATGTTTCCTTTATTGGTTCTCCTTCCACTTTTAGGTCTTGGATCACTTTATTCAATTCCTTCACCTGTTTAACTCTGTTTTCCTGTATTTCCTTCACTGAGTTATTGATAGTCTCCTTAAAGGAATCTATTATCTTTATGACATAGGATTTCAGGACAGATTCCTGATTTTCAGGTATGTTTTTGTATTCAGGGATTGCTCTGATGGGAGAACTGGGTTCTGCTGATACCCACACATATTGCCTTCTGCTGCTTATGGTCTTGTGCTTGCCTTTCATCATCTGGAGATCCCTGATATTTGTTGGTCTAGGTGACTGTCTGGAGTCTGCCTCTTTTGTCCCAGGGTTGCTTCTGTTTTACCTTGATTTTGTAGAGAATTTTATTCATCAATACAGTATGTATATTATTTCCATCTCTCTAAATCCCCCAATGTTTTCTCATAAAAGCATGGCAATTTGTAAGGCTTTACATTGTTAGAGCTTTCTTTGTACTTCTAAAATATTTGGTTTTAAAATGAAATTTACTTTCTGTAGTTCTGATCATGACTTGCTTACTTATGTTAGAACAGCTTAGATTCATCACCTACACTAACTGAATTTACTGGTTTATCAAAAACTAGAAAAAAAAGAAGACATGAAGTTGTGGGCAAGTTGATGATGGGGCATAGGGTGAGTTGAATCAGAAAATGGGAGGTTGGATATGACCATATCTCACTTAAACTTAAGAAATTCACAACAAAGAGTAGTTTTAGATTTTTTCAATTTGAAGGCAGAAAGCCACATTGAATCCTAATAGTTGCTCTTTTCAATGTATAATAAGGACTTTTATTTATTGTATATTTATATAATAAAAATAAAGACTTTTAAACTTTAAGTTTTTAATACACTTTTAAAAAACCTGTTCTTTACATTTAAGTATTTATTTTGCCTTCCACTATCCTACTTTTCTGTATCTCTGAAAGTTTATAAGCTTTCAAAATCAGAAACAATATCATAGACTTTCCCTCTTGTCCTCTCAGGAAGTTGATTAAAATAGTTATAATTCTGGGTAACAATGTTTCTTCATGTAGCTCAGGTGGAGGCCAGATTGTACACAGGATATTCAGGAACAGCCGTGATATCTGCTGCTGTCATTAACATAACAACCAGAGTGCAGGATTTTATATAGGCAACAGCCTTCAGGTATCCAAATATGTACTTGGTTAGGGCATCAAATGTGCTAAGACATCATCAGTCTCCAAACAATTTGCTTGAGTACTTCCAAAAAGAAGCTGCCATGCTCATTGCTATGGATTTGTAGTGGAGAACCATGGTAATAGGATGTGTGAGATGGTGGTGAATATCCAACGCTGAAAGAATACTGTTGAAATGAGGGTATATCCATGATGATGGAAGAAGTGGGGATGGGGTTAAGGAAGAATCAAAACAGCTAGATATGTTCCACCAATCAAGCTTCTTCGTCTCTACATTTCTTTTTCTCAGATTTAACTATGTCCACTCCTTAACCCTGTATAGTCTACAAATTTGGGTTTTCAGTGTTGGGACTTGAAATATAATTTTTTATCCTACAGGTTCATACTGCTATGTAGCAGGAGAAGGGCACTTCTATGTAATCGCAGGGGGAGGGGAGTGTGTTTGTAAAAGCATCTCCTACAGGAGGATCTAATTGAGGACTGCTTGAGAGACCAAAGATTGCTGGTGCAGACAATATCAGCCAATTGCAAACTGCTGTTTTGAACATATGCTTTCTTGGGACCAATGGGCAAAGGGCGGAGGGTATTAAAGGAGCATGCAGCAATGTTTAGATAAGCGTGCTGCCTTGTTTCTCCCCTGCACCCAGAGTCTGTGTTGTTGACTCTGTATCACCTCACGTCCAATCCTCAAGGTGGATTGGGATGGGAGAAAGTGTTCCAAGGCACAGGCAATGTCTGGCAATACTACATGGAAAACAAAACTCAACACATGTAGATCTTGAAAAATTGTGTCTAGATTGAAGCAAATGACAACAGTTCTAAAGCAACCTAAAAGAAAGAGAATGCTTCCTTAGCTGGAAAAAGAAATGTTTCTATATGTATATTGTTAGCAGTCAGTGTTAACTGCTTATCCATCAGGTACCAGTATAAACATAAGCTTATTTAATGATCACAATTACACCAGGAGTCACTTGGTACCATTAATACTTGTCATATGAATACAATGAGACAGATAACTTTTTAAAAACTAAATGTCACTTAACTACTCCATCACTTGGTAGGGGGCACTGTCCTAGAACTCATGCTTGAGAGCTTGTCTCTGCCAACCATAGTTACTCTTCTTCTATCACCCCAGAATACATGCTAGCTAATTTTGATCTTTGACATGAAAATTTAAAAACCTGTGGTTAGCTTCACAAATTTAATTCTATTTATAGAAAATGTTAAAGTGGGTAAAATACTTTTCTATTTTTAATAATCCCTCAGATTTGTATACTTCAATCAATATGATTCCTCTGATAGTGATGTATGATGAAAATTTCATTAAGTACCATAAACACAAACAAATAAGAAGCAGTATTTAAAGTTTTTACTTAAATTCATTTTTCAGATGTCAGTGCTCTACATGATAGTTAATTGTGGTCTGCGTCCTGATATCAATTTTGGTCATAATAGTTTTACATATTTCTATGAGTGTGTTTTAACAATGTTATTAACTCTTAAATTAGTTATGAGCATTATATCAGAGTAAAGTATCTACAACCCTTTATAAAGCAATGAGCCCCATGAAAGCAGTTGGGAAAGGAAAGAGAAAAATTAGTCTCCTGAGAAATAACCTCCAGATTTCCCTAGATTTGAGACTATAACTTCCACTCTTCCCAAGGTCTACAGTCCGTAGCCATTGAACTAATAAATTTCAAATTGTGTACTTTCTATATTTAACATAATTCCTTTCTATTTTTCTATATAACTCTGTCTAATGGATGCTAGTCTAAATCAAAGCTGGCAAAAAAGTCAAGGAGAAGCACAAAGAAATGTTGGGAGGGGCATGGATCAGGATTTATTTCAATGATAAGATTGTACAAGGCCCTAAGTTTAACTTATAGTTGAAAAAAAGAAAAGAAGAAAATGAAAAACACACAGAGATATGGGAAATCCTTCCACTAATATGATCTCAGTGATTCTAGTTACTGGAGTCTCCATCCTGCTGATGGTCATTACTGCAGCTTTATTAATAGTATACCATTTGGATGTTATGTTTGGTTATTAAGGAAAGTGAAATATAGGTGTAATAGTGCACCTAGTTTCTTGCAATTATTATTTTTTGAACGAGTTGAACCCATGTCTAATGGATGTCTTGAAGTAGACATTACAAAGCAGCAGTTAAGTGTCAAGCTTGCTGCTTCTGACTTACTGAACTTCACTTTTTCAGTTGCTAAGTTCACAAGTGTTGACTTCAATAGCAGATGAGAGTCTCCTATGGAAATGGTTTTAGCAGTTAATATACATGCAACTGACTTGGAATTCTCTGAAAACCCTGACTATGGTTTTGAAGTTGATATTTAGCTATATAAATGGGCACTCAGGTGATATCAATGATCTGGTCAATGTGTTGCAACAAGGATCAAGCTCTTTTGTACAGGATATCCAAAGCTTTGTAATGTTTCAAAGCTAAGGATGTATTAAAAGAAAGCTTAAGATCTTCAGCATTGCCCCTACCCTACAGAGTTGTTATTAGGTTGAAATAGAAAAAGTTTGTTGAGCAAGTAATTGTAACAAACACCAATGTTACCATAAATGATTATCATTGTAATGTGTGTAGATTTGTGGGCCTGTGTCTGTTCCACCACTGGGCACGGAAGCTTGGGGAGGCAGAACAGGGGAAGACTGACTTTGCTTATCCCACACTTCTGTAGGGGTGGGTACTGGGCTCTAAGAAAGCACAAAAACACTGCTCTGTGGGTAGGAAAGCAAATATGAGTTATGGAAAATCCAGAGCTGGCTCAGGGGCAGGTGGATGTCACTGGGCCATGAGGCATGTGCCTCATCAACATGTGGAAGGTCTTGGGGAGTTGTCCTTATGTGACTGATGGCCACAAACTATGCGGGGATGCGGCTATGTCACAAGGTCCTGGTGTATTGGATTTCCAGGCACCACTGGGAGTCACAGAAGAGCTGAGAATGGAATGGGGGCACAGGCTGGGGGCAGTGTCTATCCCTTTGCCAGGGGAGAGACAGGAGCTTTGACTTGTCTCGAAGAGATGATTGTCCTTAACTTGATCTCAGCAGGCTTGGTGATGGTTGTGGCTGTGAGAGAAGAGAGGTCTCCTTTGGGAGATTAGGCTGTGGCTCTGTAGGTGCAGACTTTCTTCATGGCTTCCCATAGTGGATATTGATAAAAAGAGGCAGACAATGTTTTAAAGAGATTTTTTGTCATGGTGGAAAATGGATGCATAAAGCCATATCCCACTTTTCTGGGTAGACTTGAGATTAAATACCTTTTACATGGAGGAATATCTGGGAAGGTAAACTTATTGACGATGCCCTCCAGGCCTCTACATTCCTCATTAACAAGGAGAACTCTGTTTTAGTGTACTTGACTGTGGTTATGTCTCTTTTCCTATTGTCTTGGTCTGAGTTGTTAGGGATGCCTCATCTACATGTGGAAGGTCTTGTGGAGTTGTCCTTATGTAACTGATGGCCACAAATATATGGGGGCCTGCGGCTATGTCACAGGGTCCTGGTGCCAGGAGATGAAGATCCTATCATCTCTTCAATGTCTCCAGGGATTCTAGCCTTTAACTCGACCTTACCAGATTTTCTTTCATGGTCCCCTGCCCTACAACTGTAGACTAAGATATTTCTACAGGATGACAATGTATTGCAAATTATGGAAATGGTAAAGAATAATATCATACCTGAGAATTGCCACTAAGTATTATGAGACTGGGAATGCAAAATACATAGTCTGGAGGATAGTAAGGTACATCCTGACAATTTATCTAGGATGACTGAAGGTGCATTAAGGTTCCTGCTTTAGATCCTGTTCACCATTATTTATTATAATCACAGGAAAGGACATCATCTGCAGTCAAACATCTTTACATGTTCCCTTCTAGCCATCACTGAAACCAAGAAGCTCTGCCTCTCAGAAGAGTCCAGTTCTTGTGTATCAGAAAGATAGGGTAATTACCCATGACATAAATAGGACCAACACTCAGAGTACTGAAATGGAGGCTTAAGATGGCCACTGATCCCTCCTGAATATATGTAGTGGGGAGGTAGAAATGAAAAGAACATCATGGACAAGATTTTTGAGTAATCCAGTGTAGATTTTGGTAAAGATTAAGGTTGGTTATTTGGAAACCATTGAAGTAACTGTAAATGCTTTGCGTTTAAAGAAATTGGATGTTTTGACATAGATTGTGAATTTTGGGGCATGGAGGTTCACAGTATTCTGTTACACTCTGAGTTTTCTTGACATGACTGGCAAGGCATACATGGCATGGCATGCCTTCCTTGTCTTTTGTTTCCCATCTTTACAACCTGTACTCCTTTCTTCATATTTTTAGGTCAGCAAATATATTTTTGTCACTCTGTAAACAAGATCTTGACTTCATTGACTTTTTTTTAATATGTAGTCACCAGTTTCAACTGATTCATACTGTGGATATGAATATAACTATGCATGCATGTGTATAAGTTAAATTTGGGTCATGCATGCTTTGAATATCAACTTGGAGTAAGACTAGGTGCATTTTTCCTATTGAGCCTAGACACAGCATTCCAGTTAGGAAGAGATGGTCCAAAGGCAAGCGACAGAGTCAGAGACACCCTCTGCTCCAGTTGATAGAGGTCTCACGTGAAGACAAACCTTCACATTTGCTAAATATGTGTAGGACACCTTGGTTGGTCATTCAGTCTCTGTAAGTCCCTATAGACCCAGGCTAGTTGATTCTGAAAGTTGACCAATGAGTACATATCTATATGAGTTTCATACCATCTCCACTTTCCCCATAAACTCAGCCACATATGATTAACAATTAATTAGTCACTGCTGTAGGACTCTTAATTGGTCCATGAGAGTTACTGACTAATTGTTGTTTCAGGATTGGAACTCCTCTGGGAGCAGGTTCCATTAAGATTAGGTATGAGTAGAATGGCAGCTATGAGAAGGGATAATACACAGTTCATGGCCACAGAGACATTTTATTATCTTCACAAATTTTTAATTTATTAAGGGCACAGGATATCAGATTAGGATCTTAGAGTCCCCTACAAATATTCTGGGTGAGTTGGGAAGGATAGTCACTATCCAACTTAAAGTTTTTTTTTTTTAATCCAATGATCTAGTGCTCTCAGACTGAATGATATTCAGTAGATATTTTTTAAAATAAGTATATGTATTTATTCATTTACATCCCAAACTTTGCTCCTCCTACTTGTACCTCCCTCACAGAGTCCTTATCTCCTTCTCTGAGAGGATGGGGCCCACTGTATATTTCCCCGCCATGGTACATTAAGTCTCTGCCAGATTAGGCACATCCTTTCCCACTGAAGGCAGACAAGGCCAGCATGAAGACTTATTTGCCAGTCTATTACATATGTGCTGGGGGCCTTGTTCATGCATATTTTTTTGTTGGTAACTCAGACCCATGTCCAGGTTTATTGACTCTGGTTGTCTTCCTGTTGGGTTCCAATATCCTTCAGGGTCTTCAATCCTTCCTCTTACTCTTCCTTCAATGTCCCTGACCTCTGTTAAATGTTTTGGAGTGGGTATCTGCATCTGCTTCAGTCTGATGATGGGTAGATCCTCCCAGAGGACAGTTATGCTAGGCTCCTGTCTGCAAGAATAACAGAGGATCATTAATAATTTCAGGGATTGGTGCTTGCCCAGGGAATGTGTTTTGAGTTGGGTCGGTTATTGGTTGGCTTTTCTTTCAGTCTCTGTTCTGTTCCTGCATTTCCTTTAGACTGGACAAAATTTGTGATGAAAGTTTTGAATGTGTGTGTGTTGGGGGGGATTGGTGTCTTTATATCTCTACTAGGGGACCTGCCTGGCTTCAAGAAGTGGTCTTTTCAGGTTCTATGTCCCCACTATTATGCATCTCATCTAAGATCACCTGCCTTGATTCATGGGAGCCTCCTCTCTCTGAAATTCAAATCTTCTTAATGTTCAACAAATATGTATACTAGGGTTTTAGATATTTTTGTGAGTGACAATATTCATTCATATCACTTCACACTATACTATTATGAGACCTTATTACTTCAGTGTAATGCCAGCTTTGTCATCCAAATAGACTTTATGCACCTAGTTTTAATCTTTGTATTATTAAACAATCATCAGAAAAGATTTCAAATATCTGTATAGACCTCCTTTTTGTAATGACACTTCAATTTTTTTTCTGTAGGAACTTATGACCTGTCAATTTAAATGTAGCTAATTCTTTTTACTATTGTTATCAACTTTCTATGTGTGCTAAATAAAAACATAAAATGTAAATAGAAAGATAAAAATCAATATTGGAATAAAATACATTGGTAATTTTTACTAATATTAAATTTTAGATGAAACATTTTAGGTGACTTTTAGGCTAACTATAGGTGATGAACATGCAAATTCATGGGTCTTGGAGACATGAAGCTTTTATCTTTTCCAAATTGCATCACATATGAACTTATTCATTTGTAATTACTAGTCAACCATTATCATCCTGAGATGAGGTCTTCTCAGGTACAAGGGACACAAACTATGACAAATGGTGTGTGAGTTTCTGCAGATATTTCCCCCTTCATACCAGCAGATAACTTGCAAGTATAGAAAATACTAATGTTGCTGAATTAAACATTTTGGGAAGTACATCTCAGCAGTTCTTCCACAACTCTACATGTTCTATTTGTCAGATTTAAGGCCCAGTGGGATTCATTAAAGTCAGAATATTTCAGAGATTGAAAGCAGTGACCATATTAACATATGAATGTGCATAGGAGTAGGAGTTGGTATTAAGAAGAAAAAGAGTGAATTAAGGTTCATTTTAGAAAAGCATGAGTTTAGTGCTAGATCTACTTTCCCTATAAAATTAGGATATATGTCAATTTATATGCAAAGAATAAAGGAACACAGTTTGAGAAGATTACTGAAGCTCAGATTCAGGAAGGCAAAGGTCAGATGGTTTCAGTAATCCAACTTTGACAACATTCTTATCTGGGTTATTCATATTCAGGATAAAGATGAATTAAAAAAATCAAAGTTCAGAATCTATACGAATTACTTTATAGGGTATAGATACTAAAAGAAATGAATGAATAAAATAAAACTATTAGATATGGGAGACTGAACGAGGTTGTGAAAGAAGAGGAAGTGGCTGGATGTCAGAGATTCATTTGTTATTTTCTGTGGGTGGAAGGACAGAAGAGAATAGCTCACTATCTCAATAATTTACCTTGGATGGCCAAGGGTGCTTCCTAAATCTTGATAAAAGATTTTCTCTTATTCATTCTGGACACAATAAGTCACTAGGTCTGCAGTCCTCTACAGTGTCTATACCACATATCACACCTCCATGCAATGCATCCCTACATAAGATACTCTGTGTCCCAGAGGATACCAGATGATTCAGTAACTCATTACAGACAGGAATTATCAAGGATCTTTATAGGAGCAGTTCTCTAAGTCACCTACACCTCATAGCCACTGATCATAGGTGAGTATACTTTGGGAGTGGTGGAGTGGGAAAAAAAAACCTCATGAATAGATCTTAGCTTGCTTGTTTAGTATTTCTTATTCTTTATGGGGTAAAGTGAAAAGTTTGAACAGTTGCTGAAAGTAACCAGAATTTACATGCATAACAAAATAATAGTTTTTGAACATGATATTTTAAATGACTTTTAAAGAAATGCCATTTTAAAAGTTTATAGCCTGGTAATTTTTTGATGTGTTATAACCCCTATAAATAAGACCTTTGAGGAATGTGTGTGTTACTGGCATATATCACACTGCTATGACCCAAATTTCCACACCTGATAATATATGTTAAAAATAGAAATGTTTGACAATACACATCCTAAGATCATGGTTAATTGTCAGAGAAGGAAGTGAAGGACATATCCCCATAAAATTTGATAACTTTTGGCTTCATAGCACTAAGAAAAGTCTGAATGGCACCTATCGTCACCATCTTCCCAGCCAATATAACAAATACTATTATATTTGTATAATAGTATTTATTATATTACTGTCTAATGTCAAAGTTCATGTCTCTGTTATTTTGAGGCAACAGCTGAGATCCAGGAATCTGTTAGCTCTAGAACAAAATAAAACAAACACATACAAAGAAATAATCAACTGAGAGTTGAAATAAAGAGAACAATAAAAATAATCAATGAAACAGAGTTGGTTCTTTGAGAAAATCAACAAGATAGATAGCCCTTACCTGAACTGATTAAAACGCAGGGAGAGAACTTCCAAATTGACAAAATCAGAAGTAGGATATAGCAGCAGGTTTTGAGGAAAACCCAAGAATTTTTAGCTCATTCTTCAAAAACCTGCACTCTATAAAGTATGAAATACAAATTAAAATGAATATATTTCTCAATAGATACCACTCATTAAAGCTAAATCAAATCAGATAAACAATTTACATAGACCAGTTAATCCTTAGAAAATAGACCATTGGGTTGCCATTACACAGTCAAAAACTCTGACCCAGAATTGTTCCTGCATGAAAGAAAGGCAGGAACAAAAATGGAGGAGAGCCTGAGCAAAAGGAGGTCCACTGTCCGTCCCAAATTGGGATCCACATCAAGGGAAAGCCACAAGGCTTGACACTAACACTGATGCTATTGTGTGCTTACAAACAGGTGCCTATCATGACTGCTCTCTAAAAGGTCCAACAAGCAGTTTAAGAGTCAGATATAGATATTTACATGCAGCCAATGGACAGAATCTGGTGACTGCTGTTGTTGAATTAGGGAAAAGCTGGAAGAAACTGAAGAGGAGGGAGACCATAAAGGAAGAACAGCAGTCTCAACTAACATGGACTCACACTATGCCACTTACCAGGTGGCATACACCAGCTTATATGACGCCCCCAATATTTATACATCAGAGCACTTCTGGGTTTGGCTTCAGTGAGAGAAGATACACTTAACCCTCAAGAGGAGCCCCAGGGAGTGGTGAGGTCTGGTGGAATGGGGTAGGTGGGAACATCCTCTTGGAGATGGGGGAAGGAAGAGTGGGATGTGGAATAGTTAAACAGTGAACTGGGAGAGGATAGAGTTCTGACTTTTAAAAAAATGTAAAGAATTAATTAAAGAAAACAAAGACATCAACAAACAGTTATGTGCTTAGCCCACCATGAGAGAGTGATCTCCCAGCAGCGATTTCACTGCGGAGGTGAGATCTCCACCTTCTCTCTGGAGGGTTACAGTGAGGAGTGCACAAAGCATACAATCAGTGTTGCTTCTGGGACAGGAGTCTTCCCTTTTGGACACCATTTGCAGCAGGGAACCAGACAGCTCCACAGCCTTCTGTGCATAGACCCTGCCAGAAAAAGTTGGTCTCCTAGGAGTACACACAGGTTTACAGGCCCATAGGGGGGACATGTTCCAGCCAGAGACAGCAAGACCAACTAACACCAGAGATAACCAGATAGTGAAAGGCAAGCACAAGAACCCTACCAACAGAAACCAAGGCTACATGGCAGCATCAGAGCCCAGTTCTCCCATCACAGCAAGTCCTGGATACCCCAACACACTGAAAAAGCAAGAGTTGGATTTAAAGTCTCATCTCACAATGGTGATAGAGGACATCAAGACGGACATAAAAAAACTCCCTTAAAGAAATACAGGAGAATATGGGTCAAAAGGTAAAAGCCCTTAAAGACAAAGCACAAAAATCTCTTAAAAAATACAGGAGAGCATGTGTGAACATGTAGAGGGTCTTAAAGAGGAAACACAAAAATCCCTTAGAGAATTATGGGAAAACACAAACTAACAAGTGAAGGAACTGAACAAATCATCCAGTATCTAAATATGGAAGTAGAAACAATGAAGAAATCACAAAGTGAGACATCTCTGGAGATAGAAAATATTGGAAAGAATTGAGGAGTCATAGATGCAAGCATCAACAACAGAATACAAGAGATAGAAGAAAGAATCTCGGGTTCCTGAAGATACCATAGAAAGCATTGACTCAACAAAGAAAATACAAAATGCAAAAAGTTCCTGAGTCAAAGCATCCAGGATATCCAGGACACAATGAGAAGACCAAACCTAAGTAGTATAGGTATAGAAGAGAGTGAAGATTTCCAACTTAAAGGGCCAGTAAATATCTTCAACAAAATTATAGAAGAAAACTTCCCTAACCTAAAGAAAGAGATATCTATGAACATACAAAAAGCTTACATAACTCCAAACAACTGGACCAGACCAGAAAGTCCTCCTGGCACATAATAATCAAAACACCAAATGCACTAACCAAAGAAAGATTATTAAAAGCAGTAAGGGAAAAAGGTCAAGTAACCTATAAAGGGAGGTCTATCATATTTACACCAGAATTCTCACCTGAGGTGATGAAAGCTAGAAGATCCTGGGCAGATCTCATACAGACCCTAAGAGAACACAAATGCCAGCCCAAACTATTATACCCAGCAAAACTCTCAATTACCTTAGATGGAGAAAACAAGATATTCCATGATAAAACCAAATTTACACAATATCTTTCCACAAATCCAGTCCTAAAAAGGATAATAGATGGAAAATGCCAACATGAGGAGGGAAAGTATACCCTAGAAAAAGCAAGAAAGTAGTCTTTTTCCAACAAACCCAAAAGAAAGTAACCACACAAACATAAAAATAACATCAAAAATAACAGGAAGGAACAATCACTATTCCTTAATATCTTATAACATCATTAGACTCAATTCCCCAACAAAAAACATAATCTAACAGAAATATTTTCCATGTAAATCTTCAATTTTATCAGAAAATATCTATAATTCTACTTTCAATCAACTTAGGAATATTTTATACCTACCCTTTAATCTGTATAATTTTCCATGAAATAGTTTTAATGTGTTTTTCTATATATTTCTTGAATTTTATCAGAAATATTTTCCTTGTAGATCTTCAATTTTATCAGAAAAATATTTATGATTCCACTTTCAGACAACTTAGGAATATTTTTATGTCTACCATTTTATCTGTATACTTTTTCATGAAATAGTCAATCTTAATGTGTTTTTCTATATATTTCTTCAATTTTATCAGAGATATTTTCCATGTAAATCTTCAGTTTTATCAGAATATGTTTATAATTCCCCTTTCAATCTTCTTAGAAATATTTTTATGCCTACCATTTTATCTGTATAATTTTCCATGATAATCTTCAATTTTAATTTTTTTCTATAAATTTTTTCAATTTTATCAGAAATATTTTCCATGTAAATCTTCAATATTATCAGAAAATATTTATAATTATACTTTCAATCAATTTAGGAATATTTTTATTCCTACCATTTTATCTGTATAATTCTCCATGAAATATCAATTTTATCGTGTTTTTCTCTATATTTCTTGAATACTATCAGAAATATTATCCTTGGAGATCTTAATTTTATCAGAAAATATAATTCTGCTTTCAATCAACTTAGAAATATTTTATGCCTACCATTTTATATGTAATTTTCCATGATAATCTTCAATTTTACTGTTATTTTGTATTTTACTACAATTTTATTAGAAATATTTCCCATGTAAATCTTCAATTCTGTCATAAAATGTTTCTATTTCCCTTTTCAGTTAATTTAGCAATGTTTTTTGTCTACCATTTTACTCTTTAATTTTCCATGAAAATTCTCAATCTTAATGTGTTTTTCTATATGCTTCTTCAATTTTTGTCAGACACATTTTCCATGTAAATCTTTAGTTTTATCATAAAATGTTTTTACTTCCTTTTTCAATAAACAATAAAAACAAACAAAGAAACAAACTAACAAAACATCTTTTGCACTTACAGATTTTTACCGGGTGGTGTAACCAAACTTAATGTGTATTTGTGGCTTACCTCCTATATATAGTATTGGCTCCCATGCTCATCCCTTTCATTATAAGTTATAAAAACATGAAGGAAGCACTCTAGGTCTTTTTCAGATGGATCAAGTTTTGGTCTCGGTCACAGTGTTTTTTGCTTCTGAGCAGAGGTGTCTTTTCTTCTTTTGTACCTTTCACATTGGGTAGGACTCTCAAGAAGACTCATTAAACTGGTATCCAGATTGCCCCTATATTTCTACTGTATTCATTTTCATGTGACCATTTACCCATCTGTTGACTTCATTAGGTGATTCTCATGTACAAAGTCCTACGAGGAGAACTTGTGTGGAAACTTAGTTTTTCATTCATGTGCCAATCCCATTCTCTCAGCAAAGCCTACCTATTTTGTGAGTTTTACATGCATTCAATTTCTACATGGCAATGTTGCATCCATTTGTAATGAGCAATGTAGCTGGAGAAAAGAGATAGCATTCACCTCTTGAAACACATCCATGTCAATTTAACATACTGTTCTGATTTTCTTTCTGTTGCTGTGATAAAATGCTGACCAAAATCAATTTGAGAAGATAAGTGTTCATTTGGCTTAGTATTTATATTTTGTCATGGAGGACAGTAATTCAAGAAAGGTAGTAAAACAGAAAGCATAGGTGAACATTGTTCACCTAGTCTTGCTTCCCAAGAGGTGCATAGCTTGTTTTCTTATATAAACCAGGACCATCTCTCCATGAATGGCATTGCACACAGTGGGATTGGTAACATTCCACATCTATCATCAATCCAGAAACTGCCCCATACTTGGGTTCACAGACAAAGCTGATGGAAGCAATTCCTTAAATGAGGCTACCTCTTTCCAGGTGATTCTAGTTTGTGTCAAGTTGATAAAAACTAACGATGGCCGATATATATTCATAGTGAGCAGTGTTTTACAGGGGATAAGATCATTGTTACCTCGAGGCATGTATGATTCTAGATATAATAAGCCCCAAGTACAACCTTTCCAGAAAACGATTTCACTAAAATACTGGTTGACTGACTGCTCCCTCCTCTATATTATAGCAACCCCTCATGTTGCTACTGTGCAGACACTTTCTACTGTCATGCCCACAGTGTCTACTTTTGCATTCAAAAAAGACTCCCACCCCATTCATTCTCCCCAAAAGCTCAGGACTAGAAGATTTGTGTGCAGAATTCTACCAGACTTTCAAAGAAAAGCTAACAACCCTTCTCTAATTCTTTCACCAAAGAGAAACAGAAGGAACATTTGCCAAATTCACATCATGATGTCACACTCATTCTTAAATCAAATCACAAAAAGATTCAACAAATAAAGGGTATTAGAGACCATTTCTCTTATAAACATTGATGCAGAAATACTCTACAAAATACAAACTGAATCTAAGAACACATCCTAAAGATCATCCATCATGATCACATAGGCTTTATCCCATAGATAACAGAGTTCAGTAATTAAAAATCAGTCAATGTAATTTGTCATATAAATAAACTGAAAGGCAGAAAAAGAACATAGTATAATCTCATTAGATACCAACAGAGTTTTTAATAAGTCCAGAATAGATTAGTGACACAAGGGATATAACTAAACATAATAAAGTAAATTTACAATGAGCCTATAGCCAAGATCAAATTAAATGGAGGGGAACCCAAAGTAATTTCACTAAAATAAAGAACAAGACAAGATTGTCCACAATCTCCATATCTATTCAATATAGTTATTGAAGTTCTAAGCTAGAGCTATAAGACAATTGAAGGAGATCAAAAGGAAAAATGGAAAGGATTAAGTGATAGTATGACTATTTGCAGATGAAAGGATAGTATATAAAACTGATAGCCAAAACTTTAAATGAGAACTCCTACAGCAAAAAGGTATGTAATGATCTGTCTGGATATGATATTAACTAAAATTCAGTAGCCCTCCGCTATACAAATGACAAATTCACTGAGGAAGAAATCAAGGGAACAACATCCCTCACAATTGCCACTTACCATGGATGGAGAAACCAAAATATCCAATGACAAAAACAAATTTAAACAATATCTTTACACAAATTCAGACATTCAGAGGATAGTAAATTGAAAACTCTAACACAAAGAAGGAAATTATACCCTAGAAGAAACAATAAAATAATCTTTTAACCAACCAAAAAGAAGAGAGCCACAAAAACATAACTCCACCTCTAATAACAAAAATAACAGGAAGCAACAATCACTTTTCCTTAATATGTCTTAATATCAATGGACTCAATTCTCCAATACAAAGTCATAGACTAATGACTGGATGGGAAAACAGGACCTGACATTTTGCTGCATACATGAAACTCACCTCAGGCACAAAGACAGACACTAGAGTCTGTCAGAGTATAAGGCTGGAAAACAATTTTCTAAGCAAATGTTCCCATGAAACAAGCTGCAGTAGCCATTCTAATATCAAATAAAGTGGACTTTCAACCAACGTCATCAAAAAAGATAAGGAAGGTCACTTCATTCACATAAAAGGAAAAATCTACCAAGATTAACTCTCAATTATGAACATCTGTGCTCCAAATGCACACATTCATAAAAGAAACTTTACTAAAGCACAAAGCACACATTGCACCTCGCACAATAGTAGTGTGAGACTTAAACACCCCACTTTCATCAATAGACAGATCATGGAAACAGAAGCTAAACATAGACACAGTGAAACTAACAGAAGTTATGAACCAAATGGATTTGAGAGATATCTATAGAACATTTTATCCTAAAACAAAATATACATTCTCTCCAAAGCTGACCATATAATCAGTCACAAAACAGACCAAAACAGATATAAGAAGATTGACATAATCCCATGAACCCCAGCAGATCACCACAGATAAAGACTGGTTTTCAATAAAACAAAACACAACAAAACAAAAAAAAAAAAAACCAAGAGAACACCTCCATACACATGGAAGCTAAACGGTGCTCTACTTAATGATATCCAAACTTATGGGACACAATGAAAGCAGTGCTAAGAGGAAAACTCATATCTCTGAGTTTTCTTAGTGCCTCCAAAAGAAACAGTAGGGAGAGCACACACTAGCAGCTTGGCAGCAATCTTGAAAGTTATACAACAAAAAGAAACAAATACACCAAAGAAGAGTAGATGGCAGGAAAAAAATCAAACTCAGGTCTGAAATCAGCCAAGTAGAAACAAAAAGAAGTACACAAAGAATCAACAAAACCAAGAGTTGTTTCTTTGAGAAAGTCAACAAGATAAACCGTTAGCCAGTCTAACCAGAGAGCACAGAGATACTACCCAAATTAACAAACTCAGAAATGAAAGGGGAGATATAATAACAGATATGGAGGAAATTAAAAAAAAATCATTATATCTGGCATGCAGATCTCTGAATTCAAAGTCAGTCTGTGGAGCAAGATCCAGGAGAGCCAAGCTTAAGCAGTGAAGGAGTTGGAATAAAGGAAGCTAGTGATAAGGTAATAGAACAAGGGGGCCAATGTTCCAGCTCCTGTAACTCAGCAGCTTTATATTCAAGAGGAGAAGGAGAGTATTGGGACAATTGATGCTGGTTAGCTGGAGCTAAGAAATTAGTGGTGATTAAGAAAAGACCAGCATCACTTAGGTGATATTTTCTGGGAAGTGTTTCCTGAGAGCACAAAGGAGCTGTGTTCCAGAGATAGCCAAGGTTGTACCTCATGCTGCAGCTGTACTTGGTAATGTGTAAGAATAATCCAGGTAGTACTGGTTTTGAAGACATGAAGGCATCATGAAGAACAGCTGAGGTTTGGCACTGTGAGAGGCCATGGAAGGCCATTGATGAAAGTGCAGCCTCAGTTGTAGTTGACAGTGAAGGACTGAAGGGGTCATGCAAAGGAGTTGAGGCTTGATACTATGAAGACAGCCTATGAGAGGCTTTGGTGAAGCATAGTTGCAGTAGAAGACCCTAGCATATTGGAGATGCCAATACCATGGGATGACCACCAAGAACAGCAGTGGCAGTGGAATGGATCAACATGAACTTAAGAGTGCTACAGAGGGCAGAGCTGGAGAAGTGACACCAGCCTTTTGGAGATGCACAGAAGATCATGTGTGGAACTCAGACATTGGAACAAGAAGCTATGAAGCTGAAGTTGACTTGGGGACCACAAGATGTTAAATATGCCAGAGACACAGGATGCCTGCCAGGAAAGCTGCTAACAGGGAGTGGAACCAGCCCAGGAGAAAGAACCTTGTTGCAGTCAACAAAGATGAAAAGCCAGTTGAAGATCTGAAGACTGCTTTGCCATCAGACATGGAGATGCAGAGTTTGGAGACTGCCCAGCTGGTTTCCTGTCTTGCTTTTGGGATTACAGTTAAGTGATTGGATGAATCCCAGAAGAGACTATGAACTTTGGACTTTTAACACTGTTGAGAATACTATAGACTGTGGGGACTTTTGAAGGTGGATTAAATGTATTTTGCATTATACTATATTTAGGTATGGCCCCCATAGACTCATGTTTGAACAAGCCTATGGGGACCAGGGAATGGAATGTGATGGTTTGTATATGCTTGTTCCAGGGAGTGGCACTATTAGAAGGTGTGGCCTTGTTGGAGGAGGTGTGTCACTGTAGGGTTGGGCTTAGAGATCTTCCTCTTAGATGCCTGAAGATGCCCAGTCTGTTCCTTGTTTCCTTTGGGTAAAGGTGCAGAACCCTCAGTCCTCCTGCACCATGCCTGCCAGGATGTTGTCATGCTTCTGCCTTGATGACAATGGACTAAACCTCTGAACCTCTAAGTCAGCCCCAAGTAAATGTCTTTTATAAAACTTGCATTGGTCATTGGTGTCTGTTCACAGCAGTAAAACCCAAACTAATACACTCACCATGTGGTAGAGTATTACTTATTTACTCAAAGTTCACATATTTTACTGACATTTAGAGAATATCTGCATATCAAATAGAATTATTTAAAAAATAGCATTGGACTTAACCCACATGATGTACAAATTAATCATCATACATAGAATAAATGTCTAAAGAATAACTCAAAAGAAGATCCAAAGTAATTTTGTTGCTTCATTTTATAACTTATAAACATTTCAACCTATTTTTACTCTGCATCAGAAGAAATTACATTTTGTGGATTAAGCCATATGGATATGATTTGCAGTCATCATTGCTTCTGAGAAATGAAACAAATGATTAACCTTAACACTGAAAAAATGTGTTAGATCTCTCACACTTACTGTTGAGCGTAAAATTAATGTTAAGTAGTTAAGTATTTATTTATTTTTTAAGTTCCTCATCCTTTTCTTTTTTATTTATTTATTTTTATTTTCTATATTCTTTATTTACATTCCAAATGATTTCCCCTTTCCCAGTTTCCCCTTCCCTGAAAGTCCCATAAGCCCTCATCCCTCCCCACTGTTCCCCAGTCAAGCCCCTCCTGCTTCTCTGTCCTGGTATTCCACATCCAGTCTTTCCAGTACCAGGGGCCTCTCCTTCCTTCTTCTAGGGAATCAATTGATATATGAATTGTGTCTTGGGTGTTCTGAGTTTCTTGTTTAATATCCACTTATCAGTGACTGCATACCATGTTTGTACTTTTGTGATTGGGTGACCTCACTTAGGATGATATTTTCCAATTTCTGACCATTTGCCTAGGAATTTCGTGAATTCATTGTTTTTAATTGCAGAGTAGTGTTCCATTGTGTAAATATACCACATCTTTTGAATCCATTCCTCCGTTGAAGGACATCTGGGTTCTTTCCATATTCTGGCTATTGTAAATAAGGCTGCTATGAACATAGTGGAGAATGTGTCTTTATTGCATGCTGGGGAGTCCTCTGGGTATATGCCCAGGAGTGGTATAACAGGGTCCTCCAGCACTGTCATGCCAGTTGTTTGAGGAACTACCAGACTGATTTCCAGAGTGGTTTTCGCAGTTTGCAATCCCACCAGCAGTGGAGGAGTGTTCCTCTTTCTCCACATCCTTGCCAACACCTGCTGTAACCTGAGTTTTTGATCTTAGCCATTCTGACTGGTGTGAGATGGAATCTCAGGGTTGTTTTGATTGGCATTTCCCTAATGACTAAGGATGTTGAACATTTCTTTAGGTGCTTCTCACTCCCGAAAGACAAGATCTGGATTTAAAATCACTTCTCATGATGCTATTAGAGGATCACAAGAAGGACACAAATAAATCAAATAAAGAATTACAGGAGACCATGAATCAACAGTTAGAAGCCCTTACAAAGGAAACACAAAAATCGCTTATAGAAATGCAGGGAAACATGGATCAAAAGATGGAGGCCCACAAGGAGACAACACAAAAATCGCTTAAAGAAATGTATCAACGGGTAGATGCACTTTCAAAGGAATCACACAAACTGCATAAAGAAATGCAGAAGAATATGGGTCAACAGACGGATGCCCATAGGGAGGTAACACAAAAAGTGCTTAAAGAAATGAATCAACGGATAGATGCCCTTACAAAGGAAACACGAGGTATGCTTAAAGAAATGCAGGAGACGATGGATCAACAGATGGAATCCCATTAGAAGGAAACACAAAAATCGCTCAGAGAAATGCAGGAGAACTTGGGTCAACAGGCAGAAATCCTGAAAGAGGTAACTCAAAAATACCTTAAAGAAATACAGGAAAATACAAACAAACAAGCGAAGGATCTCAGCAAATCCATCCAAGATCTAAAAAAGGAAGTAGAAACAACTAAGAAATCACAAAGGGAGACAACTTTGGAGATAGAAAACCTTGGGAAGAAATCAGGAGTCATAGATGCAAACATCAACAATAGAATACAAGAGATGAAAGAAAGAATCTCAGGTGCTGAAGATACCCTAGAAAGCATCGACTCAACAGTCAAAGAAAATGCAAAATGCAAAAAACGTGTAACCCAAAACATCCAGGAAATCCAGGACACAATGAAAAGACCAAACCTAAGGATTATAGGTATAGATGAGAGTGAAGACTTGCAACTTAAAGGGCCAGTAAACATCTTCAACAAAATTATGGAGGAAAACTTCCCTAACCTAAAGAGAGAGATGCCGATGAACGTACAAGAAGCCTACAGAACTCCAAACAGACTGGATCAGAAGAGAAATACCTCCCGTCACATAATAATCAAAACACCAAATGTACTAAACAAAGAAAGAATATTAAAAGCAGTAAGAGAAAAGGGCCAAGTAACATACAAAGGAAGACCTATCCGAATCACTTCAGACTTCTCACCACAGACTATGAAAGCCAGAAGATCCTGGGCAGATCTCATGCAGACACTAAGAGAGCACAAATGCCAGCCTAGACTACTATACCCAGCAAAACTCTCAATCACCATAGATGGAGAGACCAAGATATTCCATGATAAAACCAAATTTTCACAATATCTTTCCACAAATCCAGCCCTGCAAAGGATAATAGGTGGAAACCGCCAATACAGAGAGAGAAACAACATCCTGGAAAAAATGAGATAGTAACCTTCTTGCTTCAAACCCAAAAGTAGATAACCACTCAAACATAAAGATAGCATCAAGAATGGCAGGTGGCAATAATCACTATTCCTTAATCTCTCTTAATATCAATGGTCTCAATTCCCCAATAAAAAGACATAGACTAGCAGACTGGATACGTAAACAGGACCCTGCATTTTGCTGCATGCAGGAAACGCACCTCAGTATCAAAGACAAACAGTACCTCAGAGTAAAAGGCTGGAAAACAATTTTACAAGCAAATGGCCCCAAGAAACGAGCCGGAGTTGCCATCCTAATATCAGATAAAATTGATTTTCAACCTAAAGTCATCAAAAAAGACACAGAAGGACACTACATACTGATTAAAGGAAAAATCCACCAAGAAGAACTCTCAATTCTGAATATCTATGCTCCAAATGCAAGGGCACCCTCATTTGTAAAAGAAACTTTACTAAAGCTCAAAGCACACATCGAACCTCACACAATAATAGTGGGTGACTTCACACGCTCTCTGAAATGGATCGTTCAGGAAAGCAGAAACTAAACAGGGACACAGTGAATCTAATTGAAGCCTTGGACCAAATGAAACTAACAGATATATATATAGAGAACATTTCATCCTAGAGCTAAAGAATACACCTTCTTCTCAGCACCTCATGGTACCTTCTCCAAAATCGACCATATAATTGGTCACAAATCAGACCTCAACAGATATAAGAAGATAGAACTAATCCCATGCCTACTATCAGATCACTATGGAATAAGGGTGGTCTTCAATGGCAACAAAAACAAAAGAAAACCCACATACACATGGAGGCTGAATAATGCTCTACTCAATGATAACTCGGTCAAGTTAGAAATAAAGAAAGAAATCAAAGACTTTTTGAAATTTAATGAAAAGGAAGGCACAACATACCCTAATTTATGGGACACAATGAAAGCAGTGCTAAGAGGAAAATTCATAGCCCTGAGTGCCGCCAAAAGGAAATGGGAGACAGCATACACTAACAGCTTAATGGCACACCTGAAAGCCCTGGAACAAAAAGAATTAAATACACCAAGGAAGAGTAGAAGGCAGGAAATCATCAAACTCAGGGCTGAAATCAATCAAGTAGAAACAAATTAAACCATACAAAGAATCAACAAAACGAGGAGTTGGTTCTTTGAGAAAATCAACAAGATAGATAAGCCCTTAGGCAGACTAACCAGAGGGCACAGAGACAGTATCCAAATTAATAAAATCAGAAACGAAAAGGGAGAGATAACAACAGAAACTGAGGAAATTCAAAAAATCATCAGATCCTACTACAAAAACCTGTATTCAACACAACTAGAAAATCTCGAGGAAATGGACAATTTCCTTGACAGATATCAAATACCAAAATTAAATCAGGATCAAATAGACCATCTAAACCGCCCTATAACCCCGGAAGAAATAGAAGTTGTCATTGGAAGTCTTCCAACCAAAAAAAGCACAGGTCCAGATGGTTTCAGTGCAGAATTCTATCAGACCTTCAAAGAAGACCTAACACCAATACTCTTCAGACTGTTCCACAAAATAGAAACAGAAGGAACACTACCCAACTCCTTCTATGAAGCCACAATTACACTAATACCAAAAGCACACAAAGATCCGACAAAGAAAGAGAATTTCAGGCCAATCTCTCTTATGAATATCGATGCAAAAATACTCAATAAAATTCTTGCCAACCGAATCCAAGAACACATCAAGACGATCATTCACTACGATCAAGTAGGCTTCATCCCAGGGATGCAGGGATGGTTCAATATAAAGAAATCCATCAATGTAATCCACTATATAAACAATATCAAAGAAAAAAACCACATGGTCATCTCATTAGATGCTGAAAAAGCATTTGACAAAATTCAGCATCCTTTCATGCTAAAGGTCTTGGAAAGATCAGGAATTCGAGGCCCATATCTAAACATAGTAAAAGCAATTTACAGCAAACCAGTAGCCAGCATCAATCTAAATGGAGAGAAACTTGAAGCAATCCCACTAAAATCAGGGACTAGACAAGGCTGCCCTCTCTCTCCATATCTTTTCAATATAGTACTTGAAGTTCTAGCTAGAGCAATTAGACAACAAAAAGAGGTCAAAGGGATACAAATTGGAAAGGAAGAAGTCAAACTATCACTATTCGCAGACGATATGATAGTGTATTTAAGCGACCCAAAGAACTCCACCAGAGAACTCCTACAGCTGATAAACGACTTCAGCAAAGTAGCCGGATATAAAATCAACTCAAGCAAGTCAGTAGCCTTCCTATACTCAAAGGACAAGCAGGCTGAGAAAGAAGTAAGAGAAATGATACCCTTCACGATAGCCAAAAACCATATAAAGTATCTGGGTGTGACTCTAACCAAACAAGTGAAAGATCTGTATGACAAGAACTTCAAGTCTCTGAAGAAAGAAATTGAAGAAGACTTCAGAAGATGGAAAAGTCTGCAATGCTCATGGATTGGCAGAATTAATATAGTAAAAATGACCATCTTGCCAAAAGCCATATACAGATTCAATGCAATTCCCATCAAAATCCCAACTCAATACTTCATAGAGTTAGAAACAGCAATTCAAAAATTCATCTGGAATAACAGAAAACCCAGAATAGCTAAAACTATTCTCAAGAGTAAAAGAAAATCTGGGGGAATCAGTATCCTGGACCTCAAGCTGTACTACAGAGCAATAGTGTTAAAAACCGCATGGTATTGGTACAGTAACAGGCATGTAGATCAATGGAACAGAATTGAAGACCCAGAAATGAATCCACACTCCTATGGTCACTTGATCTTTGACAAAGGAGCTAAAACCATCCAGTGGAAAAAAGATAGCCTTTTCAACAAATGGTGCTGGCTCAACTGGAGGTCAACATGCAGAAAAATGCAAATTGACCCATTCTTATCTCCTTGCTCTAAGCTCAATTCCAAGTGGATCAAAGACCTCCACATAAAACCAGACACACTGAAACTAATAGAAAGGAAACTAGGGAAGAACCTTGAACATATGGGCACAGGGGAGAATTTCCTGAACAGAACTCCAATAGCTTATGCTCTAAGATCAAAAATAGACAAATGGGACCTCATTAAATTACAAAGTTTCTGCAAGGCAAAAGACACTGTCAAAAAGACAAAGCGACAATCAACTAACTGGGAAATGATCTTTACCAACCCTACATCTGACAGAGGGCTAATATCCAATATATACAAAGAACTCAAGAAGGTAAACTCCAGAGAGGCAAGTAACCCTATTAAAAAATGGGGTACAGAGCTAAACAAAGAGTTCTCACCTGAAGAATATCTAATGGCTGAGAAACACCTAAAGAGTTGTTCATCATCCTTAGTCATTAGGGAAATGCAAATCAAAACAACCCTGAGATTCCATCTCACACCAGTCAGAATGGCTAAGATCAAAAACACAGGAGACAGCAGTTGTTGGCGAGGATGTGGAGAAAGAGGAACACTCCTCCACTGCTGGTGGGATTGCAAACTGGTAAAACCACTCTGGAAAGCAGTCTGGCCTTTCCTCAGAAAACTGGACATGACACTCCCGGAGGATCCGGCTATACCACTCCTGGGCATATACCCAGAGGCTTTACCTGCATGCAATGAGGACACATGCTCCACTATGTTCATAGCAGCCTTATTTATAATAGCTAGAAGCTGGAAAGAACCCAGATGTCCCTCAACGGAAGAATGGATTCAGAAGATGTGGTCTATTTACACAATGGAATACTACTCTGCAATTAAAAACAATGAATTCACGAAATTCCTAGGCAAATGGTCAGAACTTGAAAATATCATCCTTAGTGAGGTAACCCAATCACAAAAGAACACACATGGTATGCAGTCACTGATAAGGGGGTATTAACCCAGAATCTCGGAATACCCTAGACACAATTCGCATATCAATAGATTTCTAAGAAGATGGAAGGAGAGACCCCTGGTCCTGGAAAGACTGGATGTAGGGGAACACCAGGACAGAGAAGCGAGAGGGGGGTGAATGGGGAAAGGAGGGAGGGAAGAGGGCTTATGGGACTTTCGGGGAGGGAGGAAACGGGAAAGGGGAAATGATTTTGAATGTATATAAAAAAAACTTAGAAAATGAAATTAAAAAAAAAAAGAAATTCATTCTGTCATTTTATTATTTCCCAAAGCATTCCGTGTTCTCCTATCATTCCAGTCTCCCATAGAACAACAAAGCCAATATGATTTTCATCAGAAATCTGTGATTTTAGATCCATTCATATTTTCCTATCTCAAACTGCTGTTTCACATTCTACAAAATCTTTTCTTCATTCTCCTCTGAGTTAACCCACTATTTTCTGTGAGATTTTTATCAATTCATCAGTACCACATCCTGTCTTTACTGGAATACAGAAGCATACTCAATTCATATCCATGTTCTCCTGTATTCTGACCCTTCTCCTTCAACATGAAAAGAATACTTGTGATTTACTTCCACCAAATAAGCCCTATGAAGTGGAAACTTCTATTTTATTTGGAATGTTAATTATGTCAATTGATGTTTTTCTAGAGTACACAGGTTAAATGATGTCTTACTAAAGTAGACACATGAAAGAATGTTTTCCTGAAGCAGACAAAGGTAAAAGCATGTTTTGATATATCAAACACATGAAAGATAAAGGAGTATAAATATGACCCTGCAGTCAGTGGGAGACAAACACTGTACATTGGCTTGGTTTGCTATGACTCACTATTCTTTGATAACAACACACATGTATTGGTTTGCCTTACATAGCTCAAATAGTGGTAATAATGCTGCCATTGAGAGAAACTCACCCAATAACTACTCATGAGATTTCTTTTATTTCCTTTCTTTTTCATTCTTTTTTATTAGATATATTCTTTATTTACAGTTCAAATGATTTCCCCTTTCCTGTCCCCACCATAAGTCCCATAAGCCATCTCCCCTCCCCCTGTTCCCAATCAACCCCTTCCTGGTTCCCTGTCCTGGTATTCCCTTATACTGATGCATTGAGCCTTTCCAGGACCAGGGACCTCTCCTCCCTTTGATGTCCAACAAGGTCATCCTCTGCTGCCTATGACTCTGGAGCCATGGGTAACACCATGGGAAACACTATGTTGCCCATGGGTAACACTATTTGGTTGATATTTTTGCCCCTGGGAGCTCTGGGCGATCTGTGTGGTTCATATCATTGTTCCTTCTATGGCACTGTAAACTCCTTTAGCTCCTTGGGTCCTTTCTCTAGCTCCCTCATTGGGGACCCTGTGCTCAGTTCAATGCCTGGCAGAGAGTGTACCCCTCTGTATTTGTCATGCACTAGCAGAAGCTCCCAGGTGATAGCTATATCTGGCTCCAGTCAGCAAGTACTAGTGGGCCTTGATAATAGTGTCTGGGTTTTATAACTGTATATGGAATGGATCACTAGGTGGGGTAGTCTCTGGATGATCTTTCCCTCAGTCTCTGCTCCACACTTTGTCTCTGTATCACCTTCTGTGGGTAATTTGTTCCCACTTCTAAGAAGGATCAGAGTATTCATACTTTGTTCTTCTTTCTTTCTGGGCATCATTTGATATGTGAATTTTATCTTGGGTACTCATGAGGTTTCTATGGAAGCTCACTGCTTCCATGGCCTTACCTCAGTCTGGTTGGTGAGTCTTACCTTTTCTTCAGGTCTGACCTACTTACTGCCTAGTGTCTGCCTGCTGAAATAACTGGATTATAGCTGCTGGTTCACATGTGGTGTCTGCCTGCCTAGAGGACTGATCTGCAGCTTCTGAGTTATACTGGTTGTTTTCTGTGAGAGTGGACTGCTGGCAAAAGAGATTGAGCTCACTTTCAAATAACTGTTGATAAATAGACTCACTACCCCGTATCTTAATAACTTTTCTCTTCCATTACCTCTGCTGGGTGGTGGCCTAGAGGAGAGATTGAACCCTTATTAAAAGAAGACTGAAAAAAAAATTGTGACTACAGCCCTACACTCTAGTTTTTTTCATTAGCTCTATAAGGCCATCAGGGTCAGGGTTTTGAAAATCCCATCATGACTGCCAAGCCCTCTGAATATTGGAACTAAGTCTTCAATATTATAGTTTGGAGGAACACTTCAAAACCAATGCATAAAATTTGTGTAAAGACTTATACAAAAAGCAGAATTTACATTCTTTGTGTACTGAATGATATTGATTACTTTTGAGGCTGCTGGTTTTATGTACAACTGAAACACAAATCTGAGCTTGTAATATTGGAGAATTTAAGACTGCCACATAATAGTCCCATGTACAAAAATAAATGTCAGTATAATCTATAATAATCTAATGAGTGTAAGATCATTAAATGTATACATTCCCTTGGAATAAAAGTTTTAAACATAACCCTATAGACAGCATCTTTGTAGACCCTGAACCAAAGAATGAGAGAAAATGTAGGAAAGAGGTACTGAAAACAGAAGTTGCAAATATCATCTATGGTTCTGTGGACAGTTTTATATTATGATGATTGGATTGGGTGGTGAATTATTCCTAGAGCATCAAAGAGTCAAAGACAACTATGAGAATCAGGATCTAGGGTTTTAAAAATATTGACCTGACAAATATTTGAAAATGACTTGAGACAGTTATTTTTTTTTAATTCTGGTCCTTCCCACATATTGGCAGATATATAAAATTGGCTGATATACAGCTGATTTTTCTTAGTATCATGTGTATCTCTCCAAACATTTCTTAACAGCAAGTTGAGTTGAATTTAGAGTAGGTCATCAGCAAATTTTTCAAGAGCATGATTCCACAAAATGTGATGGATTCCAGTGTGAACTGTTATACTTGTATTATATCTTAACTCATGCACAGTTTTGTCCATAGCACTTTAGTAATTTCCCAAATGCACCCTTCACCCTCCAAAACGTGCTTTGATGCTTATGACATTCCTGTCAATTCCCAATGGAACTAATGTTTACATGTCCATCAATGAGATTCATGCCTTCTCCACAACTCTTCTAAACATAACCAGATATGATCAGCATTGTAATCCATCACTTAGGACTGATTGTAGGAAAGGTCCTGACTTATAATAACATCCTATCACTTCAGAGTAATGAAATCATTACATTTTGATTTAATAAAATTATTAGAAGTGATTTCAACCATTTTGAATAGACCTCCTCTTGGGAATTACCCAATTTTCTGAAGAATCTGTAGACCTGTAAACAAAAATGTTGCTTAGTCCATTTAACATAATAACTGAGTTTTTATTGGTATTAATTTAAAATATAAAATCTGAATTGAGTATTAAAAAGTAATATTTGAATAAAATATACTGGTGATTTCACTCATATCAAATCTTAGAGGCACAAACTTAAGTGATTCTTAGGTTAACTCTAGGTGAAGGTCTTGTAGTTTCAAGGTTCTGGGAGACATAAAGCAATTGTCTCCTCTATGCAGCATCCACACATGAACATTTTGACCTGTGATTCCTTTTTTTTAAATTTTATTTTCTAAGTTTTTTTTATATATACATTCAAAATCATTTCCCCTTTCCCATTTCCTCCCTCCCCGAAAGTCCCATAAGCCCCCTTCCCTCCCTCTTTTCCCCATTCAACCCCCTCTCGCTTCTCTGTCCTGGCGTTCCCCTACATCCAGTCTTTCCAGGACCAGGGGTCTCTCCTTCCATCTTCTTGGAAATCTATTGATATGCGAATTGTGTCTAGGGTATTCTGAGATTCTGGGTTAATACCCCCTTATCAGTGACTGCATACCATGTGTGTTCTTTTGTGATTAGGTTACCTCACTAAGGATGATATTTTCAAGTTCTGACCATTTGCCTAGGAATTTCGTGAATTCATTATTTTTAATTGCAGAGTAGTATTCCATTGTGTAAATATACCACATCTTCTGAATCCATTCTTCCGTTGAGGGACATCTGGGTTCTTTCCAGCTTCTAGCTATTATAAATAAGGCTGCTATGAACATAGTGGAGCATGTGTCCTCATTGCATGCAGGTAAAGCCTCTGGGTATATGCCCAGGAGTGGTATAGCCGGATCCTCCGGGAGTTTGACCTGTGATTCCTAATCATTCTCAACATTTGAGATTGGATTTTCACAGGTGCAAGGAAAGCAAACTTCTGACTGTGTATTTGCATTCAATGGATATTTCCCTTCTTAATACTAGTGAATAATTTGCAAGTGAAAGTGATTAATGCAGCTGAATTAAACATTTTAGGAGAGAGACTTCAACAGTTGGTCTTTCTGTGACTTTTAATGCTCCATTTGTCAGAATTAAGGTACAGTGCTTTCTATTGAAGTCATAATATCACAAATATTGAAAGCTGTGATACCATAGCCATGTATACATTGAAGACAGAAAAGAGAGAAAGAGAGAGAGAGAGAGAGACAGAGACAGAGAGACAGAGACAGAGAGAGAAAGAGAGACAGAGAGAGAGACAGAGACAGAGATGCAGAGAGAGACAGAGAGAGTCTAAATTGGAGATCTCCATTAGTCTCTCCCCTTGTGGATCAGTGAATCCCCCACAAAAGTATAGGAAAGATTGTAGAAATCAGAAGGAATGGAGCAAACCAGGAGAACATGGCCCACTGAATAAACAAAGCAGAGCTCACATGTCTCATAGAGACCAGAAGAGCAAACATGATACCTGAATGGTTCTGCACCAGGTCCTCTGAGTTTGTTAGGGCTTTTTGGCATAATGACTTTTTGATTTTCTTGTTGTTGTTGATTTGTGGGACTCCTAACAATGTAAATAGATCTACCAGACTCTTCTATTGCCGTTGATTCCTTTGCTCCTACCGGGCTGCCTTTTCCAGTCTCAAGGTTTTCACCTTGTTTTATTGTATCTAGTTCCTCCTGTTTGGTTGTCACTTCTTGGAGGCCTGCTTTTTTCTGAAGAGGAAATGGAGAAGGAGTGAATATGAGGAGGAGGGCAGTGTGAGAATCTAGGAAGAGATTTAGGAGGGAAAAATGTGGCTGGGGTATATAATATGAGACATAATCCATTTTCAATAAAAAGAATATAAGGAATGGCTATCTGATAAAACATTGGCAGTTACCTTTGGCTTTTCTAGAATAACCTATGCAAGGCAGAGAATGGCATCACTGAGTCATTAAGGTCCCTTTCCTAACTGAACTACCTTTTGCCAATAAAAATTTCATATACTATTGTACCCCATTGTAGGGTATTTACTAGATAAATTTAAGGAAAAATCCCAGTTTTACCACTATAAAGATATTTTCTTCTCGAAAAGGACTCTGATAAGGGCTTCTTTCATATCTCTGTTTCTCAGGCTATAGATGAAGGGATTCAGCATGGGAGTCACTATTGTGTACATCAGGGACATGACAATCTCCTTAACAGTAGAAAGAGTAGTTGAAGGACATAAATAATGACCAATAATTGTCCCATAGAAGAGTGAGACCACAGATAGGTGGGAGCCACAGGTAGAGAAGGCCTTGTGGATAGCCTTAGTAGAAGAAATCCTTAGGATTGAGGAGATAATTTGTACATAGGACACAACAATGAGTAAGAATGGGATGACCATAAGGAGCCATCCCACAACAAATATCAATAGTTCATTAATATAGATGTCAGAGCAGGCCAACTTGAGCAGGGCAGATATGTCACAGAAAACATGAGGGATAACATTGTTCTCACAGAATGACAATCTAGCCAAGAGTAGAGTATGCGACATGGAACAGAACATGGGAAATACCCAGGAGAGCAGCACCACACACACACAGAACTTGGGGCTCATGATGCTGGAATATTGAAGAGGTAAACAGATGGCCACATAGCAGTCATAGGCCATGACTACAAGAAGAAAGATCTCCAGGCCACCAAAACCCATGAAAAAGTACATTTGTGTCAGACAACCCACATAGGATATGGATGTGTCCTTGCTCTGCATGTTGTACAGCAACTTGGGCATTGTGACAGAGGAAAAGCAGAGATCAGTGAGGGACAAGTTGCTGAGAAACAAGTACATGGGTGTGTGGAGATGGGAGTCCAGAAGAATGAGGATGATGATGATGAGGTTTCCAAGGATAGTGGTGAGGTACATGACCAGAAACAGGGTGTAGAACAGGCGCTGGTGCCTTGGGGGGATGGGCAGACCCAGGAGGAGGAACTGGGAGATAACAGTCTGGTTGCTCATTATTGTTCTTCCTTTCCAGTAACCTCATGAGGAAATATCACTGTCTCTTGAAACTCAAAATAAAAATAAACAAATGTCTAGGATAAATATTCTACAACAATGATTCTGACAGTCCTCATAGTAATTATAATATCAAATCTCAATTGTCTATAATCATTACAATCATTGGTATTTTTCTCCTCTTTTTAAAATTAGATTTCATTCTCCCCTCTTTCCCCAGACCATTTTATCTATGTTTTCTACAGATATATAAAATGGACTAATTCTCCCCTGCTATCTTCTCATCCTGGATAACTCTTGTTCAATTATTTACATTTTTATTTGTATTTTGCATATAAAGAATTCTTCAACAATGTTCTTGAACAACTTTCTTAAATTTCACATCATAATTTTATATAAATCTCAAGAAAAACTCAACATTCTTTACTGTATTAGATTGCCATTTCAACCTTAGATGTGCATGTCTAAGTAACATACCTATTTCTGCTCCACTGTTAACTAATTACCTTCCTTCCATTTCCTGTGCAACTGACAACAGAAGCTCAAAAGTGCCAAGGGAAATTCATGGTTTTTTTTTACTTTACTGTCTCCAAAAGCATTCCTCATTCTCCCACATCTCCAGTCTGACATAGTATAATGGCAAAACTTTGGGTTGGAGTCAGATTTTTTTTGAATTTTGCTCTATTCATTTTTACTAATTAAACTGTCTTTTTCCTTATCTTCAGTCTCTTAATCATTATCCTCCAATTTCATCTATTCCTCTCTGTGAGCTTATATAAATATATCAGGACATCGTGTCTTTACTGGAATACAGATGCAGACTCAGTTCACGTCCATGTTCTCGTGTATCCTGACCCTTCTCTTTCATCATGCTCCATTTATACTTTGGCATTCTAACAGTGTAGTTTCTTCACATCTTTTCTGATTTATTTTCAGATTATCACTGTTACTCTGAGTATAAGCAGTCTTATTATCTTACAGGTGCCAGTGGTATATCCCAGATAGTCCCACATTCTTTTCTCTCATCATTTATTGTTGGGTTAAATCACTTCACTTCCCACTCTTAAGAGTTGTTCCTCCTCTTGCCTATCACTCTCTTTCCCTTTCATCTGGTTCATTCTCACTCATATGTCAGGCATACTAGTTTTTACATACTCAGCTAAATTTACTCTGTCTCTCTATATTAAGCAAGATATTTAGTCATGTTTCCTAGCATTCTATACATTCCTTGTAGACATTATTCTTGGTTATCCCTTTAAGATCTCTTCCCATCAATTGTAAACTATATGCAGGAAAGGTCATATATGCCTTCATTCTTTTGTTTGTTTACAATCATTCTTAATCTCCACCTAGAGCTTGCATCTGTCATGATTCACTATATCATAGTCACATGCATACATGCACACACATGCACATGAATGCACACACACCTACACATGAATATTAATCTGTGATTCTGGACAACAGAATAGTAGAAACAACAAGAGATCTATGTAAGTGTCTCTGAAATGCTACCACCAAATCTGACTCATTGCACTTCACATATTTACAGTTTGATGGAGCTAAATTCCATGTTTACATAGTTAGACACTGTGGATGAGCAATATAGAAGGGCAGTCATGTATGAAAAAAATTTACCATTTAAAAAATGCTCTCCTTTTGTATCCAAGACTGACTTCAAACTTATAACACTCATGACTCTGCATCTTAAGCATGGGGATGACAGGCATGTGTCCATGCTGTTTTTGCTTCTTTAAATGAACAGGGCCTTTGAATTAAATAGAAATGTGTGCAAAGATCAGAAGCCAGACAAATCACCCTCACCTATTAAAACTGATGGCTAATGGACTTCATAACCTTCTTTAGATGTCAAGCCCATGTTTCTCAATTGAAAGAGCACACAAAAATCACAAGAATAAATTTCTAACATTTATTACAGCTGCACATCATCTTGAATTCTATAGAATCACTGACTTTGAGTAGTAATTTTTCTAAATTTAGATGAACACTTAGATGATATTAATGTCACCCTTGATGTACTACACTTATGAGCAATCACATACAATACCAGTAAAACAGAAATTTGTGAGCTTTTACAAATAAAATTAATCATCATCTTGGCTAGGATGGTAGTTCAGAGTTTGTTTAGAACCCACAAGTGAAAGTATAATAAACAAGCCTTCAAAATTATAGTAATGAACTCCACCTTATAGGGCTGCTCTTGTGTTGAAATGGTAGGATATTGAGAGAAAATACATAAGGAGAATTTGTAATGAACACATCAATATAGAAGAGGTAATATTGCTGGGGATAGCATACCATGATGGGGACTGTCAACAGCAGGCACATGTGTAGACATCTCAGAAGGCTGTGGTAGCTCTTTGTAAAAAAGGAGGGTGCCTAGAATCATGAGTAACAGGAGACTCATCCCTACAGAGGACTGGGCATCTGAAATAAGGGACTGCCTGAAGTAGGCTAGAGTGGAGATGTCTCAGTAGCTCTTGGCAGCTTTTTGTTAAAAAAATTTTTTTCCCATTTCTCCTAACCTTAGCCTTGGACATTGGCTCTATGTATTTCAGTTGTCCATGATAGCTTTTTAGTTGGTCTTGGTATGCATAATTATTCTATTATATCTGACTTTTCTATTCCCTTCTTCTCCTTCTGCTCTGGTGAATTCGGTGAAACTAGATGTTCCTTGATTAATTATTCTTAAACAATTAAAACTTGAGGTACAGGGGCACAGCACAGCACAGCACAGTCCTAATGGTCTAGTTGCATGCTGTGTGCTCACATATTGTAAACAATGCAATAACTTCACAACTGTAGTTTAGGATTAATGTTTGACTTGCAAAGAAAGTTTGAAGGAATTATTAGAAAATGAGGCAGAGTCAATTTTGGGCCTCCAAGAAAAGGAAAAAAGTATTGAAGTTATGAAATGAGTTTTGCACATTTGAGAATAGTTCCTGGTCTCCTCTGAATATGTATTGATAAGAAAGTATAGAATGCATAGACTTATATATTAGTAAAATTAGGTCAATACACTACAACTCTTAGGAGATTCATTGTGTGCAATGCAGAGACAGAAAGCTAGTGGAACTGCCGAGTTAATTGTTACCTTGATTCTCACCACTGCCTTGCAGATTTTCCCATGTCATTTATCATTACAGCATCACAGGAAAATGAAAGTAGCTGACCTCAGAGCCCTGAGCTCTGGAGTATAATAAGTCAAAAGTTAAAGTTTAAATAATGATAAGATTACAATTATTATTTTAGCCACAGTCCTAGGAATAATGGAATCTTGAATCTTTGGGGAACAATTGTAATTATTAATTCTTTGTGGGATGTGATTATTCTTTTGAATTTGATTTTGCAGTGATTATACTTTTTTCTACTTGATTCTGGAGTAATAAAAGAATGGGGCAAGTAAACGATGAGGTGTACATGAGGTACGCATGAGATGAGTGGAGAGAATGTAAGAGAGTATGAGAAGAATTGTGGTGTGTGTGTGTGTGTGTGTGTGTGTGTGTGTGTGTATGTAAATTCAAGAAAAAATCACACAGAAGAATAGCAGAGTGTGCAGGAGAATGCAGAGTGTGTGAAGCCTCAAGCTGTGCTCGAGCAAGAAAGAGAGAGAGAGAGAGAGAGAGAGAGAGAGAGAGAGAGAGAGAGAGAGAGAGAGACAGAGACAGAGAGAGACAGAGAGAGACAGAGACAGAGACAGACAGAGAGAGAGACACACACAGAGAGAGAGAGACAGAGAGAGAGAGAGAGAGAGAGACAGAGAGAGAGAGACAGAGAGAGAGACACAGAGAGAGACACACACACACAGAGAGAGAGAGAGAGACAGAGAGAGAGACAGACAAAGACAGTTACACAGAGAGAACACCTTTGATCTTGTTGCCTGTCAGTTTGTACCTGAAAAGTTGCCTGTGTCTGTTTATTGTGTATCTTCCAGATAGCCCTTCTTCCAGTTGAGAACTCTTATCCTGTGTTGAGGCTGGACCCTGACATAATATGACCATGAAAGAAATACTTGAACAGCACCGTGAAGTTTTGGGAGATAGAGTAAAGAAGAATGTTAACATACCTGGAAAACTGTTCTGTATCACACTGGAAATTCATGTGGATTCACAGCACAATTATTTTCCTGAAAGTATCCAGTTCTGTTGATACTGAGTCATACATTCTGGTTCACAATCCTGCTCACTTTCATTTTATTTTCAGGTGCAGGATCTATCTATACTCATCACCTATCAGCGTCATCGTATTCACACCTCCTGCTGCCATTCCTGGGCCTCAGTTTCCCTGCGTCTCAGAGGGGTAAAGATACAGAGTCACTCATTAAAGACATAGTAATTATCCAGGCCTCTCTACAACTAATTTACTACAGAGATCTCTAGTGGATAGCAATTACAGTCACCAATTATTATTTCCTACACTTATGGGAAAGTGTAATTTAAAGAACAACAGCCCACATAACAAAGAAACAAATAGCAAAAGCAGAGGAAAGCAAGCATGAAATGATGCATACTCATTGTCTGTTCAGAAAATGAGCAAACTTTCTGTTAACAGGAACCCAATTAGTAATGGGGGAAAGTGAGGATATTACCCCATGTTATGAGGAATTATTCTGATCATTAATGACTTAAAGTGTCTCACACAACACAAATTTGCATGAGGAGTCATCAGAAGTTTTTATGTTTTGGGTTGTGAGCCTAGCCTTTAATAGCAAAGTCATGTATCCTGGTCAACAGTTTTTAAGCAGAATAAGAACATAGAAACCAAACATGCTGGGAAGGCTTCCAAGGACAGAATCTCAATCCAACATGACTGATCACATGTAAGACGAAGACTTCGGGCCATATACAACCTTCTAGAAAAATTTAAATTCATTGTCCAAATTTCTATATGTGCCAATATGTAAAAATGGAGGGAAAATGGCAAGCAGATGGCATGTTTAAGGCTTCCTCAAGCCAATAGGAAAACAGTCCATGTTCCTGGGCCTGTTCACTCATTTTGTCTTCTCACCTCTCTTTAAAAATGTTAATTGCACCTACTGCCAATTGGTTCTCTGGTTTTTATAATTTTCATTCCCTTTGTCAAGATGGTTCCATAGCCTTAGGTGTAGTAGTCACATTGATAATGCATCAACTGAGACTGGGCAGGCAATAATCAAATGTTGTGAGGGTTCAGAGTCACACTCATGCATGGCCATAAGGATAGTGCTTAATATATAATTAGAAACTATATTAGTTTAGGCAATTGGCAGTAATAGGTTCTCCTCTGGGCCCTGCGTCTAGACAGGATTGAGCGCCAGGGATGAATTCTTTCCTCTTGATTTGTCTTAAGTCCAATTATACAGGTGTTGCTTACTCCCAGTATAAAAGTGACACTATTGTACCACTGAGGAAACCTTCCTATGGTGGTCATTGTTGTGGTTCCTAAACTTTACTCTGGGGTATAAATATTGATTGATTTTTCTCCACTGACATCTTGCATGACATCTTCCAATACTGAAGACTGGTCCTCAAGGAAGGAGCTTCTGAATCAGTTCATGCTCAATTCTTCTAAGTCCTAAGTCTGAAATGTGTGGTGTCTTTAGCAATAAGATTTTACTTTCAATTTCTAGGAGGAAAACAAGTGTAAGTATAATGGCTTCTATTATTTGGTAGTCAATTGAATCTAGCTGACCAACAACTAGAAGGAAGTTTTCTTATTTTTGGAACAGGGATTTTTGTTATGCAGTCCATGGTCCTTGTGAAGATCATTATCACACTATGTTGCATAGCATAACTCCATTAAAATACATGTACACATGCATATTTAATATACATATTTATGTGTATGATTATGAAATAATCTGTATGCTTATGTCCTTTTCAAATATTCTGAATTTTATTTATCTCTGTTTCATATTTCTCTGTATTACCCTCCTTACTCCTCAGTTAAAGTACTTACTCTAATTTTTCCCCTTCTATGTTCACAGTTTCTGTTCCCCATTCTCCCAGAAAATAACTGATACCAAGACTTTTGAGGTTTCAGGTTCAAGGGGAACCCTCATTCATTACAGGGAAGATTGCAAACTGATGCAAGACCACTGGAAAATAGTCTGGATAGATACCCAAGTATATAGAGATTTTCCAGAACCTATCCATAGGAACAATTGGCAGGCACCTGAAGGAATCAATATACTGCTATAGAGTTACTTGCTTTATTAGTAATGGTTTGAAGAGACACCATAACTCTCGCAAATCTTATAAAGGAAAACATCTCATTGGGGTTGGTTTACAGTTTCATTATCCATTCATCATTTGAGGAACACTTAGGCTTATTTAATTTACAGCTATAGTGATTAGAGATGCAATGAATATGGCTAAGCAAATGTTGTGGTGTGAAGGAAAATGACCTCCATAGACTCATAGGGAGTGGCACTAATAGAGGCTGTGTCCTTTGTTGGAGTAAGTGGATTGGTGTCTGCTTATTGGAGGAGGTGTATCACTCGGAGTGGGTTTTGAGGTTTCAGAAGCTCAATCCAGGCATAGCGCCTATCAGACATTTCTTGCTGTCTAAGGAAGCAGATGTAGAAGTCTCAGCTCTATCTCCAGCATCATGTCTGCCTCATTGCCAACATGCTTCCCACATGTTTGAGATTGTGCTGGACAGATTTTCTTTCATGTTCTCTTCAAAGTATCTTGTGGTTTTAAGACTTTGGTTGACACTTGAGATTTTTCAGGAAAGAATATAGTCATAAATCTAAAATTTACTTGAACTGAAATGATTCAGATAATTCATTTCTGAGTCCATGTTCTGAAGAATGCAAAGCAACATATAATGTAGAAACCCACATAACCATGCTTCTTTGCATATGAGTGGTAGTTTTCATTTCATGGCTCATCTAAGTGTTCACAGGCAATTAATAGATAAAGAATATCTTATACATATACTCCATGGAATATTATTGCATAATTATAAAAAAAGTCATGTCATTTCCCAAGCAATGGAATGAAGAATGTCATAACAAGTATGAAAGACCTAGGAAGATAAGCATCAGCTGTTTCCTCTTGAGTGTGGATAAAAAAAAAACCAACATTTAAGTGTAATTATTAAGGAATGTTCCAGAAAACAAAACACACATATAGAGGAGAGGAAAGAAGGAAGAGTGAGAGGAGATATGGAAAATAGCATGCTAAGATCAACACATCTCATATATAAAAACATTATCATGAAATCTGTTATATGGACTAGTAATATACACTAATAAATGACATGCACATGCTTTATGTTTATTTATATTTTAGTCAACTCCTTAAACTTTTGTGTAAATAAGACTATAATCAATGCTTTGCATGTATGTGTGTTAAGTGTCCAATAAGTCATTTGTATGTATGTATACATATACATGCAAATAAATCATTGTAGAAACGCAAGACACCATATATTCCATGTTAAAGTAAATGTTTCATCATTTTCAAGTAGTTATTTTTATTAATTACAAATTTCTTAGAAATATTCAATACATCTTAAACATATCTTTTTCACTTACCTCCCTCTAACTCCTTTTGACCCTCCTCCCATAATATCCCTCTCTAACAAATTCAGGTTATTTTAAAATTGTTATAATATATATCCCTGTGTCCAATTAGTGTTGTCCAGAGGCACATGGCTGTGGGCTTATCCACTGAAGTGTGGGCAACCTGCCAATGGCCACCATCCCTCACAGAAAAGTGACTCTCCATTCCCCAGCAGCCATCAACTGCCAATAGCTCTTCAGTCAAGAGTAGGGCATTCAGAGCCCCTCCCAAATCCTTGCAAGATTTTTATATTTTTTATTAATTAATTAATTAATTAATTTTTATAATCCATATTTTATTTCCCGCTCCCGTACCACCCTCTGACTGTTCCACATCCTGTACCTCCTCGCCACGCTCTGTCTCCCCATGGATCCCCACCCCCAACCTCTAAACTCACTGGAGCCTCAAGTCTCTTGAGGGTTAGGTGCATCATCTCTGAATGAACACAAAACCTGCATCCTCTATTGTATGTTTGTTGGGTGGCTCATATCATCTGGTGTATGCTGCCTGTTTGGTGGTCCAGTGTTTGAGAGATCTTGGGGGTTCCGATTAAATGAGACTGCTGGTCATCATTTAATCTACTGGATTGCCCTTCTCTTCAGCATCTTTCAGTCTTTCTAGATTTTTTTTAAACATTGAAAATATACTTACAGCACTTCTCCCCTCCTTCTCTTCCATCCTGCTACTCCTACATCTGGCACCTCATCCAAAATTCACTGCTTCTTTTTAACCTTTGTTGTTATACATACATTTAAACAAATCCAAATGTTTTCTTGTCTCCTGACCCTTCTCTTATTCTTCAACATGCTTCATTTATACTGTGGCATTCTAAAAGTGGAGTTCCTTTCACACCTGTTATGATTTATTTGCAGATTATCACTGTTGCTCTGAGGATAAACACAAAGCTCCTATCAGGGACAGAAAGTTGTTTCATTATCTCACAGGTGCAAGTGTTACACCTCAGATGGTCCCACATGCTTTTCTCTCATCTTGTAGTGCTGGGGAGAATCCCTTCACTTCTCACCATTTAGAGTTTTTCCTCCTCTGGTCTATTACTCCATCCTTTCTGTTTTCCCTTCATGTGGTTCATTCTCATTCATATGTCAGGCATATTGATTATTACATGCATAGCTAAATTTATTCTGTTCCTCTAAGATGCCTTCAGCTATTTTCCCTAGCATCCTACATGTATCTCAAAAAAATCACTACTTAGATCACTAATTTACAATATCTTCCCATCTATCCTAAACTATATGCATGAAATGTCACATAAATATTCATTCCATTTGATTGTTTAAAATCATTCTTAATCTCCAACTAGGACAATATATCTGTCATGATACAGAAAGTTTGTCAATGAAGATATAAGTGGTTCAAAGTGATATAGATATCTCTAACTTTCAAGGTAGAAAAATCCCAAATTAATATAAAAAGACTTGAAAAGTTAGACTAAACTTTTTATTAGATATTTTCTTTATTTACATTTAAAATGTTATTCCCTTTCCTGATTTCCCCTCCCAAAACCCTCTATCCAATCCTCCCTTTCCCTGCTCACCAACCCACCCACTTCTGCTTCCTTGTTGTGGCATTCCCCTATACTGGGGCATCAAGCCTTCTCAGGACCAAGGGACTCTCCTCCCTTTCAGATTTAATGTACTTTTGCAGTGTTACTGTTAATTATTTTTATTGCTCTGCAGTAATACTGATGATTGCAATTCATAACCATATTCTTTAAATCCAGAAAATGTCATTGATATTGGTGCAGAAAGGAGACAGCATGAAAAATTTTATAAATTATAAAAAGAAACAACAATTTACATTGGAATCTTCAGTTATTCCTCATATGTCTATAGTGTATGTGATGATTAATTTATGCATCAAGTGGGTTAAGCCCTGGTACTGATTTTGGACAATACTAGCTGCTATGCATGTATTCTCTAAATGACATTAAAATCTCTAGACGTTCAATAAAGTAACTAACACTATATCACATGGTGAGTTTCATGCATTCTGAGGAAGGAATTTAGGAAAAGGACAGTTTAGTGTAGATAAAATGTTGCCTCTTCTTCCTGAGATACAAGTCTGTAATGTTCCCTCTTCTCAGGGTTTCCAATGTTCAATACAGTTCTTAAAATGATCCCCTTATCAGTCTCTAATTCTGGTCCATCTGCATCTTAAGTCACATGCATGGTCACACAGATACACATAAGCAGAAACACACACACACACACACACACACCTCATTCTGTGACTCTAGGCAACACTGGCTAAAGAATCTACAACATGTCTCAGAGTTGAAAAAACATTAGAAACATCTAGAGGTCAAAAAAACCTTTTTTTGAAATGCTACAACCTAGTCAGACTGTTTGCACAAACTGACATGTTTAGTGCAGCTGATTTCAGAGTTTGCACACATAGATGGTATGGATTAGTATCACAGAATGGAAATCATGTAGAAAGAAATCACACACCACTTAAAAAGATGCTGTCCATATGTATCCTATACTGGTTTCAAAGTTGCAGAACTCCTGCCTTATCATCCTGAGCTCTGGAATGACATGCATATGCCACCATGCCCAGTTTCTCCTCCTATAAATGAAAAGTATCTGTGTTATGTAGGCAGGTTTGGATAGCTCAGAAGCCAGAGAAATCAATATCAACTGTGATCACCGAGTGGTCAATGAACTTAACAACCTTCTTTATATGTTAATCCCACAGTTCTCAAATTAAACAACACATGAAAATTGTAAGAGATATATTTATAAAATTTGATGCATCTGCATATTAAAAAAACTGTATAGTAAAAAACCCATCAGCACTACAGCATTGAAATCAATCTCAGAGGGCTGCTCTTATATTGAAATGGTAGGATATTGAGAGAAAAAAAAAACATATAATGAGTAATTGGAATGAACCTTTGATATGAAAGATGACATGATGAGCGTGAACAAATAGTAGGAGAGCATATAGAAATCTTGGGAGGAAGAGGAAAGATGAAAGTAATTATACCTGAGAAAGGGTCCTACTTAAAACGGGAATTTCAACTGACAGAAAGACACTTTCTTAGTTTTCTGAATATATCCAACTTAACAGAAACTAGATCGTAATTTCTGGTCCATAATCCTCCTCACTTTTATTTTATTTGCAGACAGAAGAATAACAGCCTCTGTACCCTCAGCTATCTGTTCCATCCCTACTCACACACCCCTGCTGACATTCCTGAGCCTTAAATGCCCAGCATCCCAAGGGAGACCAGATCCTGTAGAACCCACTGAAGACATAGTAATTACCAGGGACATTTTTAGACCCAATTTACCTCAGGGATCTCTATTATAGTCCCAAATCTGTATTTTGTACAGTTAAGAAAATGTAGAATTTAAAGTACAACAACAAACAAAACTAATCAGTAAAGAGTAGCAACAGGAAATCCATAAATCATGGAAAGATGCGTACACACTCCATTTTCAGATAATCAACATGGCTTGAGTGGAATCCACTTTGTTATGAAGGAAAGAGAAGAAAGATGACTGCAAAACATCCCACAATATCAAGAAAATTTTGATTTAAAGTGTTTCACACAGTAAAATTTCATAAAATAAACCATTGGTAGTTTGTATATTTTTGGATGTGTACCTAGCCTTTAACTGCTGAGCTGCCAACAGTTTTAAAGTAGAATGATGCTGTAGAAAACCACATTAATTGGGAAACTTCTGTGGACAGCAACCCATTTATACATGACTGACTAAATGCAGTACTTCAGGCATATATACAACGTTCTTGAAAAATTTCAACTCATCACCCAACTTTCTGTGTGTTTTCACATGTGAAATGAAAAGAACTTTGGCAAGCAGATAGCATATGTAAGGCTTCTTCAAGCCAATATAAAAGTAGTTCATGTTCTCATGTCTGTTCACTTATTTTGTATTTTAGCATCTCTATGAAAACTTTGATGGTACCTACTACCACCACTATCCAACCTCCCTCCATATATGTGGGATTACTTTATAATTCCATGTTGTATATGTTCTATGTTCACCACTGATCATGAGGCCATTTATGACATTTATAATCCCCTTTTCAATATTATTTCCTAAACATGGCTGTCATCATTTGGATAAAGTTCTGTACATAATAACAAAATACAAACTTCCAAGTCCAGGGAACCTTGTTCCTTAATAATTTAACTTATTTGGCTCATAGAGATAATTGCCCTTTGTTTTTAAATGTGGAAATAGTAAGTGTAATCTAAAGATGTTTCCAGGATTTTAGATCTACACAAAGAACAATGTGCACATCTGCTACATATGTGTTGGGGGCCTAAATCCAGTCATTGCTCACTATTTAGTTGTTGGTTCAGTCTTGGGAGATCCAAGGGTCCAGGTTCGTTGAGTCTCTTGGTCCCCCTGCAGAGTCCCTATCACCTTTGGGTCCCTCAGTCCTTCCACCAACTCTTCAATGATACTCCGTGAACTCCATCCAATGTTTGTTTGTGAGTCTCTGCATCTCTTTCAATTGGCTGCTGGATGGAGCCTCTCACAGGACAGTTATGCTAGAATTCTATCTGGAAGCAAAATGGAGTATCATTAATAATGTTAGGAATTGGTTCTTGCTCGTTGGATGTGTCTCAACTTGTTGCAGTCATTGGTTGTCCACTCCCTTCATCACTCCTCTATCTTTGTCCTTGTATATCTGGTAGGCAGGACACATTTTGAGTCAAAGGTTCTGTGGATGTGTTGCAGTCCTTATCTGAAGTGGAAACTTCTGGTTTCTTTGGAAACACAGTTATGCCAAATGATGTTTTTTCTGGGGCAAACAGGTGAAAAAATATTTTGATGAAACTGACATGTATGTGAAAGAATGTTTCACTGAAGCAGATATATATGAAAGGATGTTTTGCTATAGCAGACATATGAAAGGTCCTGTAATATTTAGAAAGAATATAAATATGAACCAGGGACAGTGGAAGCTTGGGCTCTGACTTGCCTTGCTCCATATCAATCTCTCATTGACAACACATATGTATTTGTTCTCCTTACATTGCTGTTGTACAAATTTTAATCCCAACCCAGGGTTTCTAACCTGTCTTTTACCATTCAGTTCCTGGATAAAAGGCATGTACAATCTTTATATTTACAACAAGTCTTAAATAGGATGAGAGCTGGGCAGATATCTACCTCTATACTATTAGAGTATACTTTTACTACCAATAACCCTGAGCTGTTACTTATTATGCTCATCTGGGCTTCTCTTAACTCCAATTGACCAATATTCAGGGCTATTTTCTCTTGAAACCACCTAACCTATGGTGGCTCCTCCTCCATTTATTCACCTTCTTCTCTTTCTCATGGTTCTCCTACAACCCCAAGCCCAGGAATTCTAAACCTCATCTATGCTTCTTCTGCACAGCTATTAGCTGTTGGTATCTTTATTTACCAATGAGAAATAACTTCGGATCAGGGTCACAAAGAATCACTTGGTCTACATGCAGATTCCTGAACTTGGGGACCTGCACTTAGTATTACAATAGACAGCAAGATCAAACTTCCACACATTTTATTGCTGAGCTTTGCTTGTGGTGACTTCATAGAGAACTTCACAAAGAACTCTTTGTGAGGTTCCTGTAGCATCTTGCTGACTTTGTGGGCTGGAGATGGTTGGCAAACCTTGCAGTTTTTTCTGGATTGAACTCCCCTTGCTGATTCATGTGTGGTGTCTTCTTACTGCTAGGAGTTTTGGCTAGTGGACTGGTCTGCAGCTCCTGACTCATGTGTGGTGTTTGCTAGTGGACTGGACTGAAAACAATAAAGATCAGAGTTGTCTCAAAGAACTATTTCTAAAGAGGTCCTCTTCCACTTTTTCCTAATAACCTTTCTTTTACACTGCCTCAGATAGGTGGTCAGCTAAAGAGAGGTTGAACCCTTATTAAAGTAAGCTGAAGAAAAATTTATGCCTATAGTTATCCCTTCCCTGGGAGTCCTGCCTGGTTAAAGGCAATGGCCATTTCAGGATCCCCTATTGCTACGAGTTTCAGCTAGAGTCACCTCTGTAAACACCCTGGAGCATCTCCCCATCCCAGGTCTCAGGTCTATCCTAGAGATAACTCTCTGCTGATTTCATTTACTTTCTGATCATGATCCTCCCACCCGTTCTGCCACCCAGGTACCTCCATCCATCCACCTCAGATAATTATTCTATTTCCTCTTCTGTGAAAGATTCAAGCATCCTCTCTTTGATCCTCCTTGATATTCAACTTCTTTGGGTCTATAGATTGTAGAGTGGTTAACCTGCATTTTTAAGCTATTATTTATCTATAAGTGAGTAGACATCATGCAACTCCTTTTAGATGTTGAGTTACCTCACTCAGGATGATATTATCTAGTTCTATCCCTTTCCTTTTAAAATCCATCATATCCTTTATTTTAAAAAATATTCTTTAATCTACTTTTACAGTCCAGACTTTATCCCTGTTCCAGTCCTCTCTCAGAATATTATACATCCCAAACCTCATCTGCTCATCTCCAAGAAGATGTCTCCATACTCTCACCACACCACCAGACTTTCCCACTCTCTGGGGCTCCAAGTTTCTTGAGGGTTAGATGTATCTTCTATGAATGAGTCCAGACCCAGCAATCCTTTGCTGTATAAGTGTTGGGTGCCTCATATCAGCTGGTCTATGCTACCTGGTTGGTGGCTTAATGTCTGAGAGATCCCAGGGGTCCAGGTTAGTTGGGACTGCTGGCCTTCCTTTAGTGTTTCCCTCTTGCTCAGCTTCTTCCTGTCTGTCCCTAATTCAACCACAGGGGTCACCATGTTCTGTCCATTGGTTGGATATAAATATCTGTATCTGACTATTTCAGTGGCTCATTGGGCTTTTTGCAGGGCAGTGATGATAGGCTCCTGTTTGTAAGCAAACAATAGCATCAGTAATAGTGTCAGGCCTTAGGGCCTCCTCCTGAGCTGGATCTCAATTTGGGCCTGCCACTGTACCTTCTTTCCCTCAGGCTTTCCTCCATTTTTGCCTCTGCAGTTCTTTCTTGCAGGAAAAATTCTGAGCCAGAGGTTTTGATTGTGGGTTAACAACCCCATCCCTCAAGCTGATGCTCTGTCTTTCTACTGGAGGTGGACTCTACAAGTGTCCTTGTTTTTAATAGCTGAATATTATTCCACTGTGTAAATGAACCACATTTTTAATCTTTTTTTTAGTTGAGGGATTTCTAGGTTGTTTTCAGTTTTGAGATATTACAAATAAAGCTACAATCAACATATTTGAATAAATATTAAATGCTGCAAGGAATAAAGGCCAAATAACATATAAAGGCAGACATACTAGAATTATAGTAGACTTCTCAGCAAAAACTTTAAAAGTCTCTAAGAAATCATACATACCAGCCCAGACACACAGTAAAATTTCTTTCACCATAGAGAGAGAAAATGAAATATTCCATCACAAAACTAAATTTAAACACTAGCTTTCTACTAATCTAGCCCTACAAATGATAATAGAAGGAAAATTCCAACAAATTGCACTTTATTATTATTTTGAAGATCTCACCGATTTATTTGGATATTCAAGAACTTTTCTTCTGAATGAATGCTATTTTTCTATTTCAGTAAAAAGTATAAGCAAATTTTGCAGAATTGCATCTGTGTGTTGTATACTGTATTCTGTGTGACATCCATTTTTACAGTATTCTTTCAACTCATGAGCATGGGAGATCTTTCCATCTACCTGTGCCATTTGCATTTGTTTCCTGTCTTCTAACGTTTTGTGATAGAGGTCTTTGATTTTTGGTTTACCTTTCTGTTTTACCTTGATTTTCTAAAGAATTTTATGCATGCATACTGCATTTACATTATTATTACCTCTTCCTCTATCACTCTAACTTCTTTCATGTCTCCCAACTCCCTTTCCAATTCATTAGATATTCTTCTTGATTACTATTTACACACATACACACACACACACACACACACACACACACACACACACCCAATTTTGAGTCCACTTAGTATTGTTAGTATGTACATATGTTTAGAGGTGACCACTTGGGATTGGGTAACCTATCAGGGGCCAAGATCCTGGAGAAAATTGATTATTTCTATCACAGCAGTCATTTATTGCAATTTTCCTAAACAAACATAATTTCTGTTGTGTTTCAAACATACTGAAGTTTTGAAAGTTTAAATGTTCAGCTTCTCTGTCATGTTTAGAAGACATTATCTTGTAGAAAATACTGATTCTCTGGTTCTGATATTTTCTGTCCCATTTCCAAGACTGTGTCTTAGCCTTAGGTATCATGGTTTCACTGTAGATGTAGATGTAGATGTGACTGGAAATGTCATAGTCTTGTTTTTCGCATTTTGTTTAGTTGTGGTTATCTGTAATATTTTTATATGTAAGTAAATAAATATAGACAGACAGAAAGAAAGAAGAAAGAGGGTTTTTTATGAGGTGCTACATTTATCTTCATGTAAGTTTTTTAAAATACTATTAGAAACTATTTTGGGCAACCAGGATATGCCTTTTCTCACAGGTGGCCATGTTGATGGCTGTGGCATATGTTTCTAAGGTTATGCAGATGTTCTTGGTCTGTTCTGTAGCCTGAAACCAAGTTGATGTCCATAGGTCATGCTCTCAAAGGAATCCATAATAATCTAATTGGCCTTCACTGCTACCTTGATGATTTCAGAGTTGATGCTGCTGGTGAGGGCCATGTCTGAATCTGTATTCCTACTGCACCTGGGGTCTATGCTGCTGTCCATAGCCTGTAGCACCAGAAAAATCCATGTAGATGTTGGTGGTCTCCTCTGCACCTGAATTATTGCTCTACAGCCTAGCTTGAAATCAGGGTTGTTGATGCCTTTGGAGGTTCTTTTACCATATAGGATTGTTTTATCTCTCCTGGGTTTTTTGCTTTCCTATATAAAGTTGAGTATTGTTCTTTCATGGTCTGTAAAGGATTTTGTTGAAATTTTGATGGGAAATGTATTGAACTGTATATTATTTGGTTGCAATTTTCCAATTTTGTGGAGTATATGCTTTTAAAGTACGACCTAAAAATCTTTAGATTTCTTCAATGGCTGTTGTTACATCCCACTTTACATTTCTGATTTTGTTTATTTGGATATTTTCTCTCTGCTTTTTAGGTGGTTTGGATAAGCATTTGTCTTCATTTTGGTTTTCCCAAATAACTAGCTCTTGATTTTATTGATTCTTTGTTTTGTTCTTTTTGTTTCTAATTTATTGATTTCAGCCCTGAGTTTGATTACTTCCTGCTGTCTACTGCCCTTGGGTGTGTTTGGTGCTTTTTATTCTAGAGTATCAGATGTTCTGTTAAGTTAGAAATATGAGGATCTGTCCAATTTCTTTATGAAGGTACTTTGTGCTATGAAATTTCCTCTTAGCACTGCTTCCATTGTGTCCCATATGTTTGGGTTTGTTGTGTCTTCATTTTCTTTGAATTCTTAAAGTCCTTCTTTTCTTTTTTTCTTTTTATGTTTTTTCATTTACCCGGTGGTCATTGAGGAAAGTACTTTCCCAATTTGTTGGTTGTCATTTTGTCTTATTGACAGTGTCCTTTGCCTTACAGAAGCTTTGTAATTTTATGACGTCCCATTTGTCAATTCTTGATCTTAGAGCATAAGCTATTGTTGTTCTGTTTAGGAAAATTTCCCCCATGTCTATGTATTCAAGGCTCTTTCCTACTTCATTTTCTATTAGATTCAGTGTGTTTGGTTTTATGTAGAGGTCCTTGATCCACTTGGCCTTGAGCTTCATACAAGAAGATAAGAAGGGATCGATTTGCATTCTTCTAAATGTTCTGCCAGTTGAACCAGCACCATTTGTTGAAAAGGCTATCTTATTCCACTAGATGGTTTTAGCTCTTTTGTCAAATATCAAATGGATGTAGGTGTGTGGATTCATTTCTGGGTCTTCAATTCTGTTCCATAGATCTACATGCCGGTCACTGCACCAATTCCATGCTGTTTTTATCACTACTGCTCTGCAGTACAGCTTGAGGTCTGGGATACTGATTCCCACAGAGGTTCTTTTATTATTGAGAATAGTTTTCACTGTTCTGGGTTCTTTGTTATTCCAGATGATATCAAAAATTGCTCTTTCAACACTGTGAAGAATTGAATTGCACTTTTGATGGGTATTGCATTGAATCTGTATATTTCTCTTGGCAAGATGGTCATTTATACTCTATTAATCCTGCCAATACAGGAACATGGGAGATCTTTCCATCTTCTGAGGTCTTCTTCGATTCCTTTCTTCAGAGAATTGAAGTTCTTGTAATACAGATCTTTCACTTGTTTGATTATAGTCACACCCAGGATTCTTTATAATGTTTGTGACTACTGTGAAGGGCGTTGTTTCCTTAATTTCTTTCTCTGTCTGTTGATGCTTTTAGTATAGGAGGGCTACTGACTTGTTTGAGTTAATTTTATATCTAGCCACTTTGCTGAAGTTGTTTATCAGGTTTAGGAGTTCTCCAGTGGAGTTTTTGGGGTCACTTAAATATGCTATCATAATCTGCAAATAGTGATAGTTTGAAATCTTCCTTTCCAATTTTTATCCCTTTTATCTCCTTTATTGTCTAACTGCTCTAACTAAAACTTCAAGTAGTATATTAAAAAGATAGGGAGAGAGATGGAAGCCTTGTCTAGTCCCTGATTTTGGAGGGACTGCTTCAAGTTTCTCTCTATTTAGTTTGATGTTGGGTACTGATTTGTTGTATATTGCTTTTACTATGTTTAGTTATGGGCATTGAATTCTTGATCTTTCCAAGACTTTTAACATGAAGGGATGTTGAATTTTGTCAAATGCTTTTTCGGCATCTAGTGGAATGACCATGTGGTTTTTCTTTGAATTTGTTTGTGTGGTGGATTACATTAATGGATTTCCATGTATTGAACCATTCTTCGATCCCTGAGATGATGCCTACTTGATCATGGTGAATGATCATTTTGATGTGTTCTTGGATTTGGTTGACAAGAATTTATTGAGTATTTTTGCATCAATATTCATAAAGGAAATTTGTCTGAAGTTCTCTTTCTTTTTTGATTTTTTTACAATTTTGATATCAGCTTAATTGTGACTTCATAGAAGCAGTTGGGTAGGATTCCTTCTGTTTCTACTTTGTGGAATAGTTTGAAGAGTATGGGTATTAGGACTTCTTTGAAGGTCTGCTGGAGTTCTACACTAAAACCATCTGGTGTTGGGCCATTTTTGGTTGGGAGAGTTGTAATGACTGCTTCTATTTCTTTAGGGGTTATGGGACCGTTTAGATGGTATATGTGAGCCGGATTTAACTTTTGTATTTGGTATCTGTCTAGAAAATCATGAATTTCATCCAGTTTTTCAGTTGTGTTGAGTATATGCTTTTGTAGTAGGATCTTTTGATTTTTTAAATTTCCTAAGTTTCTATTTTTATATCTCTCTTTTCATTTCTGAGTTTGTTAATTTGAGTACTGTCTCTGTGCCCTCTGGTTAGTCTGGCTAAGGGATTTTCTACCTTGTTGATTTTCTCCAAGAACCAACTCCTGGTTCTCATGATTCTTTTATAATTCTTTTACTTTCTATTTGGTTGATTTCAACTCTGAGTTTGATTATTTACTGCTATATACTCCTCTTGGGTGTATTTGCTTCTTTTTCTTCTAGAACTTCAGGTGTACTGTTAAGGTGGCAGTGTGTGCTCTCTCCAGTTTCTTTTTGGAGGCACTCAGAGCTAAGTTTTCCTCTTAGCACTGCTTTCATTGTATCCCATGAGGTTGGGTATTTTGTGCCTTTGTCTTCATTAAATTCTAAAAAGTCTTTAATTTATTTCTTCCTTGACCAAATTGTGATTGAGTAGGGAATTGTTCAGCTTTCATGTATATATGGGCTTTCTGTTGTTTTTGTTGTTGTTGAATGTCAGCCTTAGTCTATGTGATTTGATAGAATGCATGGGATTATTTCAATCTTCTTGTATCTGTTGAGGCATGTTTTATGACTGATTATATGATCAATTTGGGAGACGGTACCTTGAGATGATGAGAAGAAGTTATATTCTTTTGTTTTAGGATGAAATGTTCTATAGATATCTGAGAAATCTATTTGGTCTATAACTTTTGTCAGTTTCAATATGTATATATTTTGATATGGTTTGTGTTTCCATAATCTGTCTATTGACGAGAGTGGGTTGTTGAAGTTGCCCATAATTATTTTGTGAGGTGCAATGTGTGCTTTGAGCTTTAGTAGAGTTTCTTTTATAAATATGGGTGTCCTTGCATTTGGAGCATTGATGTTCAGAATTTAGAGTTCCTGGTAGATTTTTTCCTTTCTTGAGTATGAAGTGTCCTTCCTTATCCTTTTTGATAACTTTTGGTTGAAAGTTGCTTTTATCCAATTTTAGAATGGCTACTCCAGCTTGTTTCTTGGGACCATTTGCTTGGAACATCGTTTTTTAGCCATTTACTCTGAGGTAGTGCTTGTCTTTGAAACTGAGGTGCATTTCCTGTTTGCAGCAAAAGGCTGGGTCCTGTTTATGTATCTATTCTGTTATTCTATGTCTTTTTACTGGTTAATTGAGTCCACTGATGTTAAGACATATTAAGGAGACAGACCTGGAGCTCTGGTGAGCCTGCAACGAGGTCAAGTGCCTATGTCTGGCAGAGTCAATGTGAGAAGAAGAGACAATTCTTCCATGCCACTGGGATAATCAAGAATTTTGGCCAGACCTTTGAGTACACATCGGACAGTGAGGTGTCCAGTGAAAAGCACAGACTATGGCAGTGAAACGAATTGAAAAGTAACATAGTGATTTGTCCCATGACCCGGTCACACAATGATCTGAAGGTCCAGTTGGAAATGACATGTTTCATTGACAAGCCAAAATTATGGGACCTAATGACTGCCTGTATCAAGGTTGTATACTCTTTTTGACAATTAATTTTCCTACAGACTACCCCTGCAAACAACCTAAGGTTGCATTTACAACAAGAACTTATCATCCAAATATTTACAGTAATGACAGCATTTGTTTTGATATTCTAAGATCACAGTGGTCTCCTGTTTTAACTATTTCTAAAGTTCTTTTATCCATTTGTTCACTGCTATGTGATCCAAACTCAGATGACCGCATAGTGCCAGAGATTGCAAGGATCTATAAAACAGACAGAGATAAGTACAACAGAATATGTGGGGAATGGACTCAGAAGTATGCCATGTGATGATACCTTAAAGTCAGAATAACCTGCATTATAGCTGGAATAAACTTTAAATTGCTGTTCCTTTTTTGATTTTCTTATCTGACTGCTCCCCTATTAGACCTCACCCTTTTTAATTTTATTTTTTGTTTACCTTCCTCCAGTAATTTACATGCTCATCTGAGAAGACTTAAGTTCTTCTAGATTTGGACAATATCTGCTTTTAGAAACTGTAAAGTAGATACAAGAGAATAGTTGCCCAAGATTCAGAAATATTTTTTAAACTGGACCATGTGTATTATGTGGTCAATTTCTTCACTATAACTTGGTTATGAGATTAAACCAATCCTCACTGCTCTAACATGCTGAAGAAGCCATCTGAAGTGGGGGGAGATTGATGCTCAGTTGACACCTCAAAGGAAGCAACATTATTCTAGCTGCATCCATTCTTGTTTAAACCTTCCACTGTTAGAGGTTTGAGACTACATGATAGACTTTATACTCATAACTGATGTGGCTGGGGAATTGGTACTGAATTATAGCATCAGCAGAACAGAAAATGTGGGGGCTGGTGAGATGGTTCAGTGGTTAAGAGCACTGAATGTTCTTCCGAAGTTCCTGACTTCAAATCCCAGCAACCACATGGTGGTTCTGACCCCCTCTTCTGGTGTGTCTGAAGACAGCTACAGTGTACTTACATATAATAAATACTTCTTTGAAACAAGAACAGAAAATGTGATGTATTTTATGCATGCCTGTTTAAGGAATGACAATTTCTTGTTCTACAGAGAATGGAAATTGAATGTCAAACACCCTTTGTATTCCAAAATAGGGTATCAAAACATTTTGTAATTTTCATTAAAGTTGTTAGGAGGCTTGAAGCTAGTAGTTAACCTGTCTTCTAGTACTATTTAATATAGCACTGAATAAATGATGCAAATTGTCAATGGATGAGTGACTAACTAATAGCTCTCCTTGTAATTGATTTAATTCTCTTCAATATAGTTGCATAAATCAAAAATAAAAAAACATGTATAGTGATTGCTGTTTCCTTTTATTTTTGATGTTATTTTTATGTTTGTTGCCTATCTTCATTTGGGTTTGTTGAAAGATTATTTTCTTGCTTTTTCTAGGGTGTAGTTTCCCTCCTTGTGTTGGTGTTTTCCATCTATTATCCTTTGTAGGGCTGAATTTGTGAAAAGATATTGTGAAAATTTGTTTTTTTTAATGGAATATCTTAGTTTCTCCATCTATGGTCATTGAGAATTTTGCTGGGCATAACAGCTTGGGATGGCATTTGTGTTCTCTTAGGGTTTGTATAATATCTGCCCAGAATCATCTAGCTGCCTTTTTTCATTTTTTAAAAATTTTATGTATGTATGTATGTATGTATGTATGTATGTATGTATGTATGTATTAACACTCCATAGTTCATCTACTCCTCATCCACCCTCTGAATGTTGCACATCACTTATATCCTCCCAAACACCCTGTCTCCATGAGTATGACCCATCTCCAACCTCACCTGACCTCTAAACTTCCTGAAGCCTCCAGTCTCCCAAGGGTTAGATGCATCACTCTCCAATGATCACTGACCCAGCAGTCCTCTACTGTATGTGTGCTGGTGGCCTCATATCAGCTGGTGTATGCTCCTTGTTTGTTGGTCTGGTGTTTGAGAGATCTTCAGTGTCCAGATTAATTGAGACTGCTTGTCCTCCTACATGGTCTCCTTTCTACTCAACTTCTTTAAGCCTTCACTAATTCTATAGCAAGTGTCAGCTGCTTCTGTCCTTTGCTTGGGTGCAAACATCTGCATCTGACACTTTAAGCTCCTTGTTGGTTCTTTCAGAGTGTGATCATGTTAAGTCCCTTTTTGTGAGTGCTCCAAAGCCTCAGTAATAGTGCTAGGCCTTGGGACCTCCCTTTCAGCAGGATCCCAGTTTGGACCTGTCTCTGAACCTTCTTACCTCAGGCCCCTCTCCATTTATGTCCCTGTAATTCTTTCAGACAGTAACACTTATGAGTCAGAGTTGTGACTGTGGGATGCCCTTCTCCCCCTCATTTGATGCCCTGACTTCCTGCTGGAGGTGGGCTCTATAAGTTCCCTCTCCCTAGTGTCAGGCATTTCATCTTAGGTTGCTCCCTTTGAGTACTGATAGTCTCTCACATCCCAGGTATCTGGTGCATCATGGAGGGTCACCTCAACCTCCTATCTCCTGAGGTTGCCTGTTTCCCTTCTTTTTGTTTGCTTTCAGGGCATCAGTCCTTTTCCATCACCGAATACCAGATCAGGTTCTCCTCTCCCCATGACTAGCCCATGTCCACTTTACCTCCCAAGTTCCTCCCTTGCCCCCAACTTGTGATTGCTTTCTTCTCCCTTCTGAGTGGGACTTAGGCATTCTCACTGGGTCCCTTCAGCTTGTTGACCGTTTTGAGTTCTATGGACTGTATCTTGAGTATTCTGTCATTTTGTGCTAATATCCACTTATTAATGGCTACAAACAATGCATGTCTTTTGGGTCTGAGTTACCTTGCTCAGGATGATATTTTCTAGTTCTATCCATTTGCCTGCAAAACTCATGATGTCCTCATTTTTCATAGCTGAGTAGTATACCATTGTGTAAATGAACTACATTTTATGCATCCATTCTTCTGTTATGGAACATCTAGCTTGTTTTCAGCTTCTGGCTATCACAACTAAGGCCACTGTGAACATAGTAGAACACATGCCCCTGTGGAATCGTGTGACATCTTTAGTGTATATTCCCAAGAGTGTTATAGATTAGATTTCAGGTAGATCTATTTTCAGTTTTCTGAAGAACCTCCAGATTGATTTCCAGAGTGGTTGAACCAGTTTACAATCCCACCAGCAATGAAGGAGTGTCCTTCTTTCTCCACGTCCTTTCCAACATGTGTTGTCTCTTGAGATTTTGATAATAGCCATTCTGATTGGTTTAAGGTGGAATCTCAGGTTCATGTTGATTTGCATTTCTCTGATGTCTAAGTAATTTGAACATTTCTTTAGGTGCTTCTCAGCCATTTGAGATTCCTCATTTGTTAAATCTCAGTTTAGTACTATACCCCATATTTTATAGGGTTGTTTGGTTTTTTGGTGGTTAGTTTCTTGAATTCTTTATATATTTTAATAATAGCCTTCTATTGGATATGTGGTTAGTGAAGATTATTTTCCCAATCTGTGGTTTGCCGTTTTTTCTTACTGATGATGTCCTTTGCCTTACAGAAGCTTTCCAATTTTATGAGGTCCATTTATTGAGTCTTGATCTTAGAGCATAAGCCACTAGAGTTCTGTTTAGCAAATTTCCCCCTATTCCAATGAATTCAAGGCTCTTTCCCACTTTTTCTTTGATTAGATTCAGCTTATTTTGTCTTATATCGAGATCCTTGATCTACTTGAACTTGATCTTTGTGCAAGGTGACAAGTATGGCTTTATTTTCATTTTTCTACATACACACAGCTAGTTAGACAAGCACCATTTATTGAAGATGCTTTCTATTTTCTATTGTATATTCTTGGTTTCTTTGTCAAAGATCTAGTGTCTGTAAGTGTGTGGTTTTATTTGTGGGTCTTCAATTCTATTCCATTGTTCAATGTGTCTGTCTCTGTACAAATATCATGCAGTTTTTTATCACTATTGCTCTGTAGTAAAGCTTGAGGTCAGGTACAGTGATTTCCCCTGAAGTTACTTTATTGTTAAGAATTGTTTTTGCTATTCTGCATTTTTTGCCTTTCTAGATGAATTTGAGAATTGCTCTCTTCATGTCTTTGAAGAATTGTGTTGTGAATTTGATGGGGATTGCATTGAATCTATAGATTGCTGTCCCGCGCTACGATCTCGCCAGCAAGAACGATGCGGCACACAAACAGGATCCTTCTGCAGCAAAGCTTTAATGCATCTTGAGAGGGAGAGCATAAGCTTACAGTCTTGATGCGGAGGCCCCGAACAGGAGAACCGTTACCCTTATATAGGGAAATAGTCCCGTCTCGGACGCGGCACCCCTCTATTGGCTCTTTCCAATCAGGCCAGATTACGTGCCAGGCGGCACTGTGCCGGGAGTTTCCCAGGGCATGCGCAGTCAGATGTTTACTATCCTCGCAGGCCGGATCTAGGCGCCATCTTGTAATGGCGACCAGAAGGGCGGCTCCCCACATCTCCCCCTTATTATTTTATTAAACATAAGGCCTAGGGTTGTCGATCAACCGTCAGGCTCTTGTTGGACCTTCGGGGTTCAAGGCAATCCAAACTCTAACTCAGGATCCACACCGTCTCACGTGCAATGAGATAGTCTCCGTGAGGTGCAAGGGCTGTGGGGAAACAGCATGTCACCCATCCCGGTGCAATGTTCTTCAAGAACTCGGGGTGCAAGGGCTGACTTTCGCCTGAGTTATACATAGCTATATAATAAGAGCAACAGAAGGTCTCAATACAGGCCACCCAAGTTATAACATAACACAAGTTATAACTTTCTTGGGCTGCTGAAGCTTACTCACTCTACCCAGTGCAATGAGGCTAACCTCGAGGGTTGCAAGAGCTGAGCAGCCAGCGACCTTTCACCTATGGGGGAGGATATCACCTGAGGATACATCCACGTCCGCCTGGGAAATCATGAGTGGTAGGCTCAATTGGAGTGGTTCAGTAGCCACGTTTTGTTTTTTGTCTTTTAGATGCCAAGTTTGGGGCGCCGCGTGCGAGCAGGGGAAAACCATCCCCCCATCCCCAGGGGAAGATTCGTCTTCTTAAGCGATATTTCCTTGAAGCGGCAAAATCTTGATCATAAGCAAAGGCACCATTCTTCTTTCCAATTTCCCTTCTATTAACAAAACAATTCACAACATTACGGGAGATGTTCATAAAGCGCCACTGCCTCTAACACTGATACTTGATCTTTCACTAAACGTGTAAGTCTACTAAACAGCCAGCAGCCAAGCATAATAATAATGCACAAGGTAATTAAAGGTCCTAATAGGGTGGAGAGTAAGGTGGCGAACCAAGGTGACTGGTTAAACCATCCCTCAAACCACCCCTTCCCTTGGTTTAATAGATTTTCTCTTTGGGTTAGGCGTTCTCTAAGTTTGGCCATGCTATCATGCACTATCCCTGTTTTATCCACATAAAAACAACATTCTTCTTTTAAAGCTGCACATAATCCCCCCTCCTTAAGGAGGATGAGGTCAAGGACGCGCCTATTTTGCAAAACCACTTCGGAGAGGGAGGTGAGGCTAGTTTCTAAGGCTGTGATAGATTTTTCAATAAGTTCAATATCTTCTTTCATGGCTTGGTGTAGCCTAATAAGCTGTGTGGTTTGTAGCAAGGCTGAGGTTCCTGTACCAATGCCCGCGGCTATGCCTCCAGTGGCTAGGCCGCCCAATAAGAGGGCAAGAGTAATAGATACGGGTTCCCTTTTCCTTCTATCAAGGCCGAATTCATAATATTGAATCACCTGCTCATCAGAATGATAAAAGACCCTGGGCCATAAAAGGATCATAACACAGAAATCTCTACTTTGATTAAGTGCAGTTAACGATACGCAGGCCATGAGGCCCGTACTGCAAGCCCAATAGGTCCCATTCGGTGGAACAAGATATCCAGAGCTCTGATTTGTAGAATAAGTTTGATTGCATAAAAATTGAAGGGTTGAAGGGATCACACCCAGACAAACACCTTGCCCGGTTACCTCTGCCAAGGTCAGGCAAGTTTGAGGAAAATTTGTGCATTGCGGGGATGCCTGGTCTGCGTAGGTGACATTGCCCAAAACCGCGACACCCTCATAAAACGGTGGCCCTTAGTAGAATAAAAACAAGGTCCACAATATTCCCGCCGGCCCCCAGGATTACAATACCAGTACCTTGCTTGATTGGGGGGCCAGAATTTGTCCAAGGATCCCCTCTTCACTGTAATATAGTCCCATGACGAAGTAGGTATCCAGTAAGCTTCCCCGGTAGTTTCACATCCCCAACTCTTACAGTAGCCATCGGCTGGCCCTCCACACTGATCATTAATTTTATGGCCGGGGCACACATAAAACTCATTATTTCTGGTAGCTCCACGTTGGAAGGGGCTTTTGCAGCCATAGGACCCAAGGAAAGGGTCCTGATCATGGGGGTCCCAATCGTTTCCCACAATATCACAGAGATCTACATAAAGAGTTGGGAAAGCCTCTGCAAGGGCGCCTAGTAAGACGGTTGTATTTGCAGTGGTACCCGTCATGAGGTTAGAAATGGTCCAGGTAACTTTATAAACTGTATGGGGACTATTACGTGGCCCCTCCCCCTGTGTCTCCCTGCTGAGCCCCAAGAATAGACTTATCCATATCCAGCGTTGGAGCTTCATCATTCCGTGGAGGTTCCAGCAGTCTTCTTGTGAGCCTCTCGGGGACCCAGAAGGGGTTCTCTTCCTCCTGTGGGAAAACACAAACAGCTCCCCTGGATCTGATCAATACAGGATCCGGGCCCTTCCATTGATTTGTTAGCACATCCTTCCATTTAACCATTTCTTCTGGCCTTTTTGGTTCCGAGAGATGACGTTCTGCGGCGGTATGGCCATGGGTATCAAGATTCAAATAATTAAGGGTAAAGAGAGCCATAGATACGGACACTCTGGGTACTCGGGGAAGGATCTCCTCAATTCCCCCTTTTTGTCTCATTAAATAAGATTTAAGGGTGCGATGAGCCCTTTCGACAATGCCTTGACCTTGTGGGTTGTATGGGAGCCCAGTCAGATGGGTCACATCCATTTGTTTACAAAACTGTTGGAATTTTTGAGAGGTATAAGCAGGTCCGTTATCTGTTTTTAATATTTTGGGTTTCCCCCACGCACTCCAGGCCTCAAGGCAATGTTGGATAACATGCGCGGCCTTTTCTCCAGCGAGGGGGGTGGCGAAAATAATGCCAGAACAAGTATCAATAGAAACATGAAGAAACTGAAGTTTGCCAAAGGAAGAAATATGTGTGACGTCCATTTGCCATACTTGTAGGGGGCGGATGCCACGAGGATTAATCCCTATATGTGGGACAGGCAGAAACTCACAACAGTTCTTGCACTGAACTACAATGTTGTGCGCCTCTTGCCTTGTCAAGGAGGAGCGGCGGCGTAATGTCTCCGCAGTGACATGGAATTTTTTATGAAAGGCTTCAGCAGCTTCCAGGGGGGATGACAGGGCAATGGCCATGACCTTAGTGGCCTTATCTGCCAAGCAATTGCCCAAGGCCATGGGACCAGGTAAGCCAGTATGGGCTCTGATATGTACTATATAAATAGGGGCTTTTCTAATAAGCAAGGCAGACTGAATTTGATGAAACAAATGGGCAACTCTGCTGGTGGGTTTAATCACTCCGGCTACCTCCAATAAATTAACTGCATTGACTACATAACGGGAGTCAGACACAATATTAAGAGGTCCCGGGAATGAATTTAGAACTTCTAGCACTATCAAGCATTCTACCACTTGTGGGGAATTCTCATCATATTGTCTGGTGATAACTTTATCATTAATAACATAGGCACCCACCCCGGTGCTAGAACCATCTGTGTATACCACAATCCCATCTTTGATCGGGTGCTTTGCCGTTACCCGAGGAAAGACCACGGCCTGATTTTGTGCGAACTGCAATATAGGGTGCCTGGGGTAATGGTTATCAATTGCTCCCGAAAAGGAGGTAACCAGCACTGCCCAATCATTGGAAGTTGCTGCTAGGGCTTGGACTTGTGCTGCAGTGTAGGGGACTATTAATAGACAAGGATAGCGTCCAAAATGGGTGACAGCAGCTTTGAGGCCTCTAAGGGCAATCTGGGCTACCGCATCAGGATACCAACTTATGATCTTTGCTGGAGAAACATTGGGATGGATCCACAATAGAGGTCCTTCTTGCCAAAGAACAGCAGTAGGTAACTGTGCTGTTTTAAAAATGCATAAACTAAATGACTTTGAAATATCAACACGTCGAAGTTGTGCTCCTTGAAGGGCGTTCTCAACCTTTTGTAAGGCCTGATTGGCAGCCGGGGTAAGTGTACGGAGGGAAGAAATATGAGAATCTCCCTCTAAAATATCAAATAGTGGCTTTAATTCTATAGTGGGAATTTTTAAGAAGGGTCTTAGCCAATTGATATCCCCCAGCAACTTTTGGAAATCATTTAGAGTACGAAGGTGGTCTCGCCTGATTTCTACTTTTTGGGGCCTTATTTTATCTGGGGTAATTAATGCTCCCAGGAATTGGCCCGTGTCTGAAATTTGCACCTTTTCTGCAGCAATCTGTAACCCCCATTGGTTCAAAGTTCTAATTAAAAGGGGGTATGCCTTTTGTAATAGCGCGAGCTCTTTATGGCACAACAAAATGTCGTCCATATAATGAAGCAAGAGTAATGATGGGAATTGTTTCCTTATTGGCGAGAGCGCTTCTTGAACATAAAGTTGGCACATGGTGGGGCTATTAGACATTCCCTGCGGGAGGACCTTCCATTGATATCACTTATCAGGTTCTATATGATTAATAGAAGGGATAGTAAATGCAAACCTAGGCCGATCCTGAACATGCAAGGGTATGGAAAAAAAGCAATCTTTAATATCAATAATGATTAGATGCCAGCCACGCGGCAGGGCGGAGAGTGCTGGGAGGCCCCTTTGTACAGGTCCAAATAAATCCATCTGTTCATTGATTGCTCTAAGATCATGAAGTAACCTCCATTTTCCTGATTTCTTTTTGATAACAAAAATTGGGGTATTCCATCGGGAAGTGGAGGGCTCAATGTGGCCTAACCTAAGTTGTTCTTTTACTAACTGTGTTACAGCCTCCAATTTTTCAGAGGAGAGGGGCCACTGAGGAACCCATACCGGATCCTCTGTTTTCCAGGATAAGGGTCGTACAACCCCAGCGGCCCCTAGGAGAAACCCAGTCCCTGCCTATTCCGATTTCTGGGTGGTGAGATGGGCTGTGTTTCGCCCTGTTCCCTGAGTCCTAATCCTTTTCCTTGCTTATAGCCCATTTTAGTCATGATGTCTTTAGCCTGCTCTGAGTATTCCCCTGCCGGGGCATATTCATTAGACAGCACGAGGCCCAGATGCTGCATGATATCCCTTCCCCAAAGGTTGACGGGGAGGGGAAGCACGTAAGGGATAAACTTTCCTTGTTGTCCCTCGGGGGATTCCCACCTTAAAACAGCAGAGCTCACCATGGGGCAGGACTGATACCCTAGACCCTGTAACGAATGGGTAGATTCCGTGGTGGGCCATGCCTTGGGCCACCAGTGTGTAGAGATTATACTTCTGTCTGCCCCCGTGTCTAGGATGCCTTCAAACTCCTTTCTGTTGGTCTTAAGAAGGAGTTTAGGCCTGTCCTTCAAACTCACAATCAGGTAGGCTGAATCAGACCCAGAGGAGCCCATCCTCTTATTCTCGGGCCCTGTAGGCTTCCCCTCGTAGGTGTTATCAGGGAGGAGTATCAGTTGACCGATCCTGTCTCCTTTGCTAATGGAAAACACGCCCTTCGGGCTAGAACATAGGATCTGCACTTCTGGGGCATGTTGACGGTCCACAATCCCAGGATGAACCACTAACCCTTGCAGAGTAAGCGAGCCTCGGCCAAGGATTAGACCCATGGTGTCAGGAGGCAGGGGAGGTATAGGCTCTATTGGTACAGGCTGAATGTGCATCTGGGGCATTAGTAAGAAGTCGGAGGCGGCACGCAAGTCCATTCTTGTGGGCTTTCCTGGTGGGGCTCTCTGGGGATCTCTAAAGCCTTGGTGAACCGGTTCCCATACTTCTGAGGGCCCTGGGACCGAGAGCCCGTTTTCACGTTTTTTGTCATTTCGGTTTTGTCATGTGGGGGAAGGAGCCTGCCCTTTATGTCTCTCACCGAGCGACATTGGTCTGCTCGGTGATAGCCTTTGCCGCATTTTGAACAGAGTGAGGGCACCCCGCCCTTCCTGTCTGGAGCCCTACAGTCTCTTTTCAGGTGTCCGGGCTTGCCACAGTTAAAGCAAGTCCTCCTCTCACCTCGATTTACGGGGCGGGTTTGAGACTGAAGTATTGCAGCGGCTAGGCCGGCATTAGTAAGGGGTCCCCCGATTTCTCGGCAGACTCTAAGCCAGTCTTGTAACCCTTTATTTTTTCTTGGTGCTATGGCTGCCTTACATTCCTTGGTGGCCTGTTCAAAGATGAGTTGTTCAATCAGAGGGGCCGCGGTCTCTAGATCCCCAAAGATTCTCCCCGCAGCCTCTGTCATCCTAGCAACAAAGTCTGAGAAGGGCTCTTGGGGTCCTTGAAGGATCTTAGTGAGCTGGTTATTTGCTCCACCTTTATTAGAGAGCGCCTTCCATGCTCGGATAACGTTCCCAGCAATTTGGGTGTATGCCCCCCAAGGATAGTTAACCTGATCTCCTGTATATCTACCTTGCCCAGTCAGCATGTCAAAAGTCCATTCTTGTTGTTCCGGGGTTAGGGATGCGGCATTACCTCGGGCCTGCGTTTGCGCTGCCTCATGCCATAAAGCCTTCCATTCCATGTATTGGCCTGTAGAGGGCAGGCTGGCTTTAACGACCATCTGCCAATCAGTGGGAGTTAGGGCATAGGTAGCCAGTCTTTCTAACTGCATGATAGTAAAGCTTCCATTGACCCCATATTTCCCAACAGATTCTGCCAATTCCTTTATTTGTGAATATTCTACGGGGGCATAAGCTCTCCCTCCTTCCCCATTATCCCAAACAGGGAAAGCCTGCTGCATTTTTGCGGCGCAGGTGGTATCTTTCTTCCTCATACCTGGCTGCCTCTTCCTCAAGCTCTGCCTCCTCCATTGAATCTAGGCTCTCATCTTCATCACCCGATGAGGCCGAATCTCGGATATTGAGGGCCTCCAACTCTCTCACAGGATAAACGCTTGAAGATTTCCTTCCCTTAGTGGAAGGAGGTTGACCGGGCCTTCTTAGAGGGCCCTGCTTCTCTCCCTTATCTCTATTTTCCATGGGAGGTCCTTTTTTACTTATGTGGACGTCCAGGGTTCTGCGTGCTCGAGCACCCATCCTCTCACTCCTCTCGGTTTCTGACATGCTGTCCTGGACTGACTCAAGGGTAGCTTGTCCTTCCCGCTTTACCAGCTCGCAATTCTCATCCTCTAGACAGTTCTTAACCAATTTCCATATGGCCTTGGTACCTAGGCGTAGGTCATTTCCCTCTAACTTTCTATCTAGATCTTTCCCCAATTTATTCCAGGAGGCAAGTGAGAGTGAACCGGAACATGCATAGCGTTTGTGAACACAACAATAGAGACAAAATAAGAGGAGTATAACAGATCCGGTCACAATCACTGCAGCCTCAGGGAGACCCTCCCAAGGCGGGGACAAAGTCAGTCCAAAGTCAAACATACCTCTCCAAGCGGATAGTCCTGCAGTTCTGAATCCTCCCCGGTGATCGAGGGGCCTCCGGGGGTGCCCGTGGTGATGAAAGAGTTCCCGGGTTTCGGCACCAGATGTCCCGCGCTACGATCTCGCCAGCAAGAACGATGCGGCACACAAACAGGATCCTTCTGCAGCAAAGCTTTAATGCATCTTGAGAGGGAGAGCATAAGCTTACAGTCTTGATGCGGAGGCCCCGAACAGGAGAACCGTTACCCTTATATAGGGAAATAGTCCCGTCTCGGACGCGGCACCCCTCTATTGGCTCTTTCCAATCAGGCCAGATTACTTGCCAGGCGGCACTGTGCCGGGAGTTTCCCAGGGCATGCGCAGTCAGATGTTTACTATCCTCGCAGGCCGGATCTAGGCGCCATCTTGTAATGGCGACCAGAAGGGCGGCTCCCCACAGATTGCCTTCTGTAGGATACCCATTTTTACTATGTTAATTTGGCCAATCCATGATCATGGGAGATATCTCCATTTTCAGAGACCTTCTTCGAGTTCTTTCTTGAGAGACTTGAAGTTATTGCCATACAGGTCTTCACTTGTTTGTTTAGAGTTACCCCAAGATATTTTATAGTATTTGTGGCTATTGTGAAGGAGTTATTTGCCTAATTTCTTTTTCAGCCTATTTATCATTTGTATAAAGGAAGGCTACTGATTAATTTGAGTAAATTTTATATGTGGCAACTTTTCTGAAATTGTTTATCAGCTGAAGATGTTCTCTGATAGAACTTTTGCGGTCACTTACGTATGCTATCATATCATCTGCAAATAGTGATACCTATAATTCTTCTTTGCCCATTTGTATCCTCTTGATCTCTTTTTATTGTCTTATTGTTCTAGCTAGAACTTTGAGTACTATATTGAATAGATATGTGGGGAGAGGGCATTTTTGTCTTGACCCCTGGGACCATTTGCTTGAAAGACCATTTTCCATCCTTTGTTATTGAGGATTGATTTTTGTATAAAGCAAAATGCTGGATTTTGTTTGCATATCCAGTATGTTTGCTTATATCTTTTTATAAACAAGTTGAGTCCATTAATATTCAGATATATTAAAAAGAGATGACTGTTGTTTCCTGATATGTGTCTTTTTAAAGTTGGCTTTATGTGCTTGTGGTTCTCTTCTTTAGGCTTTGTTGTGAGATGCCTAATATTTTGTTCTTTTTTCTGGTGCAGGTACCTTCCTTGTGTTGGGGTTTTCCTTCTAGGATTCTCTGTAGGACTGGATTGGTTGATACATACTCTTTCAATTTAGTTTTATTCTGTAATATTTTGGTTTCTCCATCTATGTTGATTGAGAGTTTTACTGGCTATAGAAGCCTGGGCTGGCATTTTTGTTCTCTTATTCTGTATGACCTCTGACCATGTTCTTCTGTGTTTAAAAGTTGAGAAGGCTGGTGTAATTCTAATAGGTCTACCTTTGTATGTTACTTGACCCTTTTCCTATAATTAAGTTGAAGATGCTTCTGGCCCTTTAAGTTGGGAATCTTCACTCTCTTCTGTGCCTATTATCCTTAGGTTTGGTCTTTTTATCGTGTCCTGATTTCCTAGATGTTTTGGGTTAGGAGCTCTATGCACTTTGAATTATCTTTGATTGTTGTGTCAATGTTTTCTATGGTATCTTCTGTACCCGAGATTGTCTTCTATCTCTTGAATTCTGTTGGTGATGCTTGCATCTATGACTCCTGATCTCTTTCCTAGGCTTTCTATCTCCAGCATTGTCTCTCTGTGATTTTTTTCATTGTTTCCATTTCCATTTTTAGATCCTGGATTATTTTGTTCAATTCCTTCACCTGTTTGGTTGTGTTTTCCTGTAATTCTTTTAATGATTTTTATTTTTCCAATTTAAGATCTTCTACCTTTTTCCCTGTGTTCTCCTGTATTTATGTTCTTCTTAATGTCCTTTATCATCACCATGAGATATGATTTTAAATCAGAGCCTTGTCTTTCTGGAATGTTTGGATATCCAGGGCTACCTGAATTAGGAAACCTGGGTTCTGATGATGTCACATTATGTTGGTTTCTGTTGCTTATGTTCTGACCATTGCCTCTGAACATCTGGTTACCTTTGTTGTTAGCTGGAATTGCTGTATCTGACTGTTGCTTGTCAGTCCTGTATGCCTGAGTCTCAGAACCTCTTGGAGACCAGTTTTTTCTGGGAAGAATTATGGTATGGATAGCTGTGGCTCAGTGTCAGTTCCAGGGCACAGACTGAAACTGTAAGGAACCTGTCCCCAGCTGTCCCTGGGTTTCTGTGGCCTGAGAGCTCCAGGCATGTCCCTTCCTGGCCAGGCATTTGAGCAGAAGTGGTGTTCTTACCTGTGTTCTCAGATGTGTCAGCACTCCTGAAAGATGAGCTTCTCCTGGCAGGATTTTTGTTCAGAGAATTATGCCACAGGGAAAGCTCTGGGAGCAGATGTAAACCAGAAGGTATACAATAAATTTTAACCATGTCTTTCTCAACACTTCATCTATAGGTGGGGTCTTACCAAAGTAGTTCTATCTTCATTGGGATGTCAACTGATGTTGGAATTATTCAAGCTTGAAATTTTAACAGGCTTGGTTATGTGCAAGTTTTTTAGATGACCATAGCCACTGTACGTTTCTGTTTGCAACAGCTTTGTCATCAGAATCCAGCATGTCAGAGTCCTCCCCACCTCTGGCTTTACCAGGCTTTCTAGCTCTTCTCCCATGATGCTCCCTGAGCCTTGGAGGAAGGATGGTCCATATAAGATCCCATCTATAGATGTGTTCCAAAGTCACTTATTCTCAACAATTTAACAGTTATATGACTCAGTATTAACAAATACCCACTACGACAAGAAGAATCTCTGCTGAAGGTTGAGAGCAACACACAGTAATCTATAGGTAAAATAAAAGATACTAATTATGTCATGTCCTCCATATGGCCATTGGCATATGGATTCTAAAGATATCTAACTGAAATTTCACTCATTCAGTGCCTGCTCTTTACATTTATCTTCTTTGTCTTCACAGCACCTCCACATATTTGCATGCAACAATTCATTAATTTTTGAAGTTGAATTTCCTTGTATGAGTGTAAGACATTTTATTTATCTGACCATCATTTGATTACTCATTCTGCTTTGTGACAATTATAAATTGTACCTTAATGCATAATGAAACAAAAGCATTTATTTGAATCCCACAATCATTGTAGCTTTGCTACCTGGTGTACAATTTCTCAATCAAATGATAAATTTATGTTCATTATTTTACAGAAACAATATTAATGGTTGTGAGTTCCATTTCTCAAAGGGTCTCTGTGTGCACCTCAGGCTGACCTCACAATGTCTTACTGTGCAATTTTGCTGCCATAAAATTTACACTGATGCTTGTGGTTGATGTCCATGTGTGCTGGGATCACAGGAATGATCCATCACATTTGGCTTGATTTCTATTTTCTGTTCAGTTTTTTAGTTAATCTTTCTCATTCCCCCTTTCCTTCTCTTCTGTTTTAAACACTCTCACTTTGACACAGTTCATTTTCTACATTTTGGTATTGTATTCACCACATTTTATTATGTTAATATAACCACATCAGTTAAAAATATAAAATATGTTTTTAGAGATGCATACTCCAGTCCATATTTCACACTGTGGCACTGCTTTCAATTGCTCAGAAGAACTTTAGCTTCCTTCCTATAGCTCTTACATCTAATGTCATTGCTATTGAATATAAAAATATTTCTGTCTATTAAACTGTTTTTCATATGATGAGTAATGTGACTAAATATTCACACTGTCTGTTTTGTCCCTGATTATTCTGTTATACCATAGGAATGTCATTTTAGAGTTTAGTTATAACAACAGTCATTGCAACCTTAACTACATGGAAACAACAGTACTTATGATTAGTGAACAAACAGCCACTATTTAAAATTTTTATAAATAATATCCACTTCATAATATATATTTATATATATTTGTGTGTATATATATATATATATATATATAATATGTATTGAATATGTGCATGTATCTCTCTGTGCATATATGCATGTGTGTACAGCAAAGTGACTATATAGATCATTGGTCAGTAGATGATATCATAACTCAAGAAACAGGATAAAAGCCAAAAAGAAGATTAGAACAGAAGAACTCAACATGTGCATATTCCGATTGAAGATCATATGTAGGATTAAGTAGATATGTTCTCTAGGAAATGGAAAGGTCTATAGGTAGACTAGGATCACATAGAGATGATGTGGGGAGGTGTCAACAGAGTATAATTAACTGGGTTTGTGGGTCATCACTTACCCAGGACAATTGAGGAAATAAAAGTCCAGGGTTATTTCATGCCATGGTGACACAAAGAATATAAAAAAATTAAAGAAAATTTTTTTTTGCAGAAATGAAACAAAAGTGGGGAATTGTTATATGATCATAATCATGCTCACTCATTGCCCCTGTGTTCAATGGAAAGTCAGTGAACATCTTATTCTTTAGTCTGTGAAACAGAAACTTCTCTACCACACTGAGATGGCCACAAAAGTAAAATAAAGCCACCCACTAGAAACAGATGTTTATAAAGTAAAATATGAACATACATTAGGCATTACCAAATTCTAGCTTTCTTTATTTTCCTCTGACTCTTACAGAAGTAAATGGAATTGTCCCCATTTATCAATCAATTCCAATTTAAGAGAAAAATTAAACAAATGTCAATTGTACAAAACGATTGTAAATAATTTTGTTTAGTGTAAAGAGTTGTCGGTAAAGATAACATGGGTATATGTGGAAAATGTGGGTAGTTCAGAGAAATAAAATGACATTAAAATCAGTGTTTGAGTAGCAGTAGGAAATGACAGAAGGAAGCAGTGTAGTGAAGATGTTTCATTGTTATCCAGTGTCATGAATCCATTGGTTAAGCTATTTTAACTGTTACATCAGTGAACACAGAAATCAGGGTAAAATGACAAATTTTTTGCAGCAAAGATGAATCAAGACCATATTAGACAATAACAGGAAATGCATTAGACAATTTGCATTTCCAGGTTTTTTTGCAAGATAAGCAGGAATTTGTAGCCAGATCTTTAAAAACAAACAAACACACAAACAAACAAAAATACCCTTTCCTCTCCTGGGTGCTCTGCTAAACCTCCTTTCTTTCATTTATTGAACATTTATGCAGCATATTCTTTTATGTAGCTCCTATGACAATGGATAATACCTGATAAACACTATTTACCTCACTACATTTATTACAATCCCTAATGCTACCATTACAAAGATTTTTTTTTATACTGCAGGTAACTATTCATGGATTTGTTCTTCAGGATGTGAGTGAAATGACCTCTTGCTCTACACTGGCTAGATAGCCAGGAGACAGAGACTCAATAAAGGAGAAATTAAGGTAGAACTAAACATTAATAGAAAATGTCAATGAAATTACTCCTAATGATATTATAATGTGTATCAATATTAGTGCCTTGTCCAGGTACTACCAGATAAAATTCTTCTGGCACCAAATGAAGCTGATGCAGAGAACCAGAGCCAAAGATTATACAGAAAGACAGTAAAAGTTGAAGTATTCCACTATTTCTCTCTGCTCAGAGATGAGAGAACCTTGTGGAAGAGGGGGGAATTTGTAGGAGGACAAAGGGGTTGTTGGATACCAGGAAAACATGGTCCCATCAAACTAGCTAAACATTGACTCACATGGGCTCCCAAAACCTGAAAAGGCAAGCATGGGTCCTGCAGGGGTCTCTACCAGGTCCTCTGCCTATATATTAGTTCTGTTAACTTGTTTTTGTTTGACTACACACAGTGTTATCAAGTTAATCTCTGAATCTTTCCCTGATCTTAAGAATCTGTTCCTCCTGTTGTGCTGTCTTGGTAATTCTCAATTTGAGTGCTTTCAACTATCTTTATTGTTTCTTGTTTTCTGGTATGTAGTTCTCCTCTCTTGGAGGCCAGCAGTTTTCAGAAGAAAGGGAGAGGGAGTAATTATGGGGTAGGGAAGGTAGGTGAAATGAAAAGGAGTGGTGTGAGAAATTGTGTCTGGCATGTATCGTATGAGAGAAGAATGTATTTTCTATATCTTTCAAAATAACATAAGGAATAGAATCTGATAAAACATTTATTCTTACCTTATGATTTTCTAGAACCACATACTCAAAGTTTACAATGGCATTACTGAGTCACCAAGGTCCTTGTCCTTAAGTGAGCTACATTGTAAAACTTAATTTTGCAAGTGGGATTATTATTTAGTAGGTTCTTGTATGTTGGTCCCCTTTGAAGGATATGTTTTGTAATATTAATATCAATGTAATCACTAAAATTTAAGTAAAATTCCCAGTTTTGCCATTATAAAGATATTTTTTCTTGATAAGTACTCTTACAAGGGCCTCCTTTATGTCTCTGTTCCTCAGACAGTAGATGAAAGGGTTCAGCATGGGAGTCACCACTGTATACATCATGGCCATGGAAGCCTCCTTCACTGTAAAGTTACTAGCTGATGGGCATATGTAGAGACCAATAATTGTTCCATAGAACAGTGATACCACAGACAGATGGGAGCCATGGGTGGAGAAGACGTTGTGGACAACCTGAGTAGATGAAAAGTTTAGAATAGAGAGGACAATATGTACATAGGTCACAAAAATGAGTTAGAAAGGGATGAACATTTCTTGACCCTCCCAAGAAAAATATCACAAGTTCATTTACATAAATATCAGAGTAGGCCAAGTTGAGCAGGGCAGATATGTCACAGAAAAAGTGGCAGATTATCCTGTCCTACCTGGGTGGGTAGAGTTTGTCTTTGACACTGAAGTGAGTTTCCTGTATACAGGAAAATGCTGGGTCCTGTTTCAATTCTCTGAAGAAAGAAATTGAAGAAGACTACAGAAGATGGCTCCGTGTTCATGGATTGGCAGGACTGATATAGTAAAAATGACCATCTTGCCAATAGCAATATACAGATTCAATGCAATCTCCATCAAAATCCCAACTCAATTCTTCATAGAGTTAGAAAGAGCAATTCAAAAATTCCTCTGGAATAACAGAAAACCAAGGATAGATAAAATTCTTCTCAACAATAAAAGAACTTCTGGGGGAATCAGTATCCCGGACCTTAAGCTGTACTACAGAGCAATAGTGTTAAAAACTGCGTAGTATTTGTTCAGTGACAGGCATGTAGAACAATGGAACAGAATTGAAGACCCAAAAATGAATCCACACTCCTATGGTCACTTGATCTTTGACAAAGCTAAACCCATCCAGTGGAAAAAAGATATCCTTTTCAACAAATGGTGCTGGTTCAACTGGAGGTCAGCATGCAGAAGAATGAAAATCGATCCATTCTTATCTCCTTGTACTAAGGTCAATTCCAAGTGAATCAAGGACCTCCACATAAAACCATACAAAATGAAACTAATAGAAAGGAAACTAGGGAAGAACCTTGAACATATTGGCACAGGGGAAATTTTTCTGAACAGAACACCAATAGCTTATGTTCTAAGATTAAGAATTGACAAATGGGACCTCATAAAATTACAAAGTTTCTGTAAGGCAAAGGACATTGTCAAAAGGACAAAGCAGCAGCCAACAAACTGGGAAAAGATCTTTACCAACCCTATATCCGACAGAGGGCTAATATCCAATATATAGAAAGAACTCAAGAAGTTAGACTCCAGAGAGCCAAATAACCCTATTAAAAAAAGGGGTATAGAGCTAAACAAAGAGTTCTCACCTAAAGAATATATAATGGCTGAGAAGCACCTAAAGAAATGTTCAATGTCCTTATTCATTAGGGAAATGGAAATCAAAACAACCCTGAGAGTCCACCTCACAACAGTCTGAATGGCTACGATTAAAAACACAGGAGATTCATTTATGATATGTGAGTACACAATAGCTGTCTTAAGACACCAGAAGAGGTATCATCTCCCATAACATATGGTTGTGAGCCACCATGTGGGTGCTGGGATTTGAACTCAGGACCTTTGGGAGAACAGTCACTGCTCTTAACCACTGAGCCAAGTGGATCAAGGACCTCCACATAAAACCAGATACACTGAAACTAATAGAAAGGAAACTAGGGAAGAACCTTGAACATATGGGCACAGGGGAGAATTTCCTGAATAGAACTCCAATAGTTTATGCTCTAAGATCAAGAATTGACAAATGGGACCTCATTAAATTACAAAGTTTCTGCAATGCAAAAGACACTGTCAAAAAACAAAGCGGCAACCAACTAACTGGGAAATGATCTTTACAAACCCTATATCCAACAGAGGGCTAATATCCAATATATACAAAGAACTCAAGAAGTTAAACTCCAGAGACCCAAGTAACCCTATTAAAAATGGGGTACAGAGCTAAACAAAGAGTTCTCACTTGAAGAATATCTAATGACTGAGAAGCACCTAAAGAGATGTTCATCATCCTTAGTCATTAGGGAAATGCAAATAGAAACAACCCTGAGATTCCATCTCACACCAGTCAGAATGGCTAAGATCAAAAACACAGGAGACAGCAGGTGTTGGCGAGGATGTGGAGAAAGAGGAACACTCCTCCACTGCTGGTGGGATTGCAAGCTGGTACAACCACTCTGGAAAGCTGTCTGGCGGTTCCTCAGAAAACTGGGCATGACACTCCGGAGGATCTGGCTATACCACTCCTGGGCATATACCCAGAGGCTTTACCTGCATGCAATAAGGACACATGCTCCACTATGTTCATAGCAGCCTTATTTATAATAGCCAGAAGCTGGAAAGATCCCAGATGTCCCTCAAAGGAGGAATGGATTCAGAAGATGTGGTATATTTACACAATGGAATACTACTCTGCAATTAAAAGCAATGAATTCATGAAATTCCTAGGCAAATGGTCAGAAGTTGAAAATATCCTTAGTGAGGTAACCCAATCACAAAAGAACAAACCTGTTATGCAGTCACTGATAAGGGTATATTAACCCAGAATCTTGGAATACCCTAGACACAATTTGCATATCAATAGATTTCCAAGAAGATGGAAGGAAAGACCTCTTGTCCTGGAAAGACTGGATGTAGAGGAATGCCAGGACAGAGAAGCAAGAGGGGGTTGAATGGAGAAAAGATGGAGGGAAGGGGGCTTATGGGACTTTCAGGGAGGGAGGAAACGGGAATGGGGAAATAATTTGGAATGTAAATAAAAAAACTTAGAAAAAAACAAAAACAAAAACACAGGAGATAGCAGGAGGGTCCGGGAAAGGAGAAATTATTTGGAATGTAAATAAAAAAATAGATGCTCACTGGAGATATAAGAATCTCCTCTCTCTCTCTCTCTCTCTCTCTCTCTCTCTCTCTCTCTCTCTCTCTCTCTCTCTCTCTCTCTCTCTCTCTCTCCTTCTCCCCCTTTGCTCCTCTGCCTCCCCTCCCCCTTTCCCTTTCCCTTTTCCCCCTTCTCTCTCTCTCCCTCTCCCTCTCTCCCTTCTCTCCCTCTCTCTTTTGAAGCTGGAAGTTCTGAGAAACAGTATATCTATGTATCTATGTGTAGAAGAATGCAACTACCTCCCATTTCTCAATTTGCACACAAATTATTCGCAAATGGTTTCAAGATTTGAGCAATTGTTCTGAAACTGAAAGTGTTCCATGAGAGAAAACAACAATGGAAACAATTCCAGGGATGGGATCAGGACCATCCAAAGAGACTAGTTGCATGTTAAATACTGACAATTAACAAATATGATCTTCTAAAATAAAAAAAGCTTTGGTGCAATAAATCAGAATGTGGCCTAAGTAAAAATACAGTAAATAAAAGAGATTTACTGGCCCTTTAAGTTGCAAATCTTCACTCTCATCTATACCTACAATCCTTAGGTTTGGTCTTCTCATTGTGTCCTAGATTTCCTAGATGTTTTATGTTGCACATTTTTTGCATTTTGCATTTTCTTTGACTGTTGAGTCGATGCTTTCTATGGTATCTTCAGCACCTGAAATTCTTTCTTCCATCTCTTGTATTCTAATGTTGATGTTTGCATATATGACCCCTGATTTCTTCCCAAGGTTTTCTATCTCCAAAGTTGTCTCCCTTTGTGATTTCTTAGTTGTTTCTACTTTCTTTTTCTACCTGGTGATTCATGTTCTCCTCTATTTCTTTATGAGATTTATTTGCATCCTTCTTGAAATCCTCTAATAGCATCATGAAAAGTGATTTTAAATCCAGATCTTGCCTTTCGGGTGTGGTGGGGTATCCAGGACTTGCTGCTGTCAGAGGGTTGGGTTTGGATGGTGCCATATTGCCTTGATTTCTGTTAGTAATGTTCCAACATTTGCCTTTTGCCATCTGGTTATCTCTGGTGTTAGTTGATCCTGCTGTCACTGGCTGTTGCTTGGACCTCCTGTGAGCCTGCAAGGCTATTTCTGCCCCCCTGGATGACCGGGTTTCCCCTGCACCCATTGCCGAGGGTCTGCCCTGCTCCTGAGTGACTTTGGAGTCCTGATGTGCCTTGCCCTAAGTGATGTTATACTTGGGGAATCCCTGCATACCTGGAGACTCAGTGTAGTCAATCCCTGGAGCAAAAGTTGCTAAGGGGAGGTTGGTGCACTCTCTCCCTGTGGGGGTCCCTCTGCAGGGCAGATGACCCACAGCCAAGCAGGCGTGTAGTTGACCACAGAACTGCCAGCTCTTGGGTGCAGAGAACACACAAGCTGGCTGTGTCCCAAGCAATGTTATGCTCGGTTATCCCTGCACCTGGAGGTCCCAACTGCTCTGATGCCAGATCAAATATGGCGGAGTGTACTGTGCACTCTCTTGGCACAGATCACTCTTCAGGGCAGATGTCCCACAGCAGAGCTGGCATCCAGATGACCATAGATCTGCCCTGCTCTTGGGCGCAGGTGGAAGCCTAGCAGGCTGTGTCCCAAGCAATGTTATATTTCGGGAGTCCCTGCATACCTGAAGACTCAGTGTAGTCAATCCCAGAGCAGAGGTCGCTAAGGGGAGGCTAGTGAACTCTCTCCTGGTGCCTCATTAACTATTCTTTATTTATTATTTTCATACACACACAGACACATACACTATATTGAGTATATTTAATATTGATAGTATGTCCACGTGTTTAGAGATGACTACTTGGCGTTGGATAATCTCTCAGAGGCCTCAACCCTGGAGAAAATTGTTTCTCACACAGATGCCATTTATTGTCATTAAACTAACATAATTTTATTGAATTTATAAAAAATCAAGAGGTTTAGAATTCATGGGTGCTGTTTCTCTGTCATATCTTGAAGATACAGTCTTATAGCAAGAAGCTGGTTCTCTGATTTTGATATTTTTTGTCCTCTCTTCCATGACAGTGACTTAGGTATAGTGGTTGTACTGTAGATGCAGCAACTGTGACTGGGAATGCCACATTCATGTGTTCCCTGTGTTTTTCCCAGTTGTGGATCTCTGTAATATTCATTATGTGTTGAGAAAAATTAAGAAAGAAGTTCTTTGTTAAGGAACCAGATATACACTTGCCTCTGTGTATAAGTATTTAAAATACTATGAGAAACAATTTTAGCCAGCCAGGACTCTTTCCACTGGGGTCCACATTGATGGCTGTGGCACATGTTTCTACCAAAGTCTATGCAGATATCTTTAGTCTGTGCTATAGCCTGGAACCAAGTTGATGTCCATAGGCCATGCTGCCAAAGGAATCTGCAGTGTTCTAAGCGGCCTGCTCTGCCCTGGTGATGCCAGTGTTCATGCTGCTGTTGAGAGCTATGTCTGAATCTATTCCTACTGCAGCTGGGGTCTGTGTTGATATCTATGACCCGTGTCACCAACATAATCCATGCAGATGTCACTTAACTGTGCTGCAGCCTGATGCCATGTTGATATTTGTGGGCAGTGCTAGAGCAGGGGCCTTATTGATGTGAGTGACAGGCTGTCTCTGTTGTTTTTCTAAGAGATTTAGCTGGGCTCAATCTAAAGCTTGCACCTGAAAAAGTACAAAGTATTCCCCCTCATGCATTTTGGAATTCTCCATTACCAAACAAATTTGACCTTTGTCATATGATATCAAAAATAAGGAACTATACTCCCTGTCTGAGCTGCAACAGCTATGTGGTACTGTTAATTGGCTCAAACCCTTCTTGACTATACCCAAACAGGAGACGCACCACTTGTTTTCCCTCCTGGAAGATCCTTCTAGTACCTTCTTGCTAACTAATCAGAATTACAACAGAGGCAATGGAGCTCCTCAAGCAAGTGGCCTCAGTGCTGGCAACTGCCTTTCTGGAGTGACGTAGCCCCTCCAAGCTTTGCTGGCTATGATCCTATGAACAATTAATGACATATTGAGGGGCACTTTGGCAGGATGGCCCTCTGATGTGGCTACACAAGTTCTACTCTGCCATCCACAAGAACAATTCCAAATTTGAACTGATCTTCAGTTTCATCTTTAAGGCATGGACAGAGGCCAGGAGGACCTACAATTGAGAGTCAGATAAAATCATTTTGCCTTTCTCACTGAGGCACTCACAGTCCCTCAGGTTTGATTCAACTAGGTTTCAGGAAATGGTGACTAGATTCCCTGTGGTGTTAGGCAACAACCTACCCCAGTACAGGTGACTCTCGAACTTCCCTCTACTCTACTTCATGATTTAAGTCTCATAGAACCCCCTTCCTTGCTTTCTCTGACTCTAACAAGATCAGATATACATCTTGATATACAATTCCATGACAAAGAGGAAGTTGTCTAGGTGCCCAACCCTGGGAGAGCTAATGGAAATAGTAAAGACTCTTGAGATGTGCCATGATGAAGTTGTGAACTTTTTTTTGTGATAGCCAACATGAAGTTTAGGTGCCCTGTGTATTACCCTTGTCCCAGATTGAAGAGTGACTGAGCCCCCTTTATCTGACAATAACCACACTCTAGGAGCTTCTATGGCAAAGAGGATATCCTTTATATATTTCATACGTTAGGTCACATTTGGGGTTCCCTGGTACCTTGGCTCATGGGAATGATCAAATGGACTGCATGATTATGGTTGTGGATCTTCAACTCCTGCTGCAACTGTCTTGGACACTGCACTAACAATTTCACATGCTCTGACAGATCCTTCACAAAATTATCCCAGGGTTCTCAATATCTCAATGCAAGTATCTGACTCATTCCTGTGCCACCTGTGAGACTCTTATGCCCCTGGATCCCCTTAATCAGGGATGAAGGGAGTGAATCCCCAAGGCCTGTTATACAACACATTATGGCAGATGGACGTTACTCACTACCCTCCATTTGAGAACATCTGCTCTGTGCTCATAATATTAGAAATCTGTTCTTCTTATGTCCATGCTCTGGCCCATGCTGGAGAAAAAGCTTCGCATATGATTAAGGCTCTTAAGTTAGCCATGCTGGTAATGGGAGTGCCTTGGACCCTAAAAGTTGATAATGGCTCTGCCTGTTCTTCTAGACAATTTACTGATTGCCTGACCTCCTGGAAAAGTGATCACACCTTTGGATTCCCTACAACCCACAAACACAGGCCATTATGAAGAGACCAACATATCTATAAAAGCCCTACTAGCAAAGGTCACATCATGAGACTAAGCCTGACTTGCATCTGGCCTTGGCAGAAGCCCTTTTCCACATGAATTTTCTTACCTTTGATGATAAGGGCCTTAGCCCTGCTTATAGACACCAAGTCTCACTGCCCACAGCACTCCTCTTCCCCTGGTTAGGTAAAGATACCCTCTTAACTCACAGTGGCAGTCACCCATCTGCCCCCTCCTGACATAAGAGTGAGGTTATGCTTGTGTTTTTCTCAGGGTTACACAACACAGATATTAGTGCCAGTGAGGGATGTGAGACCTGCCGTGGAGGACCTTGAGGAGCCCCCCATGTATGCTTTGGGAGTCTGACTCTTCTTCTCCTTCTACTCTCTTGGATATGGGTCAGGAGTAATGGGGCTTTGTACTTTTGCCACCCCAATTATTTCTTATTGACTCACTTTTCCCTGTATACAATGCACTTTTTATGACTAACACTATACTGTGACTTCCATTCATGGAACCTTAGAAGCAACGCAGATGATTACCAGCACTTGGCATGTAGCTAGGACCATCTGCTTTGTGATGGAAGCTGAAGAGTTCCCTCATATCCAACTTAAGAACCTCACGACAGGGGATTTTCATGGCAATAAAAGTGTAGTGAAGATGCTGGGTATGGAGATACTTTCCCCCAATCCTATGCTGACCCTGCTTCTTTGCTACCTCAGTGCAGTATTTATCACCCTACTGCCTCTCACTATCTCACTACAAGTAGACTGCCCATCATAATCTAACTTCCAATCCTGTGGGAACTTTGTCAACCCATGTGCCCCTCTTGCCAAGTACAGGGTATCAGGCTACTGCTAACTCCAATGATTCTGATGTGTCCCCCTATAATTTAGGGCTATAGTGTTTCCTACTGGATGAGTGTCAGCCCTAACCCCTTAGAACATCTGCCTAGATTCAATATGATACCATTTCGAGAAACTGGGAGATTTGTGGGGCCCTTGGATGTATCAACCTGCATCCGTCTTCCTGTTAAGGGGTGGCAGTGTCTTTAATAGGATTTTTAGTGATCCATCTGGCAATGGTACAAATATAAAGATAGTTACAGTCTCCCAGATTAGTTGAGCCCCCACCCCAGTATGAGTTCACACCCCCCTAGTTCTTTTTTCTTCTCACAAATGCTCTGATCTCCAAGAAGTACTAAGCTGTTCTAACAAACCATGCCATTGTGGTGCCCGAGAAATGTTAGAGATCCCCAAAACCACACACAGGAGCCAATTTGATGCAACTCACAGCAGAGTCTTTATTCTTGTCCAGCTATCTCGCCCCTAACCTTCCCATTGCACCTCCATCGTGCAGGATGGTTTTGGTGGAGAGAAGAGCCCCAAATATCTATAAGGGCAAGGTTTTATAGTCAGCATCAAGCAAGGAGTATGTGTGCAAGTATCTAATTGGAAAGTTACTTTGGTTTTTAACATAATTTACTGGTGCTGGGAGTCATATTGTAAGTTTAACTTCTGTTTCCCTCTGCTTTGGTGGTCATTAGGCAAGGAGTGGGCTTGTAGCCTGGGGTGCAGGTTTGTTTGGTGAATAACTTAGAGACACTGGTCTTGTTGGGGGTATAAACTGGAGATGATGGTCTTGTTGGGGGTGTAACCTGGAAATGCTAGTCTTATTGGGGGTGTAACCTGGAGACTGGAGCTAGGCTCAGGTTTTGTTGGGGGGTAACTTGGAAACTAATGCTAGAAACCAGCCTGTTAGTTTACCTGAGTTCAAACTTAGGTTCTCTAAAATGAAGTTTGTACTTAAATGATTTGGCATCTCACCATCTAGTCCTTGTCCCACCACACCAAATTGGCCATCCTCCTATGTGAACCTGCTGTAATATGGATGACTGTGATTAATGCAACTCATTTTCATGCTATCACTTTGATGTCTAAAAGTGACCTATAAACCCTAAGACAGGTCAAACATGATTTTGACATCACTGTTACCATTGTGACCACCATCATGGCAGCTGTAGTGGTGCTAACTACAGTGACCATAAACTTGATGCAGTCTGTGACAATGGCAGAAATGTTAGACAGAGTAGTATCTCACTCTGCCAATGCCCTCCAGGCACAGGAGATACTTAATCAACATCTTTACTGGGCCATTCATATTTTACAAGAACAGATTGACCTGTTGTCTGAAGAACTTGAGATGGTACAGGACATGTCTCTCCTTGCAAGTGATTCTAGGTTTAGGTCATTCTGCCTGACCCCCTACCAGGTACATAATTCCACCTCAGATAGGCTTTCATTGAATCATTATATCAAGAGGATATGGTTCATCAAGTTCCTCAATTATTCTATAATCTTTAGGGAACAAATAAATAAGTTAAATTTCACTAGACCTCCAACTATGTCCTTTGAGGTGATCTTTATTACTTGAGTATGGGACCTTAAAGTAAAAGCCTTAAAAGGCTCTTTGACACCTCTTGGATGGACACTTACACAATATTAGAGGGTGTTTGGTTTTAGTAATCATCCTCTTTAAGTGTCTTATGCAGTCTCCTGTGTTTTTGATCTTAGCCATTCTGACTGGTGTGAGATGGAATCTCAGGGTTGTTTTGATTTGCATTTTCCTAATGACTAAGGATGATGAACATCTCTTTAGGTGCTTCTCAGCCATTAGATATTCTTCAGGTGAGAACTCTTTGTTTAGCTCTGTACCCCATTTTTTAATAGGGTTACTTGACTCCCTGGAGTTTACCTTCTTGAGTTCTTTGTATATATGGGATATTAGCCCTCTGTCGGATGTAGGGTTGGTAAAGATCATTTCCCAGTTAGTTGGTTGTTGCTTTGTCTTTTTGACAGTGTCTTTTGCCTTGCAAAAACTTTGTAATTTAATGAGGTCCCATTTGTCTATTCTTGATCTTAGAGCATAAGCTATTGGAGTTCTGTTCAGGAAATTCTCCCCTGTGCCCATATGTTCAAGGTTCTTCCCTAGTTTCCTTTCTATTAGTTTCAGTGTGTCTGGTTTTATGTGGAGGTCCTTGATCCACTTGGAATTGAGCTTAGTGCAAGGAGTTGTTGGCGAGGATGTGGAGAAAGAGGAACACTCCTCCACTGCTGGTGGGATTGCAAGCTGGTAAAACCACTCTGGAAAGCAGTCTGGCAGTTCCTCAGAAAACTGGACGTGACACTCCCGGAGGATCCGGCTATACCACTCCTGTGCATATACCCAGAGGCTTTACCTGCATGCAATAAGGACACATGCTCCACTATGTTCATAGCAGCCTTATTTATAATAGCCAGAAGCTGGAAATAACTCAGATGTCCCTCAGCGAAGGAATGGATTCAGAAGATGTGGTATATTTACACAATGGATTACTACTCTGCAATTAAAAACAATGAATTCACGAAATTCCTAGGCAAATGGTCAGAACTTGAAAATATCATCCTTAGTGAGGTAACCCAATCACAAAAGAACACACAAGGTATGCAGTCACTGATAAGGGGATATTAACCCAGAATCTCAGAATATCCTAGACACAATTCGCTATCAATAGATTTCCAAGAAGATGGAAGGAGAGACCCCTGGTCCTGGAAAGACTGGATGTAGGGGAACGCCAGGACAGAGAAGCAAGAGGGGGTTGAATGGGGAAAAGAGGGAAGGAAGGGGGCTTATGGGACTTTCGGGGAGGGAGGAAACAGGAAAGGGGAAATGATTTTGAATGTATATAAAAAAAACTTAGAAAATAAAATTTAAAAAATTAAAAAAAATGTGTTTTATGCAGCATATGTCGCTCCAGGTCTCTATCAATAAGACCATGCTCCAAGCATTGTTGGTTCGGGAATATCCTAAACAAGAACCCCCACCCCGACACCAATGCTTATAGAGGCATGGTTCTCACAGATACAACAGGCCTCCTAATGGACTGACCTACTCCACCTGGGCATGTTCTCCAGGGTGGCTGACCTTCTAGAGTCTGTAGTCAATGACTAGAAATACCCCAATAGCTAGGGCAACCTGAGACAGGCATGATTCCCTATGCTGGTTTCCTGGTGAGGTGAGGTCATCAAGCTCAGAGCATAGAACTCTGGTTCCCACTGAGCTGCCATCTTTTAAAAGAAGGAGAGTGGATATGTAGAAGAAGTGAATCAGCATGTTCTGACTAGCAGTCTTTAATGTCCCATGCACATGTAGCATGTGCTTCCACAATTACCAACCCTAGAACCTGCCTGACACCCAGGGATGAGCAAAGACAGAGCTTGTTACCAGAACAGCCAATTGGCTGGTGCCAGAATCATGGCACAAGCAGTTACAGACAGAAGTGACATGGACAGAGAGCATTAAAGTACTCCCCACTACTACACTAAATGATTCTGCTTCCATTTCTCTCCTGGCTCCCAGAGTTTCTGTCATTGATTCCATTCCTTACTCCCTTCCCCCAAGCACCATACTGAGGATCCTAGGTCTAGGGCAACAGTACAGTTATTATTAGAAAGAATTCTTCTGTTATCAGATGGGAGCCTATGGAGTAATTCATACCCAAGCATTATGCACAAAGAGGTTAAATTGGAAGCCTCCACTGGGTTCCTCACCTTAGAGATGGGGAAACCTTCTGAAGGGAGAGGAAAGATTTTAGGAATCAAAGGAGGTAGAATACATTAGTAGAACACAGTCCTACACTATCAACTAAGCAAGGGTTCACATGGGCTTGCAAAGTCTGAAAAGACAAGCAGGTGTCCTGCAGTGGTCTCTATCAGGTCCTCTGCCTATATGTTAGGATTGTTAGCTTAGGGCTTTTGTAAGACTCCAAATAGTGAGATCAGGTTTATCTTTAAATCACTTGGTCAATCTTACTTAAGAGTCTTTCCTTTTATTGTGTTGTCGTCATCATCCTTGTTATGAAGAATTTTATCTTTTCTTAGTGTATCTGTTTTGTGTTGTCCTCTCTTGGATGCCAGCTCTTTTTATCAGACCAAATGGAGAAGGAGTACATTCGGAGGAGAAGCAAAGAGGTGTGGAGGGAGGGGAAACTGTGGCTGGCATGTATTGTATTATGTATTATGCATTTTCCATAATATTCAATAATAATGAAAAGAATGTAAGGAATACAATATGATAAAACCTTAATGATTATCGGGAATCACATATTTAAGTTAGAGGATGGCATCACTGAATCTCCAAGGTTCCCTTTCCCAACTGAACTACTTCCTAAAACTCTGTTTTATAGATGGGACTATTATGTAGCATGTTCTTGTTTGTGGGTTCCCTAGGAAGGATATAATTTGTAATATTAATATCAGTATATTCACCAGATAAATTTAAGTAAAAATTTCAATGTTGTCATTATAAAGATATTTTCTTCACAAGAACTTTTATAAGGGCCTCCTTTATATCTCTGTTCCTCAGACTGTAGATGAAAGGGTTCAGCATGGGAGTCACCACTGTGTACATCATTGCCATGGAAGCCTCCTTTGCTGAAAAGTTATTAGCTGATGGACATAAGTAAAGACCAATAATTGTCCCATAGAACAGTGAGACCACAGACAGGTGTGAGCCACAGGTTGAAAAGACCTTGTGGATGACCCGAGTAGATGAAACCTTTACAATGGAGAAGACAATATGTACATAGGACACAACAATGAGTAAGAATGGGATGACAATAAGGGGGCCTCCCAAGATAAATATCATAAGTTCATTAATATAAATATCAGAGCAGGCCAACTTGAGCAGCGCAGATAAGTCACAGAAAAAGTGGCGGATCACGTTGTCCTCACAGAATGACAACCTAGCCAAGAGTAGGGTGTGCAACATGGAATACAGCACGTTTAATACCCAGCACATCAGCACCAGACACACACAGAGCTTGGGACTCATGATGCTGGTGTAGTGAAGGGGAAGGCAGATGGCCACATAACGGTCATAGGCCATGACTACAAGTAGGAAGACTTCCAGGTCTCCAAAAAGACCAAAAAAGTATGTTTGTGTCAGACAACCTGCATAGGTGATGGATGTGTCCTGGGTCTGCATGCTCTGGAGCAAATTGAGCATTATGACAGAGGAAAAGCAGAGGTCAGAGAATGACAAGTTGCTTAGAAAGAAGTACATGGGTGTGTGGAGATGGGAGTCCAGTAGGATGAGGATGATAATGATGAGATTTCCCAGGATAGTGGTGAGGTACATGGCCAGGAACAGGGCAAAGAACAGGTGCTGGTGCTCTGGGGAGATGGGAAGACCTAGGAGGAGGAACTGGGTGATAACAGTGTTGTTGGTCATTATCATTCTTCTTCTCCAGTACCCTAATTAGAAAATATCAGATCCTTTAAAATAAAAAAATCAACATATATCTAGGGAAATATTCTACAGCAATTGATCTAACCATCTTCCTAGAAATTATAATTTCAAAAACTCCAAATGTCTGTACTCATTAAAATTATTAATTATTTTTCTTAACTTTTTTTAACACATTTGTATCTCCAATTCTTTCTTAAATAGTTCTATGCACTTACACTGAGTGAAGAAATGGACTAATTTTTCTCTCTCTTGCTTCTTGCTCAATTGTTGTTTGTAATTTGCTCTATGAGCTTTTATACTTTGATATTCTTGATGAATTTGGATGAATTTTGTCAACAAAGTTTAATATAAATTTCACAAAAATCTCATATAGTCCAATGTGTTGTATTACCATTTCAAAATATGTCCCTGTAACATACCAATTTCTGCTTCACTGTTAACCAATCATCTTCTTTCCATTGCATGTATGACAGGTATAAAGCTCAGAAGTCTCAAGCAAAATTCGTTCTGTCACTTGATTATTTCCCAGAGTGTTCCTTGTTATCCTACCATTCCATTATCACATAGATCAACAAAGCCAATAAGATTTTCATCAGAAATCTGTGATTTTAGATCCGTTCATCTTTTCCTTAACTTGAACGACTTTTGCACGCAGTCTCTTCTCCTTTCTCCTCCTATTTCATTCATCATTTTCTCTGAGATTTTTTTTCCATTTATCAGGAACACATCTTATATTTACTGGAATACAGAAACAGAGTTAGTTCACATTCATGTTCTCCTGTCTTCTGCCCCTTATCTCCTCCTTCAACATGCTTCATTTACTCTGTGGCATTCGAACAGAGGAGCTCTTTCACATCTTTTCTGATTTATTCTTCAGATTACCACTGTTGCTATGAGGATAATGACAAAGTTCCTATCAGGTATACAAATGCTCTTTTGTTATCTCACAGGTGTCAGTGGTACATCCCATATGGTCCCACACGCTTTACTATCATCATTCAATTCGGGAATAATCTCTTCACAACCCACATTTTAGATGATTCTCTTTCTTATCAATTCCTCCCCTCCCTTTCTCTTTCATTTCATTCATCCTCATTCATATGTAATGGTTATTGCTTATCACATACATAGCTAAATTTACCCTGTCCTCCTATACTATGTGACACCCTCAGCCATGCTACATAGCATGTTATATTTACATCCCATGTATTTAGTACTTTGATTATGACTTTAAACTATCTTCCCATCAATTGTAAAGTGTATGAAGGAAAGGCCTCATATGTCTTCATTCAAGTTGGTTGTTTACAATCATTCACATTCTCCAACTAGGGTCAATACCTGTCATGTTGCATGAATTTGGTCGGTGCATATTTGCTCCCTGCAGTTCAAACTGATACAGATTTGTTCAACCTCAAAGGCAGAAAAATTACAATTTATATATAAAGACTTGAATACTTAATATTAATTTTACACTCTTCAATGAGTGTGAGAGATCTAGCATTTTTTCAGTGTTAGGGTTAATCAATTGTTTCACTTCTCAGATGCATTAATGACTACAAATAATATCCATAGACTTTAATCCTCAAAACATAATTCATTCTGATGTAGAATACAAATAGGTAGAAATGTTTATAAATTATATAGATAAGCAACAAAAGTACTTTGAATCATCACTTGAGTTTTTCCTGAGACTTTTATTCTACATATGATGATTAATTTATACATCAAATGGGTTAAGTCCAAAACTATTTTATAAATAATTATATTTGATATGCAAAAAGAATCTAAATGTTATTAAAATGTGTGAACTTTGAGTAAATAAGAGACAATCTACCACATGATGAGCTTCATAAAATCAGATGAAGTATTTAGGTGGAAAAATATAGTTCTCTACAGAAAAAATTTGCATCTTCTGCCTTAGCTACAAGTCTTTATCTTCTACTCTTCTCAGGGATTCCAATGTTCTAGACAATTCTTCAAATATTGTCCTATCAGTTTCTAACATCAGTCTGTGTCCTAATCAACATGCAAAGGAACACACAAACACACACACACACACACACACACACGCTCACAAACACACCCATGCTGTGATTATTAACAACACTGGATAATTTGAATCTTTGATGCATCTCAAAGTTAATATGAAAGAGGTTATATGAGGACCACGAAACAAATAATTTTACAGTGTGATGAAGTCTTGGAAGGATGTAGGTGGAAAAATACAGTTATCTACAGAAAAAGTTTTCATCTTCTGCCTTAGATATACATCCACTTTTCTTAGGGATACCAATGTTCTAGACAATTCTTCAATTATTTGGCCATATCAGTCTTTAACATCAGTCTGTAACTTCTGTATCAGAAGTCACATGCATGGGAAAACACACACACACACACACACACACACACCACTGTGATTCTTGACAACACTGGATAATTTGAATTCATGATGCATCTAAAAATTAACAATACAGGAGAAACATCAATAGATCTCAGGAAGATTTCTGAAATGTTATAGCCTAGTGTGAGTGCTTGCATCTTCACAGACTGAGAGTGTTTAGTTCAGCTAAATTCAGAGCTTGCACAGTTAACGCATCATGGATAAGCATTACAGAGAGAAAACCATGTGTCAAAATATGTTATGTCCCATTTAAAAAGATGCTCTCTTTTTGTATCCTAGACTAGCTTAAAAAACTCCAGAATCTCCTTCCTGATTGCTAGAATGACAGGAATGTGCCACCAAGCTGTTTCTGCTTCTCTAGTAAATGAACGGTGACTTTGTGTAATATATGCATGTGAACACAGATCAAAATCCAGAGAAATCACCATCAACTGTTACCACTGATGGGCCAATGGACTTCATACCTTCTTTAGATGTTAAAATCACAGTTCTCACATGAAAAAGCATAGGAAAATCAAAGATATATGTTTCTAACATTTGCTACATCTGTGTATCTTCTTGTTTTCTGTAGAATCACTGAGTTTCGTTGAGTAGCTCTCAATCTACATTTACTTGAACACCTAGATGATATAAATTACAATCTTGATGGACTGCATTTAGCAGTAATCTCATACAACACAGCAAAACAGAGGTTTGTGAACTTGTGAAGATAAAATTCATCATCATAGGGAGGACATTGTTAAGAGTTTGCTAAGATCCCACAGGATAATGTATAGTAAACTAACCTTCAGCACAACAATATTGAACTTCATCTTACAGGGCTGCTCTTGTGATGAAATGGTATGATACTGGATGAAAAAATATAATCAATAATTATAATGAACCTGCCAATATTAATGAAGGTACATGAGGACCATGAAAGAAATACTTGTAGTTTGGTATTGTCTGGCAAGGCAGGGAAAAGAATGTTATCTTACCTGAAAAACTGTCCTGCACATTCTGGAAGTTCATGTGGATTCACAGAAACTCACCTGCTTATCTTTCTGACTAAATTTCGCTTTCCTGATCCTAAGTCCTAGTTTCTGGTTGATGATCCTGCTCACCTTCATTTTATTTGCAGACACAGGATTAACAACCTCTGTACTTATCACCTCTGCACCATTCCTGCACAAAATCCCATGCCATTCCTGGCCCTCAAGTGCCCAGCATCCCAGAGGAGTCCGAATTCTGTATAACTAATTAAATAAGGCATAGTTATTACTAAGAACCTTGCTTGAATGAATTTACTACAGGGATCTCTAGTGGAGACCAATTATGGCCACTGATCACTATTTCCTCTACTTAAGAGAAGGGAGAATTTAAAGACGACAGTAAGTAAAACTAATTAAAAATAGCACCAAGAAGAAATCCAAAAAATCATGGAAAGATGCATAGTCATTTTTCTGGCTATATATGACTTAGAGTGTCTCACACACAACAAAAATTTATGTAAACAACAGTTATTTTTATATTTTCGATGCGAGGCTAGTCTTTATTTGGCTTTCATAGTAATGTGCTCTATGAATTCATTCATCATGAGGTCACAGTTAGTATTTACTTTCCTTCCGTCATGATAATTTCCCAAACTGGAGTTATTGGTCAGAGGAATTTCTGTGCAAATTAATGAAATACAGACATCCAACCCCAGGGCATCTTGATCCGTATTAATCTAAATTTTATTTGGTTTTTAAAGATGATTAACCTTGGTATTTGTGTGTAGAAATAGTAAGTGGGATCTACGGATTTATCCAGGATTTTAGATAAATTGCTTCCTGCTCTGGTTGTATAGAACAACCCCATTTTTCTTACTAATCAATTTATTTCAAATATTTCAAGAAGAATGATGGTTCTTTCTCTGTTGACATGAGAAGCAAAAATATTTCTATTGTGGGCTCAAGGTCCAATTCAATCATCCTTATGAACTGTGATGCTCACTAACATAAGTATAACTAAATTACCTTAGGATTTTCAGTGTCATTCAGCAGTCTACAATGCATTTTAGAATCCATAATTCTTCAGAGAATTCTATGCCCATTCACACATACTTTTACTTCCAAATATCTACAGGTAATCCTACTCTAGTTTGTGCTCCTACTGACTTTTCTATGTTTGATAGCTTGTGTTACTGTATGGTCTTTATGGTTGGCCTCATTGTGTTAGTATATTTTCAAGGATTGTCTGTGTAATATTTTGTGCCAGTAATTTATTTTTAACTCCTACATAGTGTCATTGTACAGATGTGTCATGTTCAACAGTGAATAAGGTCTCTTGCCAATTCTTATTGTCATATGCTCTCTTGATGATCGCCTTTCTTAATTGAATGAAATGGAATTTCAAGTTAATTTTCATTGTGATTACTCTGAAGGTGATGGACGTTGAATATTGTAAAAACTGTGTATTGGTCATTTGCATATCTTCTTTTGAGAACTCTCCATGTAGTCTTTTATCCATTTTTATTTGGTTTATTATTTTCACATTATTTAAGTTTTTTAGTTGTTTGTGTATTCTGAATATAAATCCCCTATCATGTGCGCACCTGCCAAAGATTTTCTCATACTATGAATGCTGTGTTTTCTTTCTTTGTTTATTTTTCTTTGTTATTTTTATTTTTTACTTTTGCACTTTAATACTACTCATTTCACCCCTTCCAGTCACCCCTCCAAGTCACCCCTCCAGCAATCCTCCCCCATTACCTCTCACCTTCTCCTCTGAGCAGGTGGGAGCCTCCTGGATATCACCTCATACTGGTTCATCAAGTCTCTATGAAGCTATGAGCATCCTCTACAACTGAGACCAGACATGGAAACCTAGGTAGAAGAACATATCCCACAGACAAGCAAGAGCTTTTGGGAGAGCCCCCACTCTAATTGTTCAGGATCCACATGAAGACCAAACTGCACATCTGTTACTTATTTGCAGGAACTCCTAGGTCCATTCCGTGTCTGTTGTTTGGTTGGTGGTTCAGTCTCTGAGAGCCCCAGGACCCCAGGTTTATTGAGTCCCTTGGTTTTCCTGTAGGGTTTCTACCCCCTTAGACACCACAGTCCTTCCTCCTGTTCTTCCATAAGCCTTTTTACGCATGCTTCATCCACTGTTTCGCTGTGGGTATATGCTTCTGTTTGAATCAGCTTTTAGGTGGAACCTCTCAGAGAATAGCCATGGTAGACTCCTGTCTCCAAACATAACAGAGTATCATTAATAGTATTAAGGATTGGTGCTTGGCTATAGGATGTGTTTCAATTTTGGCTGATTATTAGCTGTCTTCCATCAGTCTCTGCTCCATCCTTTGTCCTTGCATTTCTTGTAGACAGGATAAATGTTGTATAAAAAGTTTTGTGGGAGGGTTGGTGTTCCTATTGCTCAACTGGGATTCCTGCCCCACTTCAGGAGATGACCACTTCAGATTTCATACCCACAATGCTTGGATACCCCTATTGAATCTTGGGCACCTCTCTTATACCAGGTCTCTTTTCTTCCTAGAAAAGCTGCCTATCTCCCCACCCCCATCAATTGAATATTTCCATTCATTCTCATGTCCATCTGGCCATCCTGCCTGTACCTCACACATCTGATCCTGAATGCCCCATTTTCTCTACCGTCCAGTTCCCTCCCTCCATTTGCCTCTTATGAATTTTTTATTCCCCCCTTCTAAGTGAGATTCAAGGATATTCACTTGTGCCTACACTCTCTCTCTTTTTTTTTTTCCAAAACAGGGTTTCTCTGTAGTCCTGGCTGTCTTGGAACTCACTCTGTAGACCAGGCTGGTCTTGAACTCAGAGATCCTCCTGCCTTTGCCTCCAAAGTGCTGGGATTAAAGGTGTGTGACACCATTGGACTCTTGCTTACCTTCTTTGTGTCTGTGGAGTGAAACATGGGTGTTTTGTATTTTATGGCTTATAAGTGTATTTTATCCACTTATAAGTGTGTACCTACCATGCAGGTCCTTTTTGTACTAGGTTACTTCACTCAGGATGATATTCTCAAGATTTGCCTGCAAACTTCATGATACCTTTGTTGTTAATTGCCAAGTAGTATTACATTGTGTGGATATACCACATTTTCTTCATCCATTCTTCAGTTGAGGAACATGTAAGTTGTTTCTAGTTCAGTGTTACTATGAATAAAGATTTTATGAACATAGATGATCAAATGTCTTTGTTGGGATAATGGAACATCTTTTGGCTATATGACCAGAAGTGGTATAGCTGTATCTTGAGGTAAAAATATTGCCAGTTTTCTGAGAAAAGGATTGTACAAGTTTGCAGTCCCACTAGCACTGGAGGAGTGTTCCACTTGTTCCACATCTCACCAGCATGTGCTGCCACATGAGTGTTTGATCTTATTCATCCAAATGGGTGTAAGTTGTAATCTCAGAATTGTTTTGAATTTTATTTCCCTGATGGCTAAGGACTTTGAACACTGATTTAAGTGCTTCTTGGCCATTCAAGATTCCTCTGTTGTGAATTCTTTGTTTAATTCTGTGCCCCATTTTTCAATTGGGTTATTCGGGTTGTTGGTGTTTAACTTCTTGAGTTCTTTATAAATTTTGCATATTATCCATCTATCAGATGATTAATGAATATACTTTCCCAATCTCTAGGCTGCTGTTCTATCCTATTGACAGTGTCCTTTGACTTACAGAAGTCTTTCAGTTTCATGAGGTCCCATTTATCAATTGTTGATATTAGAGCCTGACTTATTGGTATTTTGTTCAGGGAAATGTCTCCTGTATAAATGTGTTCAAGGCCATTTGCCACTTTCTTTTTAATAAGATTTAGGGTATCTTGTTTTATGTTGAGGCCCTTCATCCACTAGTATTTCAGTTTTGTGTAGGGTGATAAATATGAATCTATCTCCATTATTCTACATGCAGACATACACTTAGACTAGCACCATTTGTTGAAGATGCTTTCTTTTGTCCATTTTATGCTTTTTAGTCTTTATAAAAAATTAAATCTTTATAGGTGTGTGGGTTTTTTTTTTCTGTGTGTTTATTTGATTCCCTTGATGATAGACATGTCTCTTTAATACAAGTGCCATGGTTTTTTTTTTTTTTTTTATCACTATTGGTCTGTCATCAGCTTGAGGTCAGGGATGGTGATTCCTACAGATGATCTTTTATTGTTCAAGAATATTTTGGTTGTCTTGGTTTCTTGTTTTTCCATATGAAGTTGAGAATTGCTCTTTCAAGGTCTATAAAAATTATGTTAAAATTTTGATGGGGGTTGCATTGATTTGTAGATTGCTTTTGGTAAGATGGCCATTTTAACTATCTTAATCTTACCTGTTCATGAGCATGGCAAATCTTGCTATCTTCTGGTGTCTTCCTCAATTTCTTTTTCATGGACTTGAAGTTCTTGTCATACATGTCTTTCAGTTGCTTGGTGAAAGTTACAAGTAGGCATTTTATATTATGTGTGGCTATTGTAAATGTTGTTTTTTCCTTAATTTCTTTCTCACGCTTTTTTTTCCATTTCTACAAAGAATGGTTGCTCATTTCTTTGAGATAAGTTTGTATCTAGCCACTTTGCTGAAGGCATTTTTCAGCTTAGGAGTTCTTCTCAGTTATAATTATTGGGTTTAATTACATATGCTATGTTGATATATTTTTCCAACCCAATTACCTGGTTAAAGAAACCTCAACTAAATTAATTACAATACAAGCTATACGCCTACATTGGGTAGATCTCCCACTATACTACTCTATTCCCATCAATGTTATCCCACATAACTTGTGGTTTTTCCAGGTCATGAGCTTACCCCATCCTGTCAATCCTCTGTAGGTCCTCCCCCTTCCCATCAATCCTTTACTCTTCCCTCAAACTCTCAGTTCCTCCTCCTTCCCAATCATTGGCTCTAGTCTTTATTTGAAAAGTTAAGGTGGGGAGAAGGTTCACAAGGCAACTCCTTGTCTGTAGCCCCTCCCAAGAGTGGAATAAGCATCAAAATACAAGTCCAAGGCTATTCACAAAAATGCTATCATAACATTCTTGAATAGTGATACTTTGACTTCTTCCTTTCCAAATTATATCCCTTTGATCTTTAGTTGACTTATTGCTCTAGCTAGACTTCAACTAGTATGATGAGATATAGAGAGTGGTCAGCCTCTTCTTGCTCCTGATTTTAGTGAAATTGGTTTACCTTTCTCTTCATGTAGTTTGATGTTGGCTATTGGCTTATGGCATATATGATTTATTGTGTTTAGGTATGTATCTTGTATTCCTGATCTCTTCAGAGATTTAACATGAAGAGGTGTTGGATTTTGTTATAGATCTTTTCAGTATCTAATGAGATGTTCATGTTTTATTTTTCCTTTCAATTTGTATATATGTTGGATTACATTGATGGATTTTCATATATTAGATCACCCCAAAATTCCTAGGATTAAGTCTACTTGGGCATGAGTGATGATGTTTGTTTTTTATGCATTCTTGGAGTTGGTTTGCAAGTATTTTTGAGTATATTTGCATCAATATTGATAAGAGAAATTGGTATGAAATTATCTTGTTTTTTTTGAGTCTTCATGTGCTTTATGTATCAGAGTTACTGTGGCCTCATAGAATGAGTTTAGTTATGTTCCTTCTGTTTCTATTTCATGGAATGGTTTGAGGAGTATCGGTATTAGCTCTTCTTTAAAAGTCTGGAAGAATACTGAGCTAAAAGCATTTTTTCTAAACTTCTTTTGCTTTGGAGATTTTACTGAGTGCTGCTATTCCCTTAAGGGTTATAGGGTGACTTAAATAGTTTACTTCAGTTTCATTTAAGCCTAGCAAGTTGAATCTGTCCAAAATACCATACATTTCATTTAGATTTACCAATTTTGTGGAGTACATGATTTTGAAGTAATACCTAATGATACTTTAGATTTCTTCAATGGATGTTGTTATATCTCAGTTTACATATCTGATTTTATTTGGTTATTGTCTCTTGGCTTTTTAGTTAGTTTGATAAGGGTTTGTCTATCATTTTGATTTTCTCAAAGAATCAGCTCTTAATTTTGTTGATTCTTTGTTTTGTTCTTTTTGTTTCTAATTTATTGATTTCAGCCCTGAGTTTGATTATTTCCTGCTGTCTATTCCTCTTGGGTATGTTTGCAGCTTTTTGTTCTGGAGTTTCAGGAGTTCTGTTAAGTTACAAATATGAGGATCTCTCTAATTTCTTTAATGATGGCACTGTGTGCTATGAATTCCTCTTAGCACTGCTTCTATTGTGTCCCTTATGTTTGGATATGTTTTGCCTTCATTTTCATTGAATTCTAGAAAGTCTTTGCTTTCTTTTTATTCATTTTCTTTTTTCCTTTTACCCAGTGGTCACTGAGGAGAGAGTTGTTGAGTTTTCATGGGTTTGTAGACTTTCTGTTGATTCTGTTGTTGTTGAAGTACAGGATAATCCACAGTGATCTGATAAGATGCAAAGGATTAATTTACTCTTTTTTTTATCTATTGAGACTTTCTTTGTGACTGAGTACATGGACAATTCATGGGAAGTTTTGATGAGGTGCTGAGAACAAAGCATATTCTTGTGTGTTTGGTGAAATATTCTAAAGATGTTTGTTATTTCCATTTGATCCATAACCTCGCTGCTCAGTTTCTGTCCCAATAACTTGTACATTGGTGAGAGTGTGGTGTTTAAGTCTCCCACATTATTGCTGGTGTTTGATGTGGGACTTAAACTTTTGTAATGTTCCTTTTATCTATTGGGGTGCCATTGCCTTTGGGGCATAGGCATTCAGAACTGAAATATAATCTCAGTGGGTTTTTTCTTTGATGACTGTGAAGCATTCTTTCCTATCTCTTTTGATTATACCTGATTTTAAAGTCTATTTTATTAGATATTAGAATTTCAGCTTGTTTCTAAATTTGGTTTTCTTGGAAAACATTTTTCTAGTCCTTTACTCTGAGATAATGCCTATCTTTGTGGCTGAGGTAGGTTTCCTATGTGCAGTAGAATGAAGAATTCTATTTATATATTTACTCTGTTAGCCAATGTTTTTTTATTCAGGATTTGAGGTCATTGATGTTGATAGATATTAATTACTAATAACTGCTAACTCCTATTATTTTTGATGTTCATGGTCATGTGTGTGTGTGTTTGTGTGTGTGTGTGTGTGTATCTCTTCTTTTGTTTTTGATGGAATGAAATTATTTATTGCTTGTGTTTTCTTGTATGTGGTTAGCATTATAAGTAAGCAGTTTTCCTTCTAGTAGTTTCTCTAGGGCTGTATTATTGGAAAGATTCCATTTAAATTTGGTTTTTTTATTGAATATCTTTTTTTTTCTATCTTTGGTGATTGAAAATCTTGTCTGACATTTGTGCTCTCTTAGGTTCTGGACAATATTTGTCCAGTCCTTTCTTGCTTTTAGATCTTTGTTGAGAAATCAGGTGTAATTCCGATTGGTCTGTTTTTATATATTACTTGTTCTTTTTTCATAACAGCTTTTAATATTTTTCCTTTTTCTATACATTTAGCATTTTGACTATTATGTGCTGGGAGGTATTTAATTTCTTGTACAGTCTGTTTGGTGTTCTGAAAAGGTATATTGTTAGGTTAGGGAATTTTTTTCTCTGATTTTGTTGAAGAAATTTTCTGGGCACTTGAACTAGGGAACTTCTTCTATACTGATTACTGTTAGCTTTGGTCTTTTCATAGTGTCCTACATTTTCTATGTCTTTTTGTTATAAAAATTTTAGATTTAGAGTTATCTTTGACCAATGTATTCACTACTTCTATTATATTTTCTATAAGTGAGACTATTTCCATCTCTTGTACTATGTTGATAATGCTTGTGTCTGCATTTCTTGTTATCTTTCCTAGGTTTTTCATCTCCAGAATTGCCTCAGTTTATATTTTCTTTATTGCATCTATTTCTATATTCAGTTATTGTAAAATGTTATTAAATTGCTCCACTTGTTTTATTATTTTTCCCCATGTTTTAAAAAGGAATTTATAAATTTCCTCTCTGTCATCTTTATAAGATTGGATTTAAGGTCTTGTGCTTAAGCTGTGTCAGGATATCCAGTTTGCAGTAGCAGGACAGATGGACACTTGTTGTGCTGTATTGTTCTGGCTCTTGTTGGTTGTTTTCTTGTTCTGTCCTTTCACCATCTGGTCTGTGGTGTTACATGAATAACCCTGATGACCGCAGAACTTATTGGGGAAACAGGCAGTGCCTGACAATGAATCTGAGTAAATACAAGGCTGTTCCCTACTGCTTGCTGTGCCTGAGTGGGCCCAGCAGGGAAGGGATTATCTAGGGAGAGAGCTCTAATCTAGACATACCTGGGGTCCCAAAAGTTCCTCAAGAAGGCAGGGAGAGCCATGAACCATATGATGAACATAAGGGAACACTGTGAAGCTCCTCTCTGTTCATTGTGCCCCAGGTTATCCTTACAGACAAGGATTTGGTAGGGTACTGTTCCAAGACTGTTGATTCTGTGCTTCTGCAAGCCTCCTTGGAAAGGTTTGCTGCTCCTGGAGTCCTGCAAGTCCTTTTCTTAAAATTTTCAAATCTCCTCTAACTTCTCTTGCCTCTCTTACATCTCTTGCTTCTTACTCCCACACTCTCCTAGCCTCTCTCTTGCCCCCCTCTTGGGCTCTCCTCCCCTCCCCCCTCTCTCCATGTGGTCATGGCAGGCCTCTTCTTCTCTACTCTCTCCCTCTCTCTGCATCTACTACCCCCTTAACTCCCCTACCATGCCCTGAATAAACTCTATTCTATACTAAAAAATTTCCAAATCTCATATTGATGTGATACATTAATAGAAGGATATTGGGGAAAAAAATCCATGTTCACCTCATGGCAACCAAGAAGCAGAAGGAGAGAGAGCGTGTTAAAAATACTCTTGAAAATTATACTTGTGATTTACTTCCACCAAATAAGTCATAAAAAGTTGAGTCTTCTATTTTATTTAGAAAGTTAATTTTGTCAAGTGATGTTTTCCTGAAGCACACAAGTGAAAGGATGTCTTGCTAAAGTAGACACATGAAAGAATGTTTTCCTGAAGCAGACATAGGTGAAAGAATGTTTTGATATATCAAAGACATGAAAGAACCCTTGAAAAGGAGCAAAAATATTACTCCACAGTCAGTGGGAGACAGACACTGAACATTGGTTTGGTTTGCTATGACTCACTATTCGTTCTTAACAACACACATCTATTGGTTTGCTTTATATAACTTTGTTAAGTTCAACTCTTGGTAATGCTGCCATTGAGAGAAACTAGCCCAATAACTACTCATGATGTTTCTATGGAAGCTCACTGCTTTCACATGCTCACATCAGTCTGGTTGGTGAGTCTTGCAGTTTCTTTGAGACTGAACTACTGCCTAGTGTCTGCCTGTTGAAAGGACTGGACTAAAGCTGCTTGTTCTCATGCTGTGTCTGAATAACCAAGGTGACTTCCAAATCCTTGTACAAATTCCCATTCTTATTTACTGTGACCACAGGAATTCACTGTCCTCTCCAGTGTCTAACTTCATTTAATCCATATCCCCTGAAACACATCTCACATCTCACATCCTCTGAAACACATCCCACAGACTCACATTGCTGTGAGTCTGAGAGGAGTACCGGTGATTCATTAACTCAGTAAAGACAGTAATTTTCCAAGACCTCTATAGAAACACTTCTCTCAGTGACCTATAGAGGAGACTGATAGTAGTCACAGATCAGAGATGACTACACTTTGGGGGTGGTGGAGTGGGGGAAATGTTAATTGTTTGAGCTTAACTTGTTTGTGTAGTGCTGCCTTTTCTTTGTGGGGTGGAGAGAGAGTTTAAACAGTTGCCAAAAGTAACCAGAAACTACACATTGAACAAAGTATCTTTTAGAATATAAATTTTTGTATGTTGCTTGGCAGTATTTTGATACATTGTTACTGTAAACAAGTCTTTTGAGGACTGAGCAGGTTACTGGCATAGATCAGACTACTATCACCCAACTTTCTACACCTGCTAATATATGTAAGATAGGAATGTGCAAAATAAAACAAGTGACTGTGTTAGAGCTTATCTTAAATACTTGTATCTTTCTCTCTTCCCTCAAGGCTAAAGAATAATCGCAGAAGAGGCGCCAGAAGTAGTGTATGAGCCAGGATAGTTGAATTCGATTTGTCAGGATGTTGCAGATGTAGGCTGATTGGATGCTTGTATTGAGGGAAGAACCATGCTGAGGTGAGGCACTTGGAGGACACATGATGACTGGAGAGTATAAATAGGACTCAACAGACTGAGTGACAGAGCGTGAGCTTGGCTTGCTTGTCCAGCTAGCTGTGCAACACTTGTGTGTCTCTCGTCTTCACTGATCTTCACTTCCCTGAGAAAGTTCCAGTTGAGAACTTTTCTGGTGTCTTTCCTGATCCCTCCTGCTGAGTCCTGGTTGTCTCTGTCAGGTCTTGTCACCATTATTGCTGAAAAGACTCTACCAAACTGGATTGCTGGTGTATCTCTAAAGTGTTTGTGAATGTATGGAGCTAGTGCTGATGACCTGTAAACTGAACCACTAATTTCTAGACAACACAGAGGAGAGTGACTACAAAGAAATTTTCTAAACAGGTCCATTTCCATCCTGTATCCTTTCTTTCTCACTACCTCTGGTGGGATAAAAGGGATATTAAAGCATTTAAGAACCATCATTCTAAATATACTATAGAGCAACAGTGATAACAACTACATGGTATTGGTACCAAGACAGGCATGTAGATCAATGCAATAGAATTGAAGACACAGAAATGAATCCACACAAAAATGGTCACTTGATCTTTGACAAAGAAGCTAAAACCATCCAGTGGAAACAGATAGCATTTTCAACACATTGTTCTGGTTTAAGTGGCAAATGGCATGAAGAATGCAAATTGAAACATGCTTATCTCCTAGTACAAAACTCAAGTCCAGCTCTGTTCCGGTATCGACTGCACTGAGGAGACAGGTACCCAGGTTCCCCCCAATATAACATCGCTTGGGACACGGCCTGTTGGGGCTTCTATCTGCTCCCAAGAACGGGACAACGCTGTGGTCTTCTGGGCGCCAGCTCTGCTGTGGGCCATCCCCCCTGCAGGGTGACCTGCACCTCCAAGAGAGTGCAGAGTGCACTCTGCCATCTTTGCTCCAGTGGCCAGGTAGTTGGGACCGCCAGGCTCAGAGACAGACAGGCATAATATCGCTTGGGTCTCAGGCAGCTTGTGTGTAACCTGTTCCAAGAGCTGGGCAGATCTCCAGTAACCAGCACGCCAGCTCTGCTGTGGGACTTCTGCCTTGCAGAGGGACACCCTGCACTGGGCGGGAGCCTACCAACTTCCCTTTGGCGACCTCTGTTCCGGTATCAACTGCACTGAGGAGACAGGGTGACCTGCGCCACCGAGAGAGTGCAGAGTGCACTCTGCCATCTTTGCTCCAGCACCAGGGCAGCTGGGACCACCAGGCTCAGAGACAGACAGGCATAATATCCCTTGGGTCTCAGGCAGCTTGTGTGTACCCTGCTCCAAAGAGCTGGGAAGGTCTGCAGTAATCGACGTGCCAGCCCTGCTGTGGGACTTCTGCCCTGCAGAGGGACGCCCCCTCCTCCCCCCCACCCCCCCACCCCCCTCACCCCACCCCACCCCAGCTCTGGGAGAGATCACACACCCCTGCACAGGGCGGGAGCCTACAAGCCTCCCTTTGGCGACCTCTGCTCCAGGAATCCACTACGCTGAGCCTTTGGATGTACAGGGACTCCCCAATATAACATCACTTGGGGCAAGGCACATGAGGGCTCCAAAGTCACTCAGGAGCAGGGCAGGCCCCAGAAATCGGTGCCAGGGGAATCCCAGTATTATATTTGGAGACGCCCATTAAACTTTGAGCCTTGATCAGAAAACCTTTTGTCTTGGCTCCACATTCTCTCTTGCAAACCTGTTCTATCCCTAGCTTTCCTTTCAGGCAACCCATTCCATGTAACTGCGGGCAGTTACAAATGGGAACTTGAAACTTTGGGGATCAAGTGTAATTATTAATTTTTTGTGGAATGTGGTTATTTTTTTTGAATTTGATTTGGCAATGATTATATCTCTTGGGAGATTAGAGGTTTGTGGGACCCTCCAGAGACCTGGAAGATGAGATACTCACAGAACTAAAAGGGAGGTACCTTAGAAGAAATACCTGAGAGTAGGGAGAGTGAACTTATAGAGCCTACCTCCAGCAGGAAGACAGGACTTCAAATTAGGGAAAGGGGGACCATCTCATAGTTAGAACTATGACCCATAATTGTTCCTGCCTGAAAGAATTACAGGGATTGAAATGGAGAGGAGCCCAAGGAATAGAAGGTTGAGGGACAGGCTCAAAGTGGGATCCAGTGCAAGGGGAGGTCCCAAGGCCTGACACTGATACTGAGGTTATGAAGTGCTCACAAAAAGGGACCTAGCATGACAGCATTCCAAACAATCCAACAAGCAGCTCAAAGAGTCAGATGCTGATATTTGCACTCAACAAATGGACAGAAGCAGCTGACCCCTGCTGTTGAATTAGGGAAGGGTGAATGAAGCTGAGGGCAACCCTGGAGGAGGGCCAGCAGTCTCAATTCATCTAGACCCCCAGGATCTCTCAAACACTGGACCATCAAACAGGCAGCATACACCAGATGATATGAGGCCCCTAGTACACATAAAATAGAGGTCTGCCGAAACTGTGTTCATTCACTAACCCTCAAGAGACTGGAGGCCCCAGGGAGATTAGAGGTCAGGTTGGGTGTGGGGTAGGGATATCCATGTGGAGACAGGGGGAGAAGAAGTATGGAATGTAGAACAGTAGGAGGGTGGACAGGGATTGGTAGGGTGGGGAATAAAATATGGAGTGTATAAAAATAATTAATAAAAATATTTTTTTAAAAAAAGAACAAAATTATTCTTAAATCTTTTTTTTACAACTCAGACTTTATTCCTGTCCAGGTCCACACTCAGACTATTAGATATCCTATACCTCCTCCCCCAATCTCCAAGAGAATGTCCCCACCCACACCACACCACCAGACTTTCCTACTCCCTGGGGCTCCAAATCTCTCGATGGTTAGGTATATCTTCCCTGACTGAGTCCAGACCCAGCACTCCTCTGCTGTATATGTGTCAGTGCCTCAAATCAGCTGGTCTAAGCTACCTGGTTGGTGGCTTAGTGTCTGAGAGATCCTGGGGGTCTTAGTGTCTGAGAGATCCTGGGGGACAAGGTTAGTTGAGACTGCTGATCTTCCTTAGGGTTGCCCTCCTACTCAGTTTCTTCCAGCCTTTCCCTAATTCAACTGCAGAGGTCACCAGATTCTGTCCATTAGTTGGGTGTAAATATCTGTATCTGACTATTTCAGTGGCTTGTAGTTCTTTTTTGGAGAGCAGTCATGATATGCCCGTTTCTAAGCACATCATAGCATCAGCAATAGTGTCAGGTCTTGGGGCCTCTCCCTGACTTGGATCTCAATTTGGGCCTCTCACTGTGCCTCCTTTCCCTCAGGCTCTCTTCCATTTTTGTCCCTGCAGTTCTTTCAGATAGGAACACTTCTGGGCCAGAGGTTTTGACTGTGGGTTAGCAACCCTCTTCCTCAACTTGATGTTCTATCTTTCTACTGGAGGTGGAGTCTACAAGTCCCTGTGTTTTTAATAGCTTAATATTATTCCATTGTGTAAATGAACCGCATTTTAATCCATTTTTCATTGAGGGACATCTAGGTTGTTTTCAGTTTTTGTTTTTTTGAAATAAAGCTACAATCAACATATGTGAAAAAATATTAAATGCTATAAGGAATAAAGTCCAAGTAATATAAAGGCAAATCTTTAAAAGTTTCTAAGAGATCATAGATACCAGCCTGAATCCAAGTTTATGTCCATAGACCATGCTGCCAAAAGAATCTGTAGTGATCTAAGTGGCCTTCACTGCTACCCTGGTGATGTCTGAGTTCATGCGGCTGCTGAGGGCCATGTCTGGATCTGTATTCCTACTACAGTTGGGATCTATGTTTTTGTCCATGGTCTGTATCACCAGAAAAAGCCATAAAGATGTTGGTGGTCTGCTCTGCACCTGAATTATTTCTCCATAGTATAGCTTCAAATCAGAGATGTTGATGCCTTTAGATATCCTTTTATAACATAGGATTGTTTTTATCTATCCTGTGTTTTTTGTTTTCCTGTATAAAGTTGAATATTTTTCTTTCAAGGTCTGTAAAGAATTGGGTTGAAATTTTGGTGGGAAATCTATTGAACTATAGATTACATTGGTTACATGGTAGTTTTTATTATGTTGATCCTACCAATCCATGAGCACTCTATCTTATGATCTTATGAGCATTCTATCTTAAGATTCCTTCTTCAATTTCTTTCTTCAAGTACTTGAAGTTTTTATCATGCAAGTCTTTCACTTGCTTGGTTAGAATTAGAATATATTTCATGGGTGGACTAGGGGCAGGTGGGGATGGAAATAGGATGAATCAGGAGAGGGGTGGGAGGAAAGAATACTGGAAGAGATGGCTGGAATTGTGCTAACTTTGGAATCAAGGCAGAAGTGCAATGGAAATTCCACAGAATCTATGCGGACGGAGAGAAGACACCTAGTATCAGAGGACACAGAGCATGAATTGGCCATCCTTTGTAACCAGGCAAGCCCTCAATTAAAGGGAATGGGACACTAACCCAACCACAAAATTTCCAATCTACAATCTATTCTGCCTTCAAAGTGTTCGGGATTGGAACCTAGTATATTCATAATCAGAGAGATCATAAACACTTCATTCAGCAACTGATGGAATCACATGCAGAGTTCCATAGACAAGTATTAGGCAGAACTTGAGGAATCATGTGGAGGGGTGGAACGAAGGGTTAGAGGGGCCAGAGGAATCAAGGACACTACAAACAACCACCCCCGAGTCAGCTGACTAGGATTCAAGTGGGCTCATAGAGATCAAGAAGCCTGTATGGGTCTGAGCTAGGTCCTCTGCATTTATGCTATGATTGTGCAGCTTTTTGTTTTTGTAACATCATAGCACTTGGAGCAAAGTCTGTTGCTGACTGTTTCATTTGATTTTGGAATCCTTTCCTCCTACTCATATGGCTCTGCCAGCCTTGATATGAAAACATATCATACAGGTCATATGACAAGGTCATAGTCTAGCTTGTTATGCCATATTTGATTGATGTCCCTTGGAAAGTCTGCTCTTTGCTGAGGAGAGGTGAAAGGGCATGGATCTAGGGGAAATGGAAGGTGGGGAGGGAGAATATGGGGGGAAGGGGAGAGCAAACAGCAGTCAGGATATAATATATAAGAGAAGAGTAAATATAAAGTAAAAAGTAATTTTAAAGAAGCAACCAAAAAAAAAAATGAAAGCATCTGATATGTACAAAATATGATGAAGAAATTTATTACATGGACTATTAATATATATTTTAAAAATGACATTTGTGACCATCTTTGCTACTGTGACTGAGTAGAAGGATTCAGAGGAGTGTGCAGGGGTCACCCAGTGGAGGATCGCTAGGGACATGCCCCACTGGGGATCTGCCTGAACCCAGGAGCTTGGCAGCACTGCAACCATCTGTGCATCTCCCCTGCCAGGGGGCATCTGCCCTGCAGGAATTCCTGCAGTTGGACGGAGTTCCGCATTTATACATGAAGTGTCAACATTTTTGCTCCTGTGACTTTGTAGACTGGTGCAGACAGGCACGCAGGGATCACCCTAGTGGAGTATCACTTGGGATGCACCCCCCAGGGCTCCGCCTGCACCCAGGAACTTGGCAGCACTGCAGCCATCTGTGCACCTACACTGCAAGGGGACATCTGCCTGATGGGGAGTCCCGCAGTTAGAGAGAGTACCATGTTTGGAGGTGAGGTGCTACCTTCTTTGTCATCTGTGCACCGAGTATGCTAGGGAATATCTGCTCTGCATTGAATCCCGTGAGTAGAGGTGAGGCTAATATCTTCTTCCCTGCCACTGAGCAGGCTGCTGCAGCCAGGAACACAGAGAACACCTGAGTGTAAAATCACTTAGGAATCTGTCTGCCAGGGCCCGACCTACACCCAGGAGCTGGGAAGCTCCACAGCAATCTGTGCCAGGGGAAAGCCAGTCAACCAGGGGTGCTGAGATAGGCCTGCAGGCACACAGGAGGGACAAACACCATCCAGTGACAGCAGAACCAACTAACACCAGAGATAACCAGGTAGCAAAAGGCAAACATAGGAATGTCACTAACAGAAATCTAGGCAATATGGCTCCATCTGAACCCAATTAACCCACAATGGCAAGTCCTGGGTACCACAACACATCAGAAAAACAAAAACTGGATTTAAAATCACAGCTCATGATGCTGATGGATGGCTTTAAGAAGGACATAAATAACTGTCTTAAAGAAATACAGGAGAACACAAGTAAACAGGGAGAAGCCCTTGAAAAACTAAGGGAAAACACAACAAAACAGGTGAAGCAATTGAACAAAGTCATCCAGGATCTAAAGATAGAGGAAGAAACAATAAAGAAATCACAAAGGGAAACAACTCAGGACATAGAAAACCTAGGAAAGAAGCCAGGAGGCATGGATTCAAGCATCATCAACAAAATACAATAGATAGGAAAGAGAATCTCAGATGCAGAAGATACCATAGAAAGCACTGATACAACAGTCAAAGAAAATGAAAAAATTCAAAAACTTACTGACCCAAAACATCCAGGAAATCCAAAACAAAATGAGAAGACCAAACCTAAGGATTATAGGTATAGAAGAGAGTGAAGATTTCCAACTTAAAAGGACAGTAAATATCTTCAATAAAATTATAGAAGAAAACTTCCCTAACCTAAAGAAGGAGATGCCCATGAACCTACAAGAAGCCTACAAAACTCCAAATAGATTTGACAAGAAAAGAAATTCCTCTTGTCACATAATAATTAAAACACCTAATGTACTAAACAAAGAAAGAATATTAAAAGCAATAAGGGAAAAATGTCAAGTAACATACAAAGGTATACCTACCAGAATTACACCAGACTTCTCACCAGAGACTATGAAAGACAGAAGAGCCTGGGCAGATGTCATACAATGCCTAAGAGAACACAAATGCCAACCCAGACTGCTATATGCAGGAAATGTCTCAATTACCATAGATGGAGAAATCAAGGTATTTCATGAAAAAAAAAATTGCATAGTATCTTTCCACAAATCCAGCCTTACAAAGGATAATGAATGGAAAATGCCAACAAAAGGAGGGAAACTACACACTAGAAAAAGCAAGAAATTAATCTTCTCTCAAAAACCCCAAAAGAAGATAATCACACAAACAAAAATTACATCAAAAATAGCATGAAGCAACAATCACTTTTCCTTAATGTCTCTTAACATCAATGGACTCAATTCACCAATAAAAAGACATAGACCAACAGACTGGATACATATATAGGACACAACATTTTACTGCATATGGGAAACGCTTCTCAGTGTCAAAGACAAACACTACCTCAGAGTAAAAGGCTGGAAAACAGTGTTCCAAGCAAATGGTACTAGGAAACAAGCTGGAGTAGCCGTTCTAATATCCAATAAAATAAACTTTCATCCAACAGTCTTCAAAAAGACACAGAAGGACACTTTATACACATTAAAAGAAAAATCTACCAGGAAGAACTCTCAATTCTGAGCATCTATGCTCCAAATGCAAGGGTACCCTCATTTGTAAAAGAAACTTTATTAAAGGTTGAAGAACACATCTCAACCCACACAATAAATGTGGGTGACTTCAACGCCAAACTCTCCTCAATGTACAGATCACGGAAACACAAACTAAACAGAGACACAGTGAAACTAACAGAAGTTTTGGACCAAATGGACTTAATAGATATCTATAGAACATTTCATCCTAAATCAAAAGAATATATGATCTTCATAGCACCTCATGATACCTTCTCCAAAATTGACCATATAATTGGTCACAAAACAGACCTCAACAGATGTAAGAAGACTGAAATAATCCCATGATTCCTATCAGATCAGTATGGAGTAAGGGTGGTCTTGAATAGCAACAAAAACAACAGTAAGCTCACATAAACATGGAAGCTGAAGAATGCTATACTCAATGATACCTTGGTCAAGGAAGAAATAAGGAAAGCAATCAAAACCTTTTTAGAATTTAATGAAAATGAAGGCACAACATACCCAAATTTATGGGACACAATGAAATCAGTGCTAATCAGAGAACTTATAGCTCAGAGTGCCTCCAAAAAAAAAAGCTGAAGAGAGCATACATTAACAACTTAACAGCACACCTGAAATCTTTAGAACAGAAAGAAGCTAATACACTCAAGAGGAATAGAATGCATGAAATCATCAAACTCAGGTCTGAAATCAACCAAGTAGAAACAAAAAGAATTATACAAAGAATCAACAAAACCAGGAGCTGGTTCTTTGAGAAAATAAAAAAAAAAAAAAAAAGATAGATAAACCTTTAGCCAGACTAACCAGAGGGCAGAGAGACAGTATCCAAATTAACAAAAACAGAAATGAAAAGGGAGAAATAACAACAGAAACTGAGGAAATTCAAAAAATTATCAGATCCTACTACAAAAGCCTATACTCAGCACAACTGAAAAATCTGGATGAAATGTGCAATTTCCTAGACAGATACCAACTAAAAAGTTTAATCAGGATCAAATATACCATCTGAATGGACCCATAACTCCTAAAGAAATGGAAGTGGCCATTGATAGTTTTCATCAAATAAAACCATAGGACCAGATGGTTTTAGTAAAGAATTCTATCAGACTTTCAAAGAAGACCTAACACAAATACTCTTCAAACTATTCCATAAAATAGAAACATAAGGAACTCTACCCAACTCATCCTATGAGGCCACCATTTCACTGAAAACAAAACCACACAAAGATCCAACAAAGAAAGAGAACTTTAGAACAACTTTCCTTATAAAAATTGATGCAAAAATTGTCAATAAAATTCTTGCCAACTGAATCCAAGAACACATCAAAAGTATCATTCACCATGATCAATTAGGCTTCATCCTAAGGATGCAGGGATGATTCAATATATGGAAATCTATCAATGTAAACCACTACATAAACAAATTCAAAATAAACCCCACATGGTCATTTCCTTAGATTCTGAAAAAGCCTTTGACAAAATTCAGCATTCTTTTGTAGTAAAGTTCTTGGAAAGAACAGAAATTCATGGCCCATACCTAATCATAATAAAAGCAATATACAGCAAGCCAGTAGCCAACATCAAACTAAATGGAGAGAAACTTGAAGCAATCCCACTAAAATCAAGGACTAGACAAAGCTACCCTCTCTCTCCATATTCATTCAATATAGTACTTGAAGTTCTAGCTAGAGCAATTAGACAACAAAAGGAGGTCAAAGGAATTCAAATTGGAAAGGAAGAAGTCAAATTATCACGATTTGCAGATGATATGATTGTATATTTAAGTGACCCAAAAGACTCCACCAGAGAACTACTACAGCTGATAAACAGCTTCAGCAAGTGGCCAGATATATAACTCAAGCAAATCAGTAGGCTTCCTATACTCATGGATAAGCAGGCTGAGAAAGAAATTAGTGAAATGACACCCTTCACTACAGCCACAAACAATAAAATATCTTTGTGTGACTCTTACCAAATAAGTGAAAGATCTGTATGACAGGAACTCTGTTTGAAGAAAGAAATTGAAGAAGACCTCAGAAGATGGAAAAACCTTCCATGTTCATGGATTGGCAGGATTAATATGGTAAAAATGGCCATCTTGCCAAAAGTAATATACGGATTCAGTGCAATCCCCATCAAAATCCCACCTCAATTCTTCATCGAGTTAGAAAGAGCAATTCTCAAATTCATCCAGAATAACAAAAAACTCAGGATAGCTAAAATTATTCTCAACAGTAAAAGAACTTCTGGGGGAATCAGTATCCCAGACCTCAAGAGCATTAGTGTTAAAAACTGCATGGTATTGGTATAGTGACAGGCAGGTAGATCAGTGGAATAGACATCAAGACCCAGAAATGATCTACTATGGTCACTTGATCTTTGACAAAGGAGCTACAACATTCCAATGGAAAAAAGACTTTTCAACAAATAGTGCTGGTTCAACTGGAGGTCAGCATGCAGAAGAATGCAAATTGATCCATTCTTATCTCCTTGTACTAAGCTCAAGTCCAAGTGGATCAAGGACCTCCACATAAAACCAGTTACACAAAATCCAATAGAAACGAAACTGGGAAAGAGCCTTGAGCTCAAGGGCACAGGGGAACATTTCCTGAACAGAACACTGATAGCTTATGTTCTAAGATCAAGAATTGACAAATGGGACCTCATAAAATTACAAAGTTTCTGTAAGGCAAAGGACACTGTCAAACGGACAAAATGACAACCTACAAATTGGGAAAAAATCTTTAACAACCCTACATCCGACAGATGGCTAATATCCAATATATACAAAGAACTCAAGAAGGTAGACTCCAGAGAGCCAAAAACCCCTATTAAAAAATGGGGCATAGAGTTAAACAAAGAATTTTCACCTGAGGAATATTGAGAAGCACCTAAAAAAGTGTTCAACATCCTTAGTCATCAGAGAAATTCAAATCAAATAACTCTGAGATTTAACTTCACACCAGTCAGAATGACTAAGATCAAAAGTTCAGGTGACAGCAGGTGCTGGTGAGGATGTGGAAAAAGAGGAACACTCCTCCACTGCTGGTTGGATTACTAGCTGGTACAACAACTCTGGAAATCAGTCTGGCAGTTCCTCAGAAAACTCGGCATAATACTACCAAAAGACCCAGCTATACCTCTCCTGGGCACATACCCAGAGAATTCCCCAGCATGTAATAAGGACACATGTTCCACTATGTTCATGGAAGCCCTATTTATAATAGTCAGAAGCTGGAAAGAATCCAGATGTCCCTCATTGGAGGAATGGATACAGAAAACGTGGTATGTTTACACAATGGAGTACTACTCAGCTATTAAAAACAGTGAATTCATGAAATTCTTAAGCAAGTGGGTGAAACTGGAGAATGTCATCCTGTGTGAGGTGACCCAATCACAAAAGAACACAGATGGCATGCACTCACTGATATGCAGATAGTAGCCCAGAAGCTCAGAATACCCAAGAAACAATCCACATATCAAATGATGCCCAAGAAGAAGGAAGGAGATGCCCCTGGTACTGGAAAGACTCAATGCAGAAGTGTAGGGGAATACCAGGACAGGGAAGCAGGAAGGGGTTAATTGGGGAACAGGGAAGGGAAGAGGGCTTATGGGATTTTCAGGGAGGGGGTATCCAGGAAAGGGTACAATCATTTGAAATGTAAAGAAAATATATGTAATAAAAAAAGAATATAATGATCTGATTAATTTTTGAAAAAAATGACATTTACATAATTTATGCTTTTTGAATTTAGTGAACTCCCATATAGTGTGTGAAGAAGAGAATAGTCAATGCTTTTCATATATATATATATACATATATATATATGCATACAGATAAACATACAGAGGTATATGTATACATATACATACATATACATGCCCAATCATATAGAAATGTAAAGCTTTAAAAATTTAAATCTTCTGAGTTTTCTGAAAATGTACTGTCTCAATGTATATATAAATGTTAATTGAAAATTTCTTAGATGTATATGATGCATCTTTTTTTAGATTCAATTTTTTAAATTAATTAATTAATTTTTTACATTCCTTACTCTATTCCCCCACCTTCTATTCACCCATCCTCTGACTGTTATACATCCCGCACCATCTCCAAACTCCCTGTCTCCATGTAGATGTCTCCAGCCTCACTCCCACCCAACCTCTAAACTCTCGGGGGCCTCCAGTTTCCAGAGGGCTAGGTGCATTATATCTGAATGAACACAGACCCGTCAGTCCTCTACTCTATGTGTGTTGGAGGTCTCATATCAGCTGGTGTATGCTGTCTGTTTGGTGGTCCAGTGTTTGAGAGATCTCAAGGGTACAGATTAATTGAGATCACTAATCCTCCAACAAGATTGCACTTCTCATCCTCCTTCAGCCTTCCCTAATTCAACTGCAGGGGTCAACAACTTCTGCATTTAACTCTTTCACCTGCTTATTGGGTCTTCCAGAGTGCTGTCATTCTAGGTCCCTTTTTGTGAGCAATTCATAGCCTCAGTAATAGTGTCAGGTCTAGGGACCTTCCCTTCTGCTGGATTCTACTTTGGACCTGTTGCTGGACCTTCTTTTCCTCAGAATCCTCTTCATTTTCATCCCTGTAATTCTTTCAGACAGAAACAATTATGGGTTAGAGATGTAACTGTGGGATGGCACGCCTCTCCCTCATTTGATGCCCTGATTTCCTGCTGAAGGTGGGCTCCACAAACTCCCTCTTCCTACTGTTGAACACTTCATCCAAAGCCTCTCCCCATGAGTCCTGAGAGTCTCCTACCTCCCAGTTCTCTGGTGCATTCCAGAGGGTTCCCCCTAAACCTCCCATCCACATAGCCTGCCCGTTTCCCTTCTTTCTGCTGACCTTCAGGGCTTCAGTCCTTTTCCCTCACCTAGTACCAGACTAGATTTCCCCACTACCACTCCATGTCCACATTCCCTATATGATGCATCTTAACTATATCTTTCTCAACTGCCTCCCTCCAATGACGTTGGCCATCCTCCTCTGTACATCTCTCCTACATGTGTAGGTATTACTACTACTACACTATTATTACTACTACTATTACTACTACTATCATCATCGTTGTTGTTGTTATTATTATTATTATTATGTAATCTAGAGTCCAATTAATGTTGCCTAGATACACATGGCTGAGGTGGACCTGCCTGCAGATCCTCGAAGAGGTCCCTGAGGGGTGGATTGAATACCTAGCGACAAGAGATGTGAGAAATGGAGACAAGACAGGATTCTGATCAAGTCTTGTTTAATGCATGTTCACATAGCTGTTATAAGGTAAAGCATTTGGAATCAAAAAATAAAACAAGATGTGGTAAGCAACCAGCAAAGATAAACAACCTGACCTTTACAGAGAATCTAAAGTATATGTCAGCACACTGTGTCTCATCAAGAGCTCAGGGTACAATCAGCATGAACAGTTCCAGACTGACCAGACCATTTCCTGTGACTAATGCCCTCACCTAGACCCTGCTCAGGCTTGTGAAAGACATGTCTGACTCCAGCAGTCTCCTACATATTCCCCATTTGTAAAAGAAAATAAAAGCCAAAGGATGAGTGCCTTAGGTTCCCCTGTAAGCAGATTCAGTTCATGTTTGAGCAGTCTCTGAATGAACTTCCAACAAATGGATGCCTTCTGTCTTAGCTCAAAAACATGATGCCCCTTGTAAAACTGTCGTGTGAGGATTACCCATCATTGATTACTCATCAGCTAAGGCTAGACGCCGATAATGAATTTGTATAGGTTTAGATTGAATTTGATCAATCTGTTGTTTCAGAAAGTTCATCAGCTTATTCAATAAAATTGGACCAAGGGACAATAGGATGAGCAGACCTAACAGTGGCCCAAGCAGAGAAGGTAGAAGAGCAGTCAGCCACATGGAAGTACTGAACCAAGTCAGAAACCATTCTGCATCCTTCTCCCTCAACTTCTTATGAGCCTCTAAGCCTTCATGTACTTTGACCAGAGAATCTTCTATGACTCCAGTGTGATTAGAATTAAAACAACACTCTTCCTTTATGGCAGTACATAAACCTCCTTGTTGCAAAAATAATAAATCTAAACCCCTTCTATTTTGAGGAACTACCTCAGATAAGAATGTTATAGAGTCTATCATAAGAGACATGGCTACTTCTAAATTCTCTAAATATTCATCTATGGCTACTCAAAGCTCATTATAATGTTTGTTTTGCAGAACAAGTGAGGAAATACAGGTGCCAGTTCCAATTTCTCCCAACCCTAACAAAACAACCATAGTCACAGCAGTGGCAGGTTCTCTGGTCCTTCTACTAAGGACCAGGGTGTCATGGGGTTTTAGGCATCTATATAGGCCTGACCAGAAAAAACTGTAACATGTGGAATAAGTTGCACTAGAACAAAAATATCATAGTTTTCAAAATTTCCAAAGAAACAGGGAGTAATGCTGCTGTTATAAGCCCACCACAAATTTTCTGGTGGCAAAAATAGTCAGTAGTATTGAACACCCTATGGATGGCACAAAATGACCATAGTCTCTGGGTAACTGACCAATGCGTAAACCAGTCCCCACTATAGACAAAAGGGTAACTCTTTCTTGTGATTGATGCCATCAACAAGCAGCCTGTTTAGAAGCCAGGCTGATAGTTTCATTAAAGGCTACAGCTTCATAAAATGGGGGATTGAAGGAAAGGCAGAGTCAACATTTTTTAGTAAAGTTAGGTTGAAAAAAATTGAATGCTGAAAAGGATCCACTGACAAGTTTAAACAATCCCTCAGGGGAAGAGGCCAAGGGTGCCTGAGGGGTTATCGGGGTAGGATGACTCACAGAATGTGGAGTTGGATTAATGTAACCTGGATGCAGAAAGGGGGAACCAGAAGTTCATTCAGACCAAGGCCCTGCATAGGTGAAACAGCCTTCTTGACCTGTCTAATTCTGAAAGTATTACAAACATTATAACCTACTTATATGTAGACTGAAATACCACATACAAAAGCCCCTGACCAATTAACCCTATTACCCTCATCAGTGAATGAAATACCTAAGGTGGGTTAGACAGTGTTGCTTCCTTTAAAAGAAAAGAGATTATCCATGAACAATTAGCACTTATATATCATAGAGATGCCAGAGTCTTTTCCCCTGAGATATATAGCAATCAAGTCTCTACCATTGTCCTTCCAGTATATGTGACCAGAAGTTTCACAGCCCCAAGATGCAAAATAAAAAGAATCACTAGAGCCACAAGCTTTTTTTATCAGAATCATGAGCAGAACATATGCAAAAATGTCCTTGGGTTGACTGAGTCCAACTGGCACAGCTAAACAAGTCCTTCTGCTAGAGGGTGATTTTCGGAAACCAAGTTCTAGGAGTTGTTGTTCTTGTCACTGATGTAAGTTTTCTTCGCTTTCCATCTTCTACGATTCATATCAGTTCCATTGGTTTATGCAGTACAGGTATGGGGGCAGCCTCCACAACTATCTGGATCATGACCATCAGCATGATACTTTTTATCTGAAACACATGAAAGATATTTTCTCAGGGACTCATTCCTGGATCAATCATTAATTTGTTTCACCAATCTTTCTGATAGCCATCTTGCAGAGTTGGCTTGATGATTAAAAATACAAGCAGATACTCGATCCTATATGAAAACAAGGGAGGATCCATTCGAAACTCTAGACAATGGGTTCTTCAACATGAGCTTTGCATATGTGAATTTGGAATCTCCATACCAAAAATGATCATCTGCAGATTTACCATCCTTGTCCACATTCAGAAAACTTTAAATGAAAAGAGAATGGTCAAGTATGTTTTGAGGTCTTTTTCAGGGGTACCATTCCACCCCTTTTAATTTAATAAAAAGACACTTTAAAATGCTATTGGCTTTTTCCACAATACCTTGGCCTTGTGGGTTATAAAGTATGCCTATTTTTAAAGTAATATGTAATTTACTTCAAAAGCTAATGAGCAATAAGCAGGTGCATTATCAGTTTCAATACAGGAAGGTAGACCTATTATGGAAAAACAGTATAAGAGATGTGCAATAACATTATTCACTGCCTCTCCCATATGTAAGGAAGCTAAAACAAATTCACTAAAAGTATCAACACAGACTTGAAGAAATTATAATTGTCCAAATTCAGGAACATGAGTCACATCCATTGGCCATAAAGTGTTGGGTATCAGTCCTTGAGGGTTAACTCCCAAATGAGGGACAGGTAGCAATTTAGCACAATTTTTGCATTGTTTAAGAATTTGACAACTTTGATTCTGAATTAGCCCAAATCAAAGCCATAATGCTCTAGAATTTAAATGATGTAATTTATGAGCCTCTTGAGCTTCCTGTAATTTAACAAGGAAAGCATTTCTAGTGACAGCATCAGCTATGCCATTGCCAAGAGACAAGGCACCTGGGAGATTAGTGTGGGCTCTAAGATATCCCAAGAAAAACTTTTTGGTACATGCTCTAATAGCATCCACATACTTCAAAAATATAGGAGCAGCTGGATTATCAGACTGAAAATTGCCTAAAGTCTCCAAAAAAGGAACAGAATGAACCACATAATGAGAATCAGAATAGATATTAACAGTGGTATCAGCAATCTGTTTCAATACCTCCAACACTGCATAGAGCTCAGTTATTTGAACAGAAGATATAGGAACATCTAATATAACAGTATTATCTTAATAATGACATACAGCTTTGCCATTAGCAGAGCCATCAGTAAATATTGTCAAAGCATTTTCCAAAGGAGAAAAAGAAGTGATTAGAGGAAACAAAAAGGAATGCTCATTAGCAAATTGAATTAATTTATCTGGAAGGTAATGATTATCAATATCACCATTAAAACTGATACATGATAACAACCATTGCTGATCATTAACTATAAGCTGTTATACTTGTTCTCTATTAAAGGGCACAATGATTCTTCCTGGTTCTTTGCTAAAGTATTTTACACTCATTTCTGCCCATAATAATAAGGTCAGCAACTGATAAATAATAGGGATAAATGACTCTCTTAGGTGAGGAAGGTAGATGAAGCCTTAGTGAAGGTCCTTTTTGCCATAAGAGACCTGTGGGTAAGATTTCTGTCTTGCAAATAATTAATATGATGGGATGGTCATAATTGATAAACTTGAATGGTTGATTTATTTACTAAAGCCTGCTTAGCTTCTTTGTTCAGGGTTCTAACAGATAAACGATCAGAATCACCTTTTTAAGATGTCAAATAAATGCTGTAACTGTCCTGTAGATAATTTTAAGTAACATCACAACCAATTAATGTCCCCTAACAACTTTTGAAAGACATTTAGGGTATGTAAATGCTCAGTTCTAATCTTAATTTTAAGAGAATGTCTATCTTGAGGAAAAAGCTGAAAACCTAAATATGAAAAATGATAATTGATTTTGAACTTTTTCTTGAGCAACTCCTAACCCAAATTCGGCTAAATGAAATTTCAGGTTCTTAAAAAAATGTTTGTAAATCATCATAATTAAGATGTGCTAAGAATATGTCATCCATTTAATGAATTATATATGCATCTATCTATCTTTTCACAAACTGGTTGAATAGCAGCAGCAACAAATTTTTGACAGAGAGTAGGACTGTTTACCATCCCTTGAGGCTATACTTTCCATTGAAATTTATGCATAGGTTTTTTAAATTTTATAGCAGGTAAAGGTCAATCTCTTCTTATCCTCTTCAGTGAGAGGAATAGTAAAAAAGCCATCTTTTAAATCTATAATAATTTTGTGAAAATGTTTAGGAACTGCAACAGGTGTGGGTAACCATGGCTGCAAAGCACCCATGAGAACCATGGTTCTAATCACAGCTCGAAAATCCTGAAGCAGGATTTTTCTAATGACAAAAATTGGTGTATTCCAGGAGGAGTTACTGACTTCAAGATGATCAGTTGCCAACTGTTCCTGCACTAACATATGAGCAGCTTCAAGTTTTTCTTTAGTTAGGGGGCACTGATCAATCTGTACTGTATGGTCACTTTTCCAAGCTATAGGATCAGCATGGAGTAAAGGAATGTCAGAGGTTCCTAGAATGAATATCCTTTGGTATCAAATTGACCTGCAAAAATAGACTCAGTAATCCCTTTCTGATCCTTGACAAGTCCTTTTTCAGGAACAAATCCTGTTTTAAGCATATGGGCTCTAACTACATCATTTGGACTTTTCATAATAATACCCAGTGGAGATAAAAGATCTCTTCCCCAAAGATTAATGGGCAGTCCATCAAATACATATGGTTGAGTGGATCCCTGATTTCCCTCAGCATCCCTCCATACTAATAATTTTACACTCTGATGAGGATTTTGACTCTGACCAATACCTTTAAGGTGAGTAATAGTCAGTGTTAAAGTCCAGGAAGAGGGTCATTCAGATCTCTTTATTACTATAACATTAGCTCCAGGGTCAACGAACCCAGAAATTCTTTTTCCATTATTTCAGATATTTAATAGAGGCATTTCCAGTCCAATTTGAGTAACCCAATAATATCTGAGGATCCAAATCCTCCACAGCCTCAAGTGGGATTAACATTTTTATGTTCTGAGGGTAGTAAAGGCACCAGTAATACCTGAGCAATTTGCTGACCAGCATTAATAGTTATTATTTTTTTAGTATCAGTGGCCATAATTTTAATTTCTTCTTTATATTTTTGGTCAATTACTCCAGAAAAAAATCTGCAATCCCTTCATGTTGGAGCTACTTCTACCTAAGATAAGACCAAAGACTCCTTCTTTTAAAGGGCCAAAGACTCCTTTAGACAAAGCCTGAGGTCCCATTTCTGGGGTTATTACTGTGTAAGAGGAGGCAAAGAGGTCCAATCCTGTGCTTCCTAGGGTTGCTCTTTTGAGGCCACAATTGGATTCTTGTTCAGATTGACCCCTTCTGTTCTGGTTCCTTGCTAACAAAATTACCCTTGTGAAGATCATGTAATTCTTTAAGTAATGCCTGATTCTCTTTTTCTAATTGGATCTGCATATGGAGTTGCTTATTTTGTTGACATAGGTCTTTATGAAAATCTACTGCTCACACTACTGTCCCATGAGGGCTATAAGGAGGTGACCGATTAAAAGGCAGACAATCTTTATTATGATATCTGAAAGCTTCTTCTTCTAACTCCTCTGCATTTCCTGGGTTCTCATTTTCTTCTGAAGTTTCAGAATCATTGATAACCTCAGCAGCTGTCTTCTTTTTTATTGATTTTAGAAACCTTCTGCTTGCCTTCTCTGGTGCCAACATTCTTTTTAACATTATCTTCGTTTCTTCCCTTTAATGTTTGTGAGAGCTCTTCCTTAAGACTAACATCCAATTCTTTTAAATCAAGGTAAATATTTTGTTTTGATTTCTTTTTTCCAACTTCCCTTTTTGATTCTGCAGACTTAAACTGACACTTCATGACAGGCTCATCTTCACTATCTAATTAAATCTGAATCTTTTTTTGAGTCACAAATTGACTTCTTTTTTAGTAATAATTTTTGACCCTCTGTTACAGCTGCCAAGACTGGAACAGATGGATTTTTTAAAAAGTCATTAATTAGATTCCAATAGGAAAAGGCTGTTACAGGAACTTTATCAGGTCCCATAATTCTATAATAATCTTGAAAAGCTTCTAATCACTTCCAATGTTTTGGATCAATCGTACCTTCATCTGGAAATCACGGACATGCTTCCTTAATAATATCAAAACATTTTCTTAAATCCTTATTTTTAACCTTTACTCCTCATGTCTAAAGAGTTTGCTTTAACTTTTAACTGTCTCATGTATGCCTCATCCTGATGTATTTATGTCTTGCCCCATGATTTATGACTCAAAAGAAATTGCTGGGTTAGCAATCGCTTTACTTACTTTCACTTTAGCCCATGCAGATACACTTTCTCAGAAAGTCCTTCACACACTCCACTGTACTTCAGGTTCTGGTTCGGGTGCCAAGTGAACCTGCCCACTGATTGCCAAAGAGCTTCCTGAGCCATGGAGTGAGGACCTAGGGGCAGGAGATGTGAGAAATGGAAACAAGACATGATTCTGATCATATTGTGTTTAATGCATGTTCACATAGCTGTTATATGGTAAAGCATTTGGAAGCAAAAAATAAAACAGGATGTGGTAAGCAACCAGCAAAGATAACCAACCAACCTTTACAAAGAATCTAATGTAAAGTATATGTCAGCACATTGTGTCTCATCAAGAGCTCAGGGTACAGTCAGCAGCAACAGTTCCAGATTGACCAGACTACTTCCTGTGACTAATGCCCTCACCTTGACCCTGCTCGGGCCTGAGAAAGACATGTGTGACTCCAGCAGTCTCCTACACTAAGGCGTTATCCACTAATATGTCTGAACCTGACAATGGCCACTCCCCTTAGCAGCCATCAACTGCCAATAGCTCCTAAGGTAAGAGTGGGGCATTAGGAACCACTCCCACTTCCATACTGGAGTACTTTAAAACTTAAAATATAATTTCATCACTTCTTATTCACCCTCTCCTCCATCCTCCTCCTCATATATCTAATAACACTCAAACTTACACCTTCCTCTTTTTTAACCTTTGTTAACCAAATCCACATATACATATAAACCACTGAATGCATTCAGTGTTGTCTTCATGTATATGCTTCTAAGACTGACCACTTTTATTGGATAACCCATAAGGAGTTCCAAAGACTGAGAAAGACAAATACTCCCTCTTTTGACAATTGCTAATTATGTGCATCTCTTCATCTATAGGTGGGGTCTTACAAAATATCTTCTATCTTCACTGGGATGTCAACTTATGTTGGAATTATTCAAGCTGGAAATTTTAACTGACTTGGTTATATGCAAGTTTTTTTCAGGTTACCACAACCACTGTAAGTTTATATTTGCAAGAGCTCTGTCATCAGAATCTGGCATGTCACAGTCCTCCCCATTCTCTGGCTTTTCCAATATTTCTACCTCTTCCTCCATGATGCTTCCTGAGCCTTGAAGGGGGTATCGTCCTTATAAGATCCCATCTATAGATGAGTTCCACAGTCAAATTACTCAGCAATTGAACAGTTGTATGACTTGGTATGAACCAATACCCACTACAACAAGAATCTCTGCTCAAGATTGAGAGCAACACAGAGTAATCTAGTGGTAAAAGAAAAGATATTCAGAAGGTCATGACCTTCAATGACCATCGTCATATGGCTTTTTAAAATATCTAATTGAAATTTCATTCATTCAATATCTCTTTACATTGGACTTCTTTGTCTCCACAGCACCTCCACACAATTGCATGCAACAATCATTCATTTTTGGTGTGGAATAATGTTTCATTGTATGAATGCAATACACTTTATCTGATCATCATTTAGTTGCACATTCGGGTTGTGACAATTCTAAATTGTACTTGCATGCATAATGAAACAAAAACATTTGTTTGGATCCCAAAACCATTGTACCGATGTTCTCTGGTATACAATTTTTCAGTCATAGGGTAACTTTATGCTCATTATTACACAGATACAGTGTTAATGGTTCTGAGTTCCACTTCCCAAGGGTCTCACTGTGTACCTCAGGTTGATCTCACAGGGTCTTACTGTGCAACTTTGCTGCCATAAGATTTCCACTGATGATTCTTCCTAATGTTCACATGTTCTGAAATCACAGGCATGATCAATGACATTTGGGTTGATTTCTGGTTTTGTTCAGATTTTTAGTTAATCTTTCTTGTTCTTCTTCTCCTCTTCTGTCTAAAACACTCTCACTTTGGCACAGTTCATTTTCTACACTGCGTGTGGTATTCACCAAATTATTTTATGTTAATCCAACTATATGATTTTATGCATCACTAAAAAATTTAAAATATGTTTTAAAGATGCATATTTTCACACTGTGTTACTGCTTTCCACTGCTCAGAAGAACTTTAGCTTCCTTCTTATAGCTCTTACATCTAATGTCATTGCTATTGAATATAGCATCATTTCTATCTTTTAAACTGTTTTTCACATGAGGAGGAATATGGCTTAATGTACATACTAATTGTCTTATTCCTAATAATTCTGTTATACCATGGAAATGGGATTTTACAGTTTACTTATGACAATATTTGTTGCAACCTTAATTACAAGGAAACAAAAATACTTAATATTATTAAGAAACAGCCACAATTTAAAATTCTATGAGATATTATCCACTTATGTAAAATATTTATAATACACATTGTATGTCTACATGTGTCTGTATGTGCATATATGCATGTGTGTACAGAGAAGTGGCTACGTAGATCACTGGTCTGTAGATGACATCATAATTCAAGAAACAGTATACAAGGCAAAAAGAAGAGTTAGGGAACAGAAGAACTCAAGGTGCGAGTTTTTATTGAAGATCATATGTTGGATTAAGTAGAGATGTTCTCTAGAAAATGAAAAGATCTAGAGGCAGATCTGGCTTCACATGGAGATGACGTGTGTGGGGGATCAACGCAGTATAAAGACCTGGGTTTGTGTGTCATTACCTACCAAGGACAATTGAGGAAATAAGGGATCAGTGTTATTTCATGATATAGTGAGGCAAAGAATATAAAAAAGTAAAGAAAAAGTCTTTTTTTTCTGCAGAAAAGAAAAAAAAAGAGGGGAGCTGGTTTATGATCACAATCATGCTCATTCATTGCCCTTATGTGTGAGGTGAAAAGACAATGAACTTATTGTTTAGTCTGTGAAACAGAAACTTCTCTACCTTCGTGAGATTGTTACAAGAATATAGTAAAGCCACTCACTAGGAAAAAGTATTTTATAATGTAAAATGTTAACATACATTAGACATTACCAGATTCTAGCTTTCTTTTTTCCCCTCACTCTTAGAGAAGCAAATTGAATTGTCCCCATTTATCAATCAATTCCAAATTAAGAGAAAAATTACACAAATGACAATTGTACAAATTGATTCTAACTAATTTTGTTTAGGGTAAATACTTGTCATAAAAGTTAATATGGGTATATGAGGAGAATGTGGGGAGTTCAGAGAAAAAAATAGTATCAAAATCAGTGTTTGTGTGCCAGTAGGAAGTGATAGAAGGAAGAAGGGTAGTGAAGATGCTTCACTGTTATCCAGTGTCATGAATCCATTGTTTAAACTATTTTAACTGTTACATCAGTGAACACAGAAATCAGGGTAAAATGATAAATTTTGCAGCAACCTAACATAAATGGAAACCATATTAGACAATACCTAGAAAAGCATTAGACAATATGCATTTCCAAGACTGTTTATGTAAGGTAAGGAGGAAGTTGTAGCCAGATCTTAAAAACAACCTTTCCTACTATGGGTGCTCTACTAAACCTCCTTTCTTTCATGTATTGAGCAGTTATTTATCATACTCTTTCACGTAGTTCCTATGAAGATGGATATTATATGATACAAAATATTTACCCTACTCCATTTATTACAATGCCAAATGCTATCATTACAAAGAATTTTTTATTGCAAGTAACTCTTCATTTCTTTGTTTCTCAGGATGTAGATGAAATGTTCTCTTGCCCTACACTAGGTAAATATCCAGGAAACAGAGACTGAATATAGGAGAGACCTATAGTAGAACAAAATATTAGTGGAAAAAAGTCAATGTAATTACTCCTAATGACTTATAATGTGCACATATATTAGTGCCTTGTCTAGGTATTATCAGATAGAATTCTTCTGGCACCAGATGGAGATGAGGCAGAGACCCACAGCCAAACATTATGAAGAAAGACAGTATAAGTTGAAGTATTCCACTGTGTCCCTCTCCTTAGAGATGAGGGAACCCTGTGAAAGAGGGGAGGAAAGTTTATAAAAGTGAAAGGGGTGGAGGATACCAGGAGAATATGGGCCCACTGAATTAACTAAACAATTGCTCACATGGGCTTTGAAAGCTTGAAAAGTCAAGCATGGGTTCTACAGGTTCTTCAATGAGGTTGTTTGCCTACATGTTAGGGCTGTTAATTTGGTGTTTTTGTGGAACTACAAACAGTGGTTTCAGGGTTATCTCCAAATCTGTTGCCTGATCTTAAGGGTCTTTTCTTCCTGCTGTGTTGTCTTGGCTATCCTCAATTTGAGAGCTATCTCCTTTTCTTAGTATACCTTGTTTTGTGGTGTTTACTTCTCTCTTTGTGGCCAGCTGTTTGCAGAAGAGGAAAGGGAGAGGGAGTAATTTGTGATAGGGATGTTAGGAGTGATTAAACTGATTGGAGTGAGAGGAAACTGTTGCTGGCATGTACTGTATGACAGAAGAATCTATTTTCTATAACAATAAAAAGAATGTCAGAAATAGAATCTGATAAATCATTCTTTCTTACCTTATGATTTTCTAGAATCAAATATTCAAGGTTTAGGATGTAATTACTGAGTTAACAGGTCCTTTTCCCTAACTGAACTACTTTATTAAAATTCCTTTTGCAAATGTAATTATTATGTAGTATTTTCTTGTATTTGGGTCCCTTTTGAAGAATATATTTTGTAATATTAACATCAATATATTCACTAAAATTTAAGTAAAAATCCCAGCGTTGCCATTATAAAGATATTTTTTTCTTGATAATTACTCTTATGAGGGCCTCCTTTATATCTCTGTTCCTCAGGCTGTAGATGAAAGGGTTCAGCATGGGAGTCACCACTGTGAACATCATGGCCATGGAAGCTTCCTTTGCTGTAAAGTTATTAGATAGTGGGCATAAGTAGAGACCAATAATTGTTCCATAGAACAGTGAGACCACAGACAGGTGGGATCCACAGGTGGAGAAGACTTTGTGGATGGCCTGAGTAGATGAAACCTTTAAAACGGAGGAGAGAATTTGTACATAGGACACAACAATGAGTAAGAATGGGATGACAGTAAGTGGCCCTCCCAAGAAAAATATCAATTGTTCATTAATATAAATGTCAGAGCAGGCCAACATGAGCAGGGCAGATGTATCACAGAAAAAGTGGCGGATCACATTGTCCTCACAGAATGACAATCTATCCAATAATAGAGTGTGCAACAGGGAATATAACATGGTAATTACCCAGGACAGCAGCACCAGACACACACAGAGCTTTGGGCTCATGATGCTGGTGTAGTGAAGGGGAAGGCAGATGGCCACATAGCGGTCATAGGCCATAACCACAAGGAGGAAGATTTCCAGGCCTGCAAACAGATTTAAAAAGTACATTTGTGTCAGACAACCTGCATAGGAAATTGATGTATCATGGCTCTGCATGCTCTGCAGCAAATTGGGCATTGTGACAGAAGAAAAGCAGAGGTCAGAGAAGGACAAGTTGCTGAGAAACAAGTACATGGGTGTGTGGAGATGGGAGTCCAGTAGAATGAGGATGATGATAATGAGGTTCCCCAGGACAGTGGTGAGGTACATAGCCCAGAACAGGGTGTAAAACAGTTTCTGGTGCTCTGGGGTGATGGGCAAGCTCAGGAGGAGGAACTGGGAGATGACAGTCTGGTTCTTCTTTATCATTCTTCCTCAGTTGTATCCTAATGAGAAAACAGAAGATCCTTTAAAATTAAAATATCAATATACATCTAGGTTATATAAACTACAACAATGGATCTGACCATCTTCCTAGAAATTATATTTTCAGAACTCCAAATGTTTGTACACATCAAAATAGTTAACGATTATTCTTAACTTTTCTTTCAGAGATTTATGTTTCCAATCCTTTTTTAAATACCGCTAAGCACTTCTCCTGAAAGAAAAAAAAAGTCTAATTCTTTCCACTCTTGCTTCCTATTCAACTGTTTGTAATTTACTCTATGCAATTTTATACTTTGATATTCTTGATGAATTTGAATAAACTTTGTCAACACAATTTAATACAAATTTCAAGAAAATCTCATATACTCTAATGTGTTTAATTACAATGTCAAAATCAGACTTGTATGTCCCTATAACATACAGATTTCTGCTTCACTGTTAACCAATAATCTTCCTTCCAGTGCATGTATGACAGGTACCAAGTTCAGAAGTCCCAAGTGAAATTAATGCTGTCACTTTATTATTTCCCAAAGCATTCATTGTTCTCCTATCATTCCAGTTCCCCATAGAACAACAAAGCCAACACGATTTTCCTCAGACATCTATGCTTTTAGATCCTTTCATTCTTTCCTTAACCAGAAATACTGTCACACATTCTACAAAGTCAGTTCTCCATTTTCGTCCTAATAAATTCATTCTTCTCTGTGGCATTTGATCTATTTATGTTTTCTTTACTGGAATACAGAAGCAGACTCAGTCCATCGCAATGTTCTCCTATCTTCTGACCATTTTCTTCTTCAACATGCTTCATTTTCTCTGTGGCATTTTAACAGAGAAGTTCCTTCACATCTTTTTTTATTTATTCTTCAGATTACCACCATGTGTGGATAGGGACAAAGCTCTGACCAGGGATACAAATGTTCTTTTGTTACCTCACAGGTGTCAGCAGTACATCCCTTATGGTCCCACATGTTTTTCTGTCATCATTCAAAGCTGGATCAAACTCATCACAATCCACATTTTAGAGTTGTTGGTTCTCTTGCCTCTCACTTCCTCCCTTTCCTTTCCCTTTCATTTGGTTCATCCCCACCGTATGTAACGATTATGGCTTATCACTTACACATCATTCTATATGAGACCTTCAGCCACGCTTCATAGCATCCACTACCTATATCGCATTTACTTAATACTTTGATTATGGCTTTAAACTATCTTTCCATCAATTGTAAAGTCAATTGCAGCTAAGGTCACATATGTCTTCATTTCATTTGGTTGTTTACATTCATTCATAATCTCCAACTAGTGTCAATACCTATCATGTTGCATGAATTTGGTCACTGAATATTTGTTCTATGCAGCTCAAACTGATACAGATTTGTTCGACCTCAATGGCAGAAAAATTGCAATTTAAATATAAATACTAGATTACTTAATGCTAAATTTTATACTCTATAATGCGTGTGAGAGATCTAATTTATGTTTTCATTGTTAGGCTTAATCATTAGTTTCACTTCTCAGAAGCACCAATTACTACACATCATTTCCATGTGCTTTTATCCTCAAAATGTAGTTGATTCTGATGCAGAAGACAAATAGGATGAAATATTTATAAAGTATAAAAAGAAGCAAAAAAATTACTTTGAATCTTCACTTGATTTATTTCTCAGACATTTATTCATATTTGATGGTTAATTTATGCATCAAAATTATTAAGTAAAATGCTAATTTTTAAATAATTCTATTTGATATGCAGATATTCTTGTAATGTCATTAAAATATGTGGACTTTGAGTAAATAAGAAACACTCCATCACATGGTGAGCTTCATACAATCAGACGAAGGATTTAGGTAGAAAAGTGCAGTTCTCTGAAGAGAAAAATCGCATCTTCTGCCTTAGTTGCAAGTCTTTAATTTCCACTCTTCTCAAGGATTACAATGTTGTTGACAGTTCTTCAGTATTGTCCTATCAGTCTCTAACATTAGCCTGTGTCCTATGGTAATTTGTATCTATGATGAATGTCAAAGTTAACACAGTAGGAGTAACAAATAGATCTCACCAAAACCTCTGAAATGTTACAACCTAGTCTGAAAACTGGCCTATTCACAGACTGACAGTGTTTAGTCCAGCTATATTCAAAGCTTGAACACTTAAGGCATTGAGGATAAATAATACAGAGGGGAGCCCATATAAGAAAAAAAAGGCACACATCATTTAAAAAGATGCTCTCTTAGCGTATGCCAAACTGGTCTTAAAAGCAAGCAAGCAAGCAAACGAACAAACAAACACCACTCCAGACTCTTAGCTGAGCACAAGAATGACAGGAATGTACCACAAAGGTCACTTTCAGCTTCTCCAGTAAATGAACAGTGCCTTTGTGTTATGTATGCATATGTACAAAGATCAGAATTCAGAGAAATTACCATCAAATGTTACTGCTGATGGATTGATGGATTTCATATCTTCTTTAGATGTTAAAACCACAGTTATCAACACAGGAAACAGCACAGGAAAATATCAAGGGATACATTTCTAACATTTGCTCCATCTGTGTATCTTCTTGTATTCTGTAGAATCACTGAGTTTTATTGACTAGCTCTCATTCTACATTTACTTGAACACCTAGATATAAACATCACATGTGATATACTGCATTAGGAGTAATCTCATACAATACCAGCAGAACAGAGGTTTTCAAACTTGTGCAAATGAAATTAATCATCATCTTGGGGAGGACATTGTTCAGAGTTTGCTAAGACACCACAGGATATAGTAAACTATCCTTCAGCCCAACCACAGTGAATTCCATTTGGCAGGGCTACACTTGTGTTGAAATGTTATAATACTCAGAGAAAAACATAAACAATAATTATAATGAACCCACCAATATGAAAGAGGTTACATGAGGACCATTAAACACATATGTTTACAGTGTGATAAAGTCTTGGAAGACAGAGAAAAGAAGGATGTTATCTCACCTGAAAAGTTGTCCTGCATAACACTGGAAGTTCATGTGGATTCACTGAAACACTCTTGCTTATTTTCCTGACTAAATCTAGCTTTCCTGAGACTGAGTTCTAGTTTCTGATTAATGTTCCTGCTCACCTTCATTTTATTTGCAGACACAGCCTCTGTACTCATCACCTCTACACCATCTCTGCACACATCTCACTGCCATCCCTGGGCCTCAATTTCCCAGCATCCCAGGGGAGTCCAGATCCTGTGTAAGTCATTAAGTAAGATGTAGTAATTACTTAGGACCTTTCTTGGTCCAATTTACTACAGGGATTCCTAGTGGAGACCAATTATGGATACTGATCACTATTTCCTTTTCTTAAGGGAAGGTAGAATTTAAAAATGACAACAGTGAAACTAATTAAAAATAGCACCAATAATAAAGGCAAAAAATCATAGATAGATGCATACTCATTCCATATTCAGATCATGAACATAGCTTCTACTTGACTAGAGCTCACTGTCTCAGCATGGAAAGGGAAGAAAGGTGACTGCACATCATCCCAAATTATCAGGAATTTTTCTGACTGTAAGTGACTTAGACTGTCTCACATACAACAAAAATTTTTGTGAACATCAGTCATTTTTATATTTTTGGATTTGAGGTTAGTCTTTAATTTTGAAGAGCCAGCCCTTCAGCCCATCCTATGGTGGTTTTTAAGCAGCATGAGATCATAGAGAACCACACACACTGGGAAACTTCCAAGGATAGCATGTCAATTTAACATGACAGACTAACTGCAAGAAAACATAGTGCAGATATACAACTTGATGAAAAAATTAAACTTCATTATGCAACATTTTATCAGTGCCAATATGTGAAAAGGGCAGGAATATGACAAGCAGATGGTATGTTTAGGGATTCCTTAACGGAATAGAGAATCAGTCTATTTTCTCATACCTGCTCACTCATTTTGCCTTCTTACCTCTCTATGAAAATGTTACTTTTACCTACTACCGCTACTATCCAACCAACCACCATATATGTGATTTTATTTCATAATGCTGTGTTCTATGAGTTTACCATTCATCATGGGTTTAAAGGTAGCATTTATAGTTTCTTCCTTCATGATTATTTCCCAAACTGGATTTATTGATCAGAGTAATTTCAGTACAAAATAATGAATTATAGACATTCAATCCCAGGTAATCTTGATCCTTATTGATCTAAATTTTATTGGATTTTTACAGATTATTCACTTTTGTATTTGTGCATAGAACTAGTACGTGGGACCTAAGATTTTATTCACGATTTTAGATATAGTGATACCTGCTCTGATTGTATAGAACAACCACATTTTACTTAATAATCAATTGATTTCAAATATTTCAAGAAGTATGATGGGTTGTTATCTGATGACATGAGAAGCAAAAGTGATTCTATGGTAGGTTCAAGGTCTGATTCACTTGTTCTTATGAATTGTGATGCTCACTAACATAACTATCACTAAATAGCCTAATATTTTCAGTGTCACTCAAGCAGTCTACAATGCAATTTAGAACCAATAATTCTCCAGAGTATTCCATGCCCCTTCACACACTTTTACCTCCAACCATCCACAGGCAATTACTCTCTAGTTTATGCTCTTACTGACTTTTCTATGCTTGATATTTATTGTTACTATGAGATACTTATGGTTGGATTCATTGTGTTCATATATTTTCAAGGTCTGTCTGTATAATTCTATGTGACAATAATTTATTTTTAACACCTACATAGTGTCATATACAGATGTGTCTTTGTTAACAGTGAATAAGGTCTCTTGCCAATTCTTATTAGCATTTGCTCTCTTGATGATAGTCTTTCTAAATTGAATGAAATGGAATTTCAAGTTAATTTTCATTTTGATTACCCTGGACTTGAGGAATGTTGAATAAATGAAAAACTGTATTGGTCATTGCTTATCTTCTTTTCAGAACTCTCCATGTAACCTTTTATCCATTTTTACATGGTTTATTATTTTGTTGTTCTTCATATTTTTGAGTTGTTTGTGTCTTCTGAATGTGAATTTCCTGTCAGGTGTGCACCTATCAAAGATTTTTCTCTTACTATGAAGGCTGTGTTTCTTTTCTTTTATTTCACTTGGTTTTTACATATTATTTTTATCTTTTCCTTACTCACTTTACATCCTGCTCACTTCACCCCTTCCAGTCACCCTTCCAACAATCCTTCCCCCTATCACCCCTCCACTTCTCCTCTGAGTAGGTGGTAGCCCATGTTGGTATACCCCATGTTGGTATATCAAGTCTCTGTGAGTCTATGTACATCTTTTCCCACTGAGGACATACCAGGAAACCTAGATAGAAGAATATATCACATAGACAGGCAGGAGCTTTTTGGACAGCCCCTGCTCTAGTTGTTCAGGACTCTAATGAAAACCAAGCCTTATATCTGCTACTTATCTGCAGGGAGGCCTAGGTCCAGTCCATGTATGTTGTTTAATTGGTGGTTCAGTCTCTGAGAGTCCCAAGGGTCCCAGTAAGGTGACTCTGTTGGTCTTCCTATAGAGTTTCTATCCCCTTAGACACCATAATCCTTCCTCTGTAAGTTGGAATCTCAAAGCTGTTTTGATTTTCATTTCTACCATAGACTAATGACTAATGTTCAATGCTTCTTGGCCATTCGCGATTCCTCTGTTGAGAATTCTCTGTTTAACTCTGTTCTATTTTTCAAAACTAGCTTCTGACTAATATAAATAAGTCTGCCCTGAACTTACTGGAGCATGTATCCTAACTACATTTTGGAGCATCTTCTGGGTATATGCCCAGGAGTGGTATAGTTAGGTCCTCAGGTAGTACTATGTCCAATTTTCTGAGGAACAGACAAACTGATTTCAAGAGTGGTTTTACCAGCTTGCAATCCCACCAGCAATGGAGGAGTTTTCCTCTTTCTCTACATCCTCTCCAGCATTTGCTGCCCACTAAGATTTTGATCTTAGCTTTTCTGACTGGTGTGAGGTAGAATCTCAAGGTTGTTTGGATTGGCATTTCCCTGATGATTAAGGATGTTGAATATATCTTTAGGTGTTTCTCAGCCATCTGGATTTCCTCTGTTGAGAATTCTTTGTTTAACACTGCACCCCATTTTTAATAGGGTTATTTGGTTTTCTGGAGTCTAACTTCTTGAGTTCTTTGTTTATATTGGATATTAGCCCTCCATTGGATGTAGGATTGGTAAAGATCTTTTACAATCTGTTGGTTGCCGCTTTGTCCTATTGACAGTGTCCTTTGCCTTACAGAAGCTTTGCAATTTTGAGGTCCCACTTATCAATTTTTGATCTTAGAGCATAAGCTATTGGTGTTCTGTTCAGGAAAATTTCCCCTGTGCCCTTGTGCTTCAGGTTCTTCCCCACTTTGTCACCTATTAGATTCAGTGTATCTGATTTATGTGGAGGTCCTTGATCCACTTGGACTTGAGCTTTTTACAGGGAGATAAGAATGGATTAATTTCCATTCTTCTACATGTTGACTGCAAGTTAACCCAGCACCATTTGTTCAAAATACTTTTATCTAATGGAAGGTTTTAGCTCCTTTGTCAAAGGTCCAGTGACCATAGGTGTATGGGTTCATTTCTGGGTCTTCAATTCTATTCTATTGATATATCTTCCCGTCCTCGTACCAATACCATGTACTTCTTAACACTATTTCTCTGTAGTATAGCTTGAGGTCAGAGGGTGATTCTACCAGAAGTTCTTCTGTTGTTGAGAACAGTTTTACCTATCCTGGTTTTTTTTGTTGTTGTTGTTGTTTTTTTTTTTTTTTTATTCCAGATAAAGGTTGAAATTGCTCTTCCTAACTCTATGAAGAATTGTAATAGGATTTGTTGATTTTGTTTGGATTTCCTCAGTATCTGTTGTTATGTCCTCCTTTTCATTTCTTATTTTGTTGATTTGGATACTGTCTCTGTTCCCTCTGGTTAGTCTAAGGGTTTATCTATCTTGTTGATTTTCTCAGAGAACCAGCTTCTGGATTTGTCGATTCTTTGTATAGTTCTTGTTTCTACTTGGTTGATTTCAGCCCTGAGTTTGATTATATTCTGCAAATAGTGATACTTTATAATAGTTATATTGTTGCTTCTACTTGGTTGATTTCAGCCCTGAGTTTGATTATATCCTGCAAATAGTGATACTTTATAATAGTTATATTGTTGCTTCTACTTCGTTGATTTCAGCTCTGAGTTTGATTATATCCTGCCGTCCACTCCTCTTGGGTATATTTGCTTCTTTTAGTTCTAGAGCCTTCAACTGTGCTGTCCAGTTCCTAATGTATGCTCTTTCCAGTTTCTTTTTTGAGGAATTCAGAGATATGGGTTTTCTCTTAGCACTGCTTTCATTGTGTCCCATAAGTTTGTATATGTTGTGCCTTCATTTTCATTAAATTCTAAAAAGTCTTTAATTTCTTTATTTCTTTCTTGACCAAGTTATTGTTGAGTAGAATGTCATTCAATTTCATTGAATGGGCTTTCTGTTATATTTGCTGTTATTGAAGGCCAGCCTTAGTCCATGGTGATCTGACAGGAGGCATGGAATTATTTCAATCTTTGTATATCTGTCGAGGTCTGTTTTGTGACCGAGTATATGGTCATTTTTGGAGAAGGTACCATGAAGATCTGAGAAGAAGGTATATTCTTTTGTTTTAGGATAAAATGTTCTATAGATATGAGTTTCACCAATTTGGTTCATAACTTCTGTTAGTTTCACTGTGTCTCTGTTAATTCTCTTTTCATGATCTGATTATTGATGTGATCAGGGTGTTTAAGTTTCCCACTATTATTGTGTGAGTTGCAATGTGCACTTTGATCTTTAGTAAAGTTTATTTTACAAATATTGGTGTCTTTGCATTTGGAGCACAGATGTTCAGAATTAAGAGTTGTTCTTGGTAGATTATCCCTTTGATGAATATGATGTGTCCTTCCTTGTCTTTGTTGATAACTTTAGGTTGAAAGTCAATTTTATTCTAAATTAGAATGGCTACACCAGCTTTTTTCTTGGGATAATTTGCTTGCAAAATTGTTTTCTAACCTTTTACTCTGAGGTAGTATCTGTCTTTGTGCCTGAAGTGAGTTTCCTGTATGCAGCAAAATTTTCAGTCCTGTTTATGTATCCAGTACTTTAATCTATATCTTTTTATTGGAGAATTGAATCCATTGATATTAAAAGATATTAAGGAAAAGTGATTGTTGCTTCCTTTTATTTTTATTATTAGAGCTAGAGTTATGTGTGTGTGGCTGTTTTGTTTTTGGTTTTTTAAAAGAAAATTATTTTCTTGCTTTTTTATTGGGTGTAGTTTCCCTCCTTTTGTAGGTGTTTTCCATTCATTATCATTTGAAGGGCTGGATTTGTGGAAAGATATTGTGTAAATTTGTTTTTTTCTTGGAACACCTTGGTTTCACCATATATGGTAATTTAGAGTTTTGCTGGGTATAGTTGCCTGGGTTGGCCTTTGTTTTCCCTTAGGGTCTGTATGACATCTGCCCAGGATCTTCAGGCTTTCATGTTCTCAGTCAAGAAGTCTGGTGTAATTTTCATAGGTCTGCCTTTATATGTAACTTGACTTCTTTCCCTTACTGGTTATAATATTCTTTCTTTGTTTACTGCATTTGGTGGCTTGATTATTATATGATGGGAGGAATTTTTTCTGGTCCAATCTATTTGGAGTTCTGTAGGCTTATTTTATGGTCATGGACATCTCTTTCTTTAGGTTGTGGAAGTTTTCTTCTATAATTTTGTTGAAGACATTTACTATCCCTTTAAACTGGAAATCTTAGCTTTCTTCTATACCTATAATCCTTAAGTTTGATCTCATTGGGTTCTTGATTTCCTGGATATTTTGGGTTAGAAGGCTTTTGCATTTTGCATTTTCTTTGACTATTGTGTCAATATTTTCTATGGTATCTTCTGCACCTGAGATTCTGTCTTCTGTCTCTTGTATTCTGTTGTTGATGCTTGCATCTATGACTCCTGGCTTCTTTCCTAGGTTTTCTATCTCCAGAGTTGTTTCCTTTGTGATTTCTTTATTGTTTCTACTTCCATTTTTAGATCCTGGTTGATTTTGTTCAATTCCTTTACCTGTTTGGTTATGTTTTCCTGTATTTCTTTGAGGGAGTTATTGATGTCCTTCTTAAAGTCTACTATCAGCATCATGAGCTGTGATTTTAAATCCAAATCTTGCTTTTCTGTTGTGTTGGGGTATTCAGGACTTGCTGTTGTGGCAGAATTGGGTTCAGATGGTGCTATGTTGCCTCGGTTTCTGTTGTTAACATTCTTGTATTTGTCTTTCACCATCTGATTGTCTCTGGTGTTAGTTGGTCCTGCTTTCTCAGGCTGGAGCTTGTACCTCCTTTGTGCCTGCAATCCTGTCTCAGCACCCCTAGGAAACCAACTCTCCTATGGCACAGAGGGTTGTGTCTCAGCCCATTCCTGGGTGCAGACTGAGCCTGGAAGGACCCTGTACCAGCTGTTTTCCCACTCCTGTGTTCCCTGCAAATCCAGGAGTCAAAGCACTCCTTGGAGACCAGTTATTCCCTAGCAGGACCAGTGCACAGAGGGCTGTGGCTAAGCCCAGCTCCTGGGTGCAGATTGATCCTGGAAGGACCCTGTTCCAGTCGCTCTGCCATTCCTGTGTTCCCTGCACTACTGGCTCAACCATCCTGCACAGTCACTGATCAGAAAATGGTGGTTTTGCCTCCAAACATAGGAGTCAAAGCACTCTCTGGAGACCAGTACTCCCCTGACAAGACTGGCACACAGACACCTGTGAAGCAGTCCAGCTCCTTGGTGCTGGTGGAGCCCAGAAGGACCCTGTCCCAGCTCCTCTGCCACTCCTGTGTTCCCTGTGCTCGTGAGCATACCAGCCTGCAGAGTCACCAGAGAGAAAATGAGGCCCTGACTTATAATATCCTATCACATCAGAGTAATACAAACTCCGTTATCCAAGTAGGTTTTATTTTGAAATCATCAGAAGTGATTTTAACCATTTTGGATAAACTTCCTCTTAGGAGTTACCCAATTTTCTAAAGAATCTGATGACCTATAAATTTAAATATAGCTCAGTTCATTTACCATAGTAAATGAGTTTTTATTGTTATTAATTAAAATTATAAAATCTGAATTGAATGATAAAAATTAATATTTGAATAAAATTCCCTTGTGATTTCACTCACATCAAATTTTAGAGGCACCAACTTCAGTGATTCCATTTTTGCATTTTAACATTTATTTATTTATTTATTTATTTCAGTTTTTAAAATCTATTTGGAATATTAAACATGATAGAAGTAGAAAAATCTTTTATGAAGTTCTCTGTGAAAAGAAATTAGGTAAAGTCCTGATTAAACAAAAAAAGTTCCATCTCCAAGGAAGAATGCTTAGCGTAACTGTGGCTTCATAAAATGAAATGGGTAGTGTTCTTTCTGTTTATACTTTGTGGAAAAGTTTGAAGAGTATTGGTATTAGGTCTTCTTTAAAGGCATGCTAGAGTTCTGCACTAAAACCATCTGATTCTGGGCTTTTTTTGGTTGGGAGACTTTTAATGGATGCTTCTATTTCTTTAGGGATTATGGGATAGTTTAGATGGTTTATCTTATCCTCATTTAAATTTAGTATTTGGTATCTGTCTAGAAAATTGTCCATTTCATCCAGATTTTCCATTTATCTTAATTATAGGCTTTTGTAGTAGGATCTGATGATTTTTTTTGAATTTTCTGTTTCTATTGTTTTATCTCCCTTTTCATTTCTGATTTTGCTAATTTAGATACTGTCTCTGTGCCCTCTGGTTAGTCTAGCTAAGGATTTATCTATCTTGGTTTTCTCAAAGAACCAGCTTCTGGTTTTATTTGTAAGTTTGTGTATTTTGTGCTGTCATTTTCATTAAATTCTAAAAAAAAGTCTTTAATTTATTTCTTCCCTGAACCAGTTATGATTGAATAGGACATTGTTCAGCTTTCATGTTTATGTAGGCTTTCTGTTGTTTTTATTGCTATTGAAGACCAGAATTAGTCTGTGGTGATTTGATAGGATGCATGGGATTATTTCAATATTCTTGTATCTGTTTAGGCCTGTTTTTTGATTCATTATATGTTCAATTTTGGAGACAGTACCATGAGGTGCTACAAAGAAGGTACATTTTTTGTTATAGGATAAAATGTTCTATAGATATCTCTTAAATCCATTTGGTCCATAATTTCTTTTAGTTTCAATATGTCTCTGTTTAGTTTTTGTTTTTATGATCTTTCCATTGATGAAAGTGGGGTGTTGAAGTCTCCCACTATTATTGTGAGCAGTGTAATGCGTGTTTTGAACTTTAGTAGAGTTTCTTTTATGAATGTGGGTGCCCTTGCATTTGTATCAAATGCAAGATGTTCAAAATTAAGATTTCTTCTTGGTAGATTTTTTTCCTTTTATGAGTATGAAGTGTCCTTCCTTATCCTATTCAGTAACTTTTGATTGAAAGTTGCTTTTATTCAATATTAGAATGGCTATTCCAGCTTTTTTTCTTGGGACCATTTATTTGGAAAATTGTTTTCCAGCCCTTTACTCTCAGGTAGTGTCCATCTTTGAAACTGAGGTGCATTTCCTATATGCAGCAAAATGCTGGGTCCTGTTTATATATACAATCTGTTTATCTTTGTCTTATTATTGGGGAATTGAGTCCATTGATGTTAAGACATACTAAGGAGGCAGACCCGGAACTCTGGTGAACCTACCTAGAGGTTATCTAGACATCTGCCTCCTCCATCCCCAGTGCCTGTGTCTGGCAGAGTCATTGTGAGAAGAAACAATTCTTTACCACCACTGGAGACTAAACCAATCCTCACTGCTCTAACGTTCTGAAGAAGCCAAATGAAGGAGAGGGAGATGGATACTCAACTGTCACATCAAAGGAAGCAGCATTATTCTAGCAGCATCCATTCTTGTTTAAACTTTCCGCTGTTATAGATTTGAGGTTACATGATATACTTTGTGCTTATAACTGATGTAGCTGAGGAATTGGTATTGAATTATAGCATCAACAGAACAGAAAATGTGATTTATTTTATGCATGTCAATGACCTGTTCTTGTTCTACAGAGAATGTAAATTGGAAGTCAAACACCCTTTGTATTCCAAAATAGAGTCTCAAAACATTTTGTAATTTTCATTTAAATAGTTAAGAGGCTTGGAGCTATTAGTTAATCTATCTTCCAAAACTATTTAATATAGCACTGAGTGAATGATGCAAGTTGTCAATAGATGAGTGATAAACTAGTATCTCTCTTAGTAACTGATTTATTTTTTCTTCAATAAAGGTGCATAAATCAAAAAAAGACATTTTAAGGAATAGTGATTTTTGCTTCCTATTATTTTGGATGATATTTTTATGTTTCTGTGACTTTCTTCATTTGGGTTTGTTGAAAGATTATTTTCTTGCTTTTTCTAGGGTGTGGTTTCCCGACTTGTATTTGTGTATTCCATCTATTTTCCTTTGTAGGGCCGGATTTGTGAAAAGATACTGTGTAAACTTGTTTTTGTCATGGAATATCTTAGTTTCTCCATCTATGGTTATTGAGAGTTTTGCTGGGTATAGTAGCTTGGGCTGGCATTTGTGTTCTCTTAGGGTCTGTATAACATCTGCCAGGATATTCTAGCTTCATTTTTTTTTTCATTTTTTAAAATTTGTTTATTTATTTATCCATTCATTGATTCATTGATTGATTGGTTCATTCATTCATTCATTCATTCTCTCTCCATATTTCATCGCCCCCCTTATCTACCCTCTGACAGTTCCACATCATATATGTCCTCCCTAACACCCTTTCTCCACAAGGATGTTCCCACCCCTACCCCACCTGATTTGTAAACTTCCTGGGGCCTCCAGTCCCCCAAGGGTTAGGTACATCATCCCCCAGTGAACACAGACCCGGTTGCGTCCTTTACTGTGTCTGTGCTGGTGGCCTCTTATCAGCTGGTTTATGCTGTCTGTTTGGTGGTCCAGTGTTTGAGAGATCTCAGGGGTACTGATTAAATGAGACTGCTGGTCCTTCTACATGGTCCCCCTTCTCCTCAGCTTCTTTCAGCCTTCCCTAATTTTACAAGGGGCAGCTGCTTCTGTCCTTTGGTTGGGTGCAAGCATCTGCATCTGAGTCTTTCAGCTGCTTGTTGGATCTTCTGGAGTGCAGTCTTGTTAGGTCCCTTTTTTGAGTGATCCATAGCCTCAGTAATAACACCAGGCCTTGTGATCTCCCCTTGAGCTGGATTCCACTTTGAACCTGTCTTTGGACCTTCTTTTTCTCAGGCTCCTCTCCATTTCCATCCCTGTAATTCTTTCAAACAGGAACACTTATGGGATGCCCCCTGCCTCGTTTGATGCCCTGTCTTCCTGCTGGAGGTGGCTCTATAAGTTCCCTCTCCCTGCCGTCAGGCATTCTAGCTAAGGTCCCTTCCTTTTAATCCTGGGAGTCTTTCACCTCCCAGGTCTCTGGTGCATTCTGGACTGTCCCCACAACCTCTTATTGCCTGTTTTGCTTCTTTCAGCTGGCCCCCCAGGCTTCTCTCATTTTCCATCACCCAATACTAGATCAGATTCCCCTCTCTCCCCTGACATCCCCGCCCCTGTCCACTTTACCTCCCAGGTCCCTCCCTCTCCCCCACTTGTGATTACTTTTTTTTCCCTCCCAAGTGGGACTAAGGCATCTTCACTTAGGGCCTTCAGCTTGTTGACCTTTTTTCTGAGTTCTATGAACAGTATTTTAGGTATTCTGTGCTTTTTTGGGCTAATATCCACTAGTTTGTGAGTACATACCATGCATATCCTTTTGTGTCTGAGTTGCCTCATTCAGGATGACATTTTCTAGTTCCATCCATTTGCCTGCAAAACTCAGGATGTCTTCTTTCTAAATAGCTGAGTAGTATTACACTGTGTAAATGAATCACATTTTTCTGTATCCATTCTTCTGTCATGGAACATCTAGTTTGATTCCGGTTTCCGGTTATCACAAATAAGGCCACTATGAACAGAGTGGGACATGTGTCCTTGTGGCATGATGAGGCATCTTTTAGGTATATTCCTAAGAGTGGTATACCTGTGTCTTCAGGTAGATCTATTTCCAATCTTCTGAGGAAACTCCAGATTGATTTCCAGAGTGGTTGTATCAGTTTGCAGTCCTGCCAGCAGTGGAGGGGTGTCCCTCTCTCTCCCCACATCCTCTCCAACATGTGCTGTCACTTGAAGTTTTGATCTTAGCCATTCTGATTGGTTTAAGAAGGAAGCTCAAGGTCATTTTGATTTGCAATTCGCTAATCTCTAAGGATTTTGCACATTTCTTTAAGTGCTTCTCAAACATTCGATGTTCGTCAGTTGTGAAATCTCAGTTTAGTCCTGTACCCCATTATTTGGTCAGGTGTTTTGATTTTTTGGTGATTAGCTTAATTAGTTCTTTATATATTTTAATACTAGTCATCTATTGGATACGGGGCTAGTGAAGATTTTTTTCCCAATATGTGGGTTGCCAATTTTTTTTTTTTTTTACTGACTTTGTCCTTTGCCTTACAGAATCATTATTCAAGAAATAGGATAGAGACAAAATGAAGACTAGGAACAGAAGAACTCAAGATGTATGTGTTCCTACTGAAGATCATATGTAGAATTAAGTAGAGATGTTCTCTAGGAAATTGAAAGGTCCAGAGGCAGATCTGGCTTCACAGGGAAACAATGATGAAGTGTGTGTGTGTGTGTGTGTGTGTGTGTGTGTGTGTGAGTGTGATCAACAGAGCATAAAGAACTTGGTTTGTGTGTCACCTACCAAGGACAACTGAGAAAATAAGGGACCAGGGTTATTTCATGCCATAGTGAGGCAAAGAATATAAAAAGTAAGAATTGGCCTATAATCACAGTCATGCTCACTCATCGCCCCTCCGTGTGAGATGAAAAGTCAGTGAAATTCTTATTCTTTAGTCTGTGAAACAGAACCTTCTCTACCTCCCTGAGATGGTCACAAAAGTAAAATAAAGTCAAACACTAGAAGCAGTTGTTTTATAAAGTCATAGGAGGAACATAGGAGGAACTAAAACAAGTGGTGTGAAATGAAACTGTGTCTGGCATGTATTGTATGAGAGAAGAATCTATTTTCTATAACTTTAAAAAGAATGTAAGGAATAGAATCTGATAAAACATTCATTCTTCCCTTATGATTTTCTAGAACCACATATTCAAGGCTTAGGATGGAATTACTGAGTCACCAAGGTCCCTTTCCTTAACTACTTTGTAAACCTTCCTTTTGCAAATGGGATTATTATGCAGTATGTTCTTGTATTTGGGTCCTGTTTGAAGGATACATCTTGTAGTATTAATATCAATGTATTCACTAAATTTTAAGGAAATATCCCAGTGTTGCCATTATAAAGATACTTTTTTTTCTTGATAAGGACTCTTATAAGGGCCCCGTTTATATCTTTGTTCCTCAGGCTGTAGATGAAAGGGTTCAGCATGGGAGTCACCACTGTGTATATCATGGCCATGGAAGCCTCATTCACTGTAAAGTTATTAGCTGATGGGCATAGGTAGAAATCAATAATTATTCCATAGAACAGTGAGACCACAGACAGGTGGGAACCAGAGGTGAAAAACACATTGTGGATGGCCTGAGTAGATGAGAGCTTTAGAATGGAGAAGACAATATGTACATCAGACACAACAATGAGTAAGAATGGGATGACCATAAGGGATCCTCCCAAGAAAAATATCATGTTTGTTTATATAAATATCAGAGCAGACCAAGTTGAGCAGGGCAGATATGTCACAGAAAAAGTGGCAGATCACATTGTCCTCACTGAATGACAATCTAGCCAAGAGTAGAGTGTGCAACATGGAATTCAGTATAGTAAACACCCAGGACAGCAGCATCAGACACAGCAACACAGAACTTGGCGCTCATGATGCTGGTATAGTGAAGGGGAAGGCAGAGGGCCACATAGCGGTCATAGGCCATGATCACAAAGTTGATCAGATTTTTCCAGTTTCATAGAGGAGAGACTTTTGTAGTTTGACCAAATAACTTTTTTTTAAATAATCCTCAGTTTCTGTTGTTATGTCTTCCTTTTCTATTATGATCTTGTTAATTTGGATACTGTCTCATGGGTTTTTATTGGCTAAGGGTTTATCTTTCTTGTTTATGTTCTCACAGAACTAGCTTTTGGTTTTGTTGAATCATTATATTGTTCTCCTTGTTTTTAATAATCAATTTCAGTCCTGAGATTCACTATTTCCTCTTGTCTACTCCTCTTGAGTGTGTTTGCTTCTTTTTGTTCGAAAGATTTCAGGTGTGATGTTAAGTCCCTAGTGGCAGCAGGCCTCCTGGGAAGCATGCACAGCTGTTTCCAGGGAGTGGAGTGCCTCAATTGCAGGTAGAGTTGTGGACTGGAAAATGGGGTTCGGAAAGGATGGGGCAGACCTCAAGGCTGCTGGACTTGCTGTTGGTCCAGTAGGTGGGGAAACTGTGGTGTGGGTATTTCACCTGGTTCTGGGTTTGGACAGGCCTCCAGGGAATCAGCTAGAGCTGTGGGCTGGGGAGTGGTGTGCAGATCCTCCTTTGTAGGCAAAGGTATGGACCTTAACCTCTGGGATGGAGTTCAGAAATGATGAGGAATACCACAGAGCTGTTGAGATTTCCAGCAGGCACAACAGACAGGTGACTGGGGCATGTGAAACTCACCTGGTTATCCCAGGTGTAAGTAGGACTCCTGGGAGGCAGGAAGAGAGGTGGGCTGAGGAATGGAGTACAGATCTGCTGGGTCTTTTATTAGAATATTTTAAAATTATATTTGTATATTTCCATGTGCCAAAAATGAATTATTTTGCTGCCAAATATGTCATTGTACATATATGTACAAAATATATGTCATTGTACACACATGCCATCGTTATTTACATTATCATTGGTTGATGGTTCTTTCCACCTATGAACAATGACATGTAGTGCTTCTGTGATATATTAATGTATAATCTTTTGTTTGAGTAAATTATTGTAGAGATGCATCTAGTCATTTTGTGATTTTACATTAAAAGGTTTTTGATTATTAATTTTTAGCTCATTTTAAATTAAAAAGTAATAGTGTTTCCTATAACATGCATTCTGTTTTTCTTCTACATCTCTCCTGTAAGGCCTCCATTCTCCCTTCTCAGCAATAATCTTTTAGAATTTTTGTAATGTATACACAATCCCACATTAGATGCAAACACATAATAATTATTAATGGGGGGCTGGAGAGATGACTCAGTGGTTAAAAGCACTGGCTGTTCTTCCAGAGGTCCTGGGTTTAGTTCCCAGCAATCACATGGTAGATCACAAACATCTATACTAGGATCTGATGCCACCTTCTGGCATGCAGGTGTACGTGCATATACAGAAAATACATCTTTAAAATAATTATTAATGGAAATGAGGAAATGGTTCTTTGAGTGGTTAGGAGGGCTTGCTTCTCTTGCAGAGGATTCAGATTCCTTTCCCAGAACCAATGAGGCAGCTCACAATCATTTGTAATTCCAATTCCTGAATATTCAATACCCTGTGTGGGCTCCAGGCTTGCTGGTACTGCCTCATTTAAATATGAATAGGAAAATTTCCTATTCACATAATTTTAAAAAAATAGTCCATTGTGAATAAGGGCACCTTGCCAAAGGTGGTAAAATTTGTTTTCTTGATGATGGTCTTTCTTACCAGAGGGAAATGTAGTTTCCATTTTGATTGCCCCGGTCATGATGAATGTTAAATGCTTTAAACCATGCATGCTAGCCATTATATGTCTTCACTTGAGAAGTCTCCATGTAGCTCCCTTTGCCCATATTTATGGTGCTCTAGGCTTAGATACAGTGATTGCACTGGATATGCAGCAGCTAAGTGGACATGCTACAGTCACATGTTCTCTGCATTTTGGACATATTTTAAAGACTATATTCATAGTATTTAAAAGTTGCAGAATGAAAAAGAAAGGGTTCTATTGTAAGGAGTGAGATCTACAAGGCTATACTTATGTCTGGGTACAAGCATAAGTATTTAGAATACAATTAGAAACTATGTTAGCTTAGGAAAATGGAAATAATAGCTTCTCCTATAGGGCTGGTTAGATTAGCAGTACCAGGCATTTTCTTCCTATTGATTAGTCTGCAACTGCGATTAGACAGCTGTCGGTTCCTCCCAAGATAAAAGTGCCAGTATAGCCACTAGTGAAACCTTACCATGTTGTTCATTGTTGTGGCACATAAAACTTACAATAGTGTGAATATTGATTGTTTCCCTCTCTGGCATCTTGCATATCATCTTCCAGTTCTATAAGGGCTAATCCTCAAGGAGGGGCTTCTGATTAATTTACAACTCAACTTTTCTTGTGTGGTGTCTTCATCATTAAGATCTTATTTTCAAGTTCTATCTGGACAGCAAGGGCAAGGACAATAGCCTGTATTGTTTTGGGTTTTTCCTGGACTAAGCTAATGTACATCTGGAAGATATATATATATATATATATATATATATATATATATATGTGTGTGTGTGTGTGTGTGTGTGTATGCATAGATAGATAGATGATACATATATACTACATATATACTACATACATACATACATACATACATACCAGTTAAAGTCTTCCCCTGTTTATCCCCTTTCTTCCTTTACAGCATTCATGACCTAATACTGACAACAAAACCTCTAGGGTCCAAAGGAGCCCTTATTTGCTATTAGTAGATTTGAAAACTAGTGTAGACACAGTAGAAAATACTACAGAGAGTCACAGCATCCATAGATCTCTCCTCTGAGCCAGCCGCACCACTCCTTCCCATGTGCCTGAGGGAATCGATATACCACTTCAGACATACTTGCTTAGCCATATGCATTGCATCTCTATTCACTATAGCTGGAAAGAAAATCAGCCTAGATGTCCTTCAACTGGGAGATGGACAATTAAATTGTGCAGAAATGCAATTCTATTCAGTTGAAATAAATGAAATCATGAAACTTGTATATAAATGCATGAAATTGGAAAACATTATGCAATATGCTGTTTTTTTCTTATTTTTGGATTCTAGCTCTGAATACTTAGATTTGAGTATATAATGTCAATAATCAGCATAAGCCATGAAAACAGAAAGGGACCATGGGTTAGAGGAAAAAAAACTGAGCAAAAACCTAGTTTTGGTTTCTTCCAATGTATTATTTTTGTAGATAATTGTAAATCTTTATTATTATCATCATTCTTCCTCTGCACAGCTGTTGTTGGGATATAGGAGGGCTACTGCTTTTTGTGTGATGTTTGTTTTGTATCATGCACTTTACTGAAGATATTTACATGTTCTAAGGCTCTTATGGTGGAGTCTTTAAATTCTTTTATTTATAGAATGTTATTTTCAAATAAAGAGACTTTGACTTTTTTGTATGTATGCTTTTTCTTTTCTTCTATTCTCTAATTGTTCTAGCTAAGACTCTCAGTGCTGTACTGAATAAGAGTGAAAGTAGACATCTTTGCTTTGTTTCTGATTTCAGTGGGAATGGTTTGTGTTTTTTCCTCTCAAGAGAATGTTAGCTATAGCTTGACCAATTATAGTACTTATTATAAGTTTCCTTGAATCCGTGTTTTCATCAAGGCTTTAACCATAAAGGAATATTGGTATTTGTTAATAAGTTTTGTTTCGGCATCTAATGAGAGGGTCATTTGACTTCTGGCCTTGAACTCATTTGTGTGATATAGTATATAGTGATTTGCATATATAGAATCATCTTTACAAATCTAGTAAGTAGCTACTTGATCATAGTGAATACTTTTGATATATTGTTAAACTCACTTTTCTAGTATTCTATTGATAATTTTTTTTTTTGCATCTGTGTCTGCTATAGAGATTGGCCTATAATTTTCCTGCTTTGCTTTATGATTTTCTGATTTTTCTAGTCAAAAATTTTTGTTCCTTCAAAGTATTGTTTTGCAAAGCAGGTTTTTTATTTTCATGTCATCCTATTTTGATATGTGTGTACATGCACATGCACACATACACATACACACACTCAAGTTTCTGTGATTGCACTTGTGTGTGCATGCATGCAGAGGCCAGAGGAGAATCTGCACTACATTCCTCAGGTGATGTTCAACTTTCTTCATAGTGAGATAGGGTCTCTCTCTGGAGTGGAACTAAGTAGTCTAGGCTGGCATAGATGTAAACCCAGGCTCCTCTGTTCTTTATCTGTCCAACACAGTTATTGCAGATGGCTATATCCATATATTTTTTTGTATGCAGGTTCTAGGGACTGAATTTAGAACCTCATCCTCATTTAGTAAAACTTTTACTAACTTATTCATCTCCCTAAACTTCTCTTCTTGGGCTTTTTACTTATGTTTGGAATCAAGTCTAAAAGCTCAGTGTTTGAAGTAGTACTACTTAGATTTTGTTTCTCATGTTTCCTGTTTATGGACTGGATTGGATTTATGTGTAATCTAATTTTAGAGTAGTATAATGGTAGGCTATTTGAAAACCACTGAAATAATTGTAAATGCTTTTACATAAAGTAATTGGCTTCTTTTACCTAGGGTCTCAATTTGTGTGAATAGAGCTTTCCACAGAATTCTTTTGTTACTCTTTAACTTTTCTTGGTATGTAGAGCCTGCCTCCTCTTCCATTTTTCATCCAGATGATTTATGCCTTTTTTCTTCATTTCTTAGCTTGGCTATTGACTTTTAAAAAATCACTCTGTTTAAAGTACCAGATTTTGGCTTTATTGGCTTCATTGATACTTGGTTTTGTGTTTCAACTAATTCCCTTCACCCTCAGTGTGTGTGTGTCTGTGTGTGTGTGTGTGTGTGTGTGTGTGTGAGAGAGAGAGAGAGAGAGAGAGAGAGGATCTTTTTCTGCTTCATTTGAGACCCTTTTCTTTTTCTAAGTTCCTAACACAATTAACTTTATATCTTTTTTTTTTTTTACAATATTTGTATTTTGTGGCATATCCTTTCATCTAACTTTTATGTGTACTCTTTTCCCAACAATATTGATGTTTGTCTTTTTCTCTGTAGCATCTTTAAAGTATTTTTATGCCAGAGTCCAACTCCCGGTGGTGGTCAGGGGCTGAAGCAGGTGGAGGCAGGAGTGTTGAAGGAGGGCATAGACACAGGAAAGCTTTTAGTTTCATGAGAAGCAGGACAGAAAGAAAGCATATCTCAACATTGCTTGACCTACTCTGACAGCCTGCGTGTCTCACAGGCTTGATTTATACATAAAATAATTTCCTCATAAACTTTAATCATTATGGAATGTCTTAGGGTGCCATCATTTTTGGTTACATAAAACATAAAAGAAACAATGTGAGCAAATAGCAAATTTTGTGAAAATTAATAATTAACATGATAAATCAGATCTCTTTTACCTGTGTTTTATCCTTAAGTTTAGTCTCAGAAAGTCTTGCAGTTACAAAAATGTTAGACAAAATATCTTTATTTAAGTTTGACTAAATTAATAAACCAGAAGTTATTTCCTACTACCTGCTATATCAAGCTTATCTTGTATTGTTTTATTAACCAGAATATTTAATCTTTCTACAGTAATTCAATCTCTCAATTCTTGTTTAATTCTTCCTTTTTCTCTTCTAACATTTTTTTATATTTGATATAAGACAACCATCCTTTCTTTTGACTTTTATAGTACAGTGTGGCCCTTTTAGCAACACAAGTATTACTTAAACAAGGGCAACCATCTTTATTTTTCTACAAGACCAGAAAAAGTCCTGATCTGATAAACCTTATCAGGCAGCTAGCCAAAATGTTTCTCTGTGTCTTCATCATAAACCCTTGTTTCAAAATGATCTCTATCTTTATTACAATCCTATAAAGTGTAAAACAACATCTGGATTTTTAGACCTACTTGCTTTGCCTTCAGGAGGGTACCAAGGTTTGTCATTAATTGTATAATGAAAATTTTGTCTACCCATACTAGTCTTATATTTCTGAGGCTGCCCATGTTAGAGTCCGTCGGAAGACCCCCACTCAATAAGATCACAGAGACCGGAATCGCTGCAATCCACAAGAGGTTTAATGTCCCAATGTACATTGAGGCCCCCCAGCAGGCAGGCTAGAGGAGACCCCCAGTTCACCTGGCATATACTTTTTATAAACATTTTGGTGGGGTGTTCAGCAATCACCTGAGTTGGACGACTGCGATTGGCTACCCTGAGCAACATTTAAAATTATTGGTCAACTCGAATGGGGAGGTAGTCTCTGCCATTCGGCCCTGCCCTGCCCTGCCCACCTTGTGGTATTCGTGGTATTTCCTGGCTTTGTCTCTTTCTTTTGCTGAGTCACTTCCCTGGATAGCTTCACCCTGTTGGGGGGCCGGCCTGCTATTTCTGAGAGGCTTTTCACACCCATACATAGAAAAAGTGACATGAAAAGTTAATTCAGTTAGGATTTTTCAGCTCCTGGAATTTTCTTAAGTTTTTCTTTAATGTTTTTTCCCTCAAATCCTGTGTTTGATGCTTATTAATTCTACTTAAGTAATAAGTCCTATGGAAGACTCAATTTCTTGCATAGATAATCTCTCAGGGAACTACCATTAGTTTTATTCTTATTGACATCAGCTTTTATATAAATTGTTACATTATTCCAGGCCTTGCCTTTGGTGAGGAATTCAAATATTAAGCATGTCAGAAACATAAGCAAAAGTTGCATAGCAAATTTCCACCAAGGGCAGTGACGGGTTAGGCCAGGCCATTCAAATGTTGGAATGTTGTCAAACAGTGCCTGCTGGGGGCTTGGCATCACCAGAGAAGCACAAAGCAATGTGGGAGTGGGGCAGGGCATTTAGCTCAGTGGTAAAGTAGCTATCCAGTATGCCCAAGGACCTAAGATCTACCTGCAGGTGAAGGAAAGAGAAGAAAATGAAGTAAACACAGCAAGGTTTGAAATCCTTCCAGTGACACTCTCTGATTGATTTCAATTGCTGCTGTCTCCATTTTGCTTATGTTATTAGTGTAACACTCCTAGTAGTTTACTAGTTGGCTGTTTTATTTGGTTTCAACGGGAAGAACAATATAGGTAAAATTATGCAGCTATTTTCTTAGAGTTATTATTCTGTGAATGAGTGGTTCTATATTTGATTGATTGAGGCCTAGAAGCAGAGATTTTAAGACAGAGGTCAAGTGTCAAGCTTGCTGCTTCTGACCTAATGAACTTTCTGATAGTTGTGACTTGTGCTTCATTTTTTTGGGGAGGGAGTCAGTGAATAGATTTTTTTTATCACTCTATTAAAAGGACCAGCTTTCAACTTCATTGCTTTTTTGATATTTAGTCTTCAATTTCAACTGATTCCTTCTTTGGGTGCAAAAGTATTCATTCATTCATTTGTGTCTAATTTCTTTTAGTATGCTTCCTTTGAGTTTAAAGCATTCTTCTTTTCCCAAGTTCCTAGAACAATTAATTTTAGATACCTTTTCTTTTTCTATGTATTCTGTGGCATGAATTTCTCTTTGAATTCTATGTTTTCATGTTGCTCAACAATTTTGATAATTATAATTTTTTCTCTGTATATAGTTCAAAGTATATTTAAGTAATGGAAACTTGACAATTTTTATCATGGTTTATCAATGAAGAACAAGAAAAATAACTAAACTATTTATATATTGAGGAATATGTGATTAGCTAGCAACATCATAGGATGTAAATCTGAAAGTACATATTGAAATACTGCCCAATAAATATTTTGTTATTAACTTTATAAGAACATAAAACTTTATTCCTCACACAGGCAAATATTTTTCAACACATGAGAAAATGCTTGAAAACAAAGATCATACCAAATTCTATATCATGATCTTTTCTTCTACCAATATTTGTCTAAACGAAGCACAAATTTGTCTATATTAGGCATAATAAAGATTAACAGGAACTAATAATAGCAATTAGTTATAAAAATTTACCATGTAAAGCCATTTAAAGGCTATTTATTTCTCTCTCTCTCAGAAACATTAACTGTAATACATTTACCTTTGTATTTAAGATCATGAGAACTTACAATGCCTATGACACATGAAGAAAGTTTAAGGACACAGGTTATCACCTGTGATATAGCTTTCAGCTGCTCTGCAAGCCCTGTTTGATATGCCCTGCATGATGCTTAACAAGACAGGAGTTAATTTGATACTCTACATGGCAGAAGGGCATGTCACATCAAGGAGAGCTGATAAAATGGGGAAATACTAGACTAAATACTTATTCAGATCTCTTGCAGGATGGAGACTGAGAAAATCCAGTTTTCATCATACTGCCCAGGATGGGGTATTATTTAAAAGTAGGAACTATTAATTTGGGGCATTTTTCCATTTAATACTGTCCATTTTCCATTTAATGACTGCAATTAAGTAGAGTAAGATGAAATTGAAGTCTTTGTCAAGGAAGAATCAGGGAGAAAGTCACTAAAATGCCCTATATACTCATATGAAGCTGCCAAGGTAAGCATTTGTTTTGACTTGTGCTTTGAATGTTCAGGTCGACCACTGCAGGAAGTCATGCTTTGTGGGACTATCAGTCAATTGGTCACATTGCATCCACAGGCAGGAAACGTATGTATATGCTTTTCATTAACTACTACTTTGTGTGTAAAACCTATGTTTTCATAAATGGAAAATACTATCTTGATATACCATTTTCTTGGTCTGTGAGGTTTAATTTTGTCAAGATTTCATCTCTTCAAATACCAATCTCAGTGGTCAACAAAATGCAAGCACAGTGCTGACAAGATTTATTGTGTTCAAATTGATTGTGAGCCTAAAAATTCACATGGTATGCAACTAAAAATTTAGTTTTTCACATTGTATCTATCCATTTATATTGAAAAATAGGTTTTTCCTGTCCTGATTATGATTTTCCCTCTGTCTCTTTCTAGATACTCCTCACAATTCAACTCCATAACTTTATTCTCTCTCTTATTAGAAAAGAAACAGAAAAGTTTACAAAAGGAAGCTAAAGCTGAAGTACAAAAAGCACATAAACTTGCACAAACCTCAAACCCAAAGAAACACAATCAGAAAAAGAATATAAAAAAAGATTAATAATGTAAAAAAAAGTCTCAAACAAAGCATTCTGAATGAAGGCAATGGGAAATACTATTGAGTTTGATTTGGTTGTCTATGAAATAAAATAGATTATGAGAATAGACTGTGGATAGATGAGAGAGAAGTGGAAGGGCTCTGGTGGCAGGATAGGAATGAGAGAAGAGAATACAGGGGAAGACAGCTGTAATTGGGGTCATTCAGAGGAATTTGTAGAAACCTAGTGCATTAGAAACTTCCTGGAATCTCTAAGGTGACCCTAGTGAGGACTCCTAGTGAAAGAAGCTACGGAATCTAAACTGGCCATCTTTATAGCCAGGCAATGTTCTCAGCAGCAGATTGGAATGATTGCAGACATACAGCCAGAGATTATGCAGTGAGATTGTATGTAAATTAGAGATCTATATTTGATCCCATCTCTCAGAGATAAGGGAAACCCATGGAAGAAGGGGAGGAAGGATTATAGAATCAGAGGGTGTTGATGACACTACGGGATCATGACCCACCATATCAACTAAGCAAGCTCACATGGGCTTACAGAAATTGAAATGAAGGCATGGTGGTTGCATGGATCTGCACCAGGGTCTTTGGGTACAGGTTAGTGCCTTTAGCTTGTAATTTTTGTTGACTCTGAACTGTAGGTTGATCTTTGACTCCTTTGCCTGCCCTTGGGATTCCTTTTCTCCTATTTGAGTTTCTGTGTCCAGGTTAATATGAAGGCTTTCACCTTGTCTGACTGTATCTTGTTTTGTCAAGTTTGGCTGTTGTCTCTTGGAGGCCTGTTCTTTTTTAAAATAGAAATGGAGAGGAATTTGATCTTTGGAAAATGGAAGTCGGGATGGCTAGGAATAGTGGAGCAAGGTGAAGCTGTGGTTGGTTTGTATTATATGTGAGAAGAATCCTTTCTCAATTAAGGAACAGAGTGTAAGAAATGGAATTCTGACACAAGAGTGCCTGTTACCTAATGCTTTTCTAGATTCACCAATGCAAGGCAGGGGATGGAATCACTGAGTCACTAAGGTCACTTTCCCTAACTGAGCTACTTTGCAAAACACCCTTTGATAGATGGAAATATTATGTATTTTGTCCCATTGTAGGGATATGTTGTATAATATTAATATTAATATAATTACAAGATAAATTTAAGTATAAATGCCAGTGTCACCATTATAAAGAGATTTTCTTCTTGCAAAGGACTCTGATCAAGGCCTCTTTCATGTCTCTGTTCCTCAGGCTGTAGATGAAGGAGTTCAGCATGGGAGTCACCACTGTGTACATCATGGACATGACAGTCTCCTTCACAGTAGAGTTATTAGATGATGGACATAAGTAGAGACCAATAATTGTCCCATAGAACAGTGACACCACAGACAGATGGGAACCACAGGTGGCAAAGACCTTATGGATAGCCCGAGTAAATGAAACATTTAGAATGGAGAATGCAATTTGTACATAGGACAAAACAATAAGTAAGAATGGGATGACAATAGTGAGTCCTCCCATGATAAATATCATTAGCTCATTAATAAAAATGTCAGAGCAGGCCAACTTGAGCAAGGCAGATACATCACAGAAAAAGTGAGGGATGACATTGTACTGACAGAATGACAATTTAGCGACAAGTAGAGTATGCAACATGGAATTCAGCATGGGAAGTACCCAAGACATGAACACCAGACAAATACAGAGAAAGGGACTCATGATGCTGCTATAACGAAGCGGGAAACATATGGCTACATAGCGGTCATAAGCCATGACCACAAGAAGAAAGTTCTCCAGATTTGCAAACACGATGAAAAAGTACATTTGTGTCAGACAACCTGCATAGGTGATGGATGTGTCTCGGCTCTGCATGTTCTGCAGCAACTTGGGCATTGTGACAGACGAAAAGCAGAGATCAGAGAAGGACAAGTTGCTGAGAAACAAGTACATGGGTGTGTGAAGATGGGAGTCCAGACAAATGAGGATGATGATGATGAGGTTCCCCAGGACAGTGGTGAGGTACATGGCCAAGAACAGGGTGTAGAACAGGTGTTGGTGCTCTGGGGGAATGGGGAGGCCCAGGAGGAGGAACTGGGAGATGACGGTTTTGTTGTTCATTATCATTCTTATTCTCCAGTATCCTAATGATAAAATATCAGGATAACTGTAAACTCAAATTAAAATACCTGCATGCAATAAGGACACATGCTCCACTATGTTCATAGCAGCCTTATTTATAATAGCCAGAAGCTGGAAAGAACCCAGATGTCCCTCAACGGAGGAATGGATTCAGAAGATGTGGTATATTTACACAATGGAATACTACTCTGCAATTAAAAACAATGAATTCATGAAATTCCTAGGCAAATGGTCAGAACTTGAAAATATCATCCTTAGTGAGGTAACCCAATCACAAAAGAACTTCACACATGGTATGCAGTCACTGATAAGGGGATATTAACCCAGAATCTCAGAATACCCTAGACACAATTCGCATATCAATAGATTTCTAAGAAGATGGAAGGAGAGACCCCTGGTCCTGGAAAGACTGGATATAGGGGAACGCCAGGACAGAGAAGCGAGAGGGGGTTGAATGGGGAAAAGAGGGAGGGAAGGGGGCTTATGGGACTTTCAGGGAGGGAGGAAACGGGAAAGGGGAAATGATTTTGAATGTAAATAAAAAAAAACTTAGAAAATAAAATTTAAAAAAAAATAATAAAGATTTATTTAATTTTTTTAAAAAAAATTAATTCATACCCAGGTAATAAATTTTGTAGCAGTGGGTTTAACAATCATAGTGGTTATAATCTCAAAGCTCCAAATGTCTGTAATCATTACCATCATTAATGATTTTTCTCAACTTTTCTTTAAGATATAGATTTATATCGCTCCTCTTTACTAGACATTTCTATGCTGTTTCTACTGAGATACAAAATGGACTAATGCTCCCCCCTCCTGCTATGTGCTCGCCCTGGGTCAATGTTGTTTGTTCATTTGCCATTGGCTCTATATTATTTTGTACATTGATGTTCCTGAAGAATGTACTTAAACTTTATCATCATAATTGTATATAAATTTCAAGAATCTCATATGCCAATGCATTAGAATACCATTTCAATATCATACATGCACCTCTCTGTAATATACTGTTAACTAATCATCTTCCTTCCATTGCATGTATAAAAGGCAGCCTAATCTCAAAACCCCAAGTGAAGTACATGTCTTTACTTTATTGTCTCCTAAAACATTCCTCCCTCATTCTCTTCCCTCTCCAGTCTCACACAGTATAGTTAAAAAAAAATTCAGGTGTCAGTCAGAAAACTTTAAATGTAGATCCGTTCATATTTTTCTTACATGTTATATACTATGAAGAATCTATCCTCCATTTGCTTCCTATTTCATTCATTCCTTTCTGTGTGATTATATGAACATATGAGGATCATATATTGTTTTTACTGGAATATAGAAACACACTCAGTTATCCTCATGTTCTCATTTCTCCAGACTCTTCTCCTTCAACATGGATCATTTACACTGTGTCATTCTGACAGAGTAGTTCCTTCATACTTTTTTTTTTCTGAATTAAGATTACCACTGTTGCTCTGAGGATAAAGACAATGCTCCTACTAAGGACACGAATGTTGTTTTATTATCTCACATGTGCCAGTGGTACATCCCATATAGTCTCATAGTGTCATTTACATTTCTCGTTTCATCAATGCTGGGGTTAAGACTCTTCATCTCCCACAGATTATAGTTGTTCCTCCTCTAACCTATTACTTCCTTCCCTCAGTTTCCCTTCATCTAATTCATCCTCACTTATATGTCAATGATATTGCTTATCATATACTCAACTGTATTTACTGTCCTCACACACTAAGTGAGACATTCAACCATGCTCCTTAGCATCTGATACACATCATTCCATGCATTTAAAATTTATCACTGCTTTACTATATATATCCATCAATAGTAAACTTTATGCAGGAAAGGTTATATATGCCTTCATTTTGTTTGATGGCTTATATTGTGTACATAGGGCCCAAACCTGCCAATGCATCAAGTTGGCCAATGAATATTTATTACTTGCTGCTCAAACAGATGAAGATTTATTTAACTTCAAAAGTAGAAAAATTCATATGTACATAGATAGTCTTGAACTGTTAGCACTAAATTTTAAACTCTATGATGATTGTCAAAGTTCTGTTTTATTGCTGCAATGTAAGGGTTAATCATTTCTATCATTCCTGAGTAATACTGATGACTATAAAGTTTATGATCATACACATGATTTAATCCACAAAATATCATTGATATTGCTGCAGAACGCAGACAGAATGAAAAATTTTATAAATCATAAGGAATGAGGCAACAAATTGCTTTGGGATTTTCACTTGGGTTATTCCTCAGATGACTATGCTGCATGTGATTGTGAATTTATGCATCACGTCGGCTTAGCCCTGATACCCATTTGGAAAAATCTTAGTTGCTATGCAGATATTCTCTAAATGTCGGCTTAGCCCTGATATCCATTTGGAAAAATCTTACTTGCTTTGCAGATATTCTCTAAATGTCGACTTAGCCCTGATATCCATTTGGAAAAATCTTAGTTGCTTTGCAGATATTCTCTAAATGTCATTAAAATTTCTAGACTTAAGTAAAGTAACTAACAATTCATGACATGGTGAGTTTATGCATTCAGACAGAATGCTGCCTGACAGCATTCTGAAGGAATTGGAGTCAAAGGACAAATTTGGTATAGAAAAATATTGCCTCTTCTTCCTTAGATACAAGTTTGTAACTTCCACTCTTCTCAGGATTTCTTCAGTTGTTCCCCTTATCAGTCACTAGCACTGGGTATTCTCTGTCCTATATCACATGCATATGCATACACATACAACACACAGAAGTACACACATGCACAGGTGTGCCAAATTGTGATTATGGACAACAGTTTCTAATAAACATATAACCTGTCTCAAAGCTGACAAAACAAATGAGACATCAAGAGATCTAAGCAACTTTTTGAAATGCTACATCCTAGCCTGAGTGCTGGCAAAAATCACAGACTTTCAATGTTTAATGCAGCTGACTTCAGAGGTTTCACACTTAGACATTATGGATTGACATCACAGAGGGGAAACATTGTAGAAATAAATCATGTGCTATTTAAAAAGATGCTTTCTTTATGTGTCTCAGACTGGTCTCAAAAATGCATCAGTACTGCCTCTGATTCCTGAGCACTGGCATGATAAGCATAGTCTATCATGTCCAGTTTCTGCTGCTTCTATAGCTACACACTACTTTTGTGTTATATAGGCATGTGTTGAAAGATCAGAAGCCAGAGAAATCATAATCAACTTTTATCACTGATGTACCAATGCACTTCATGTCTTCTCTATATGGTAAATACATAGTTCTTAAATTTAACAGCAAATGAAAATCACAGGTATAAGTTTCTAACATTTGGTTGCCTTACATATTGCCTTGAACTCAGTAGAAGCACTGAGTTTGGTTGAGCAGATTTCATTGTTCCTTAACATGAATATCTACATGATATTAGTTATTCTTAATGGAGTCCCCTTAGGAGCAGTTTTAATAATATCAATAAAGCAAAAATTTGTAAAACTGGGCAAATAAAATTAATCATAGTCTTTGAGAGCACATTGT